>JANZXR010000008.1:20302062-20322871 GCA_027575705.1 Erythroxylum echinodendron
AAGACAAAGTTTTGTCTTCTTTCTAACTAGCTTCTTATATAAGCCTCATTGTCCATTAATTACAAAAATGCCACTCTGGTACTGGTTCTTAAACATCCGCTCGTACAATTTCCCTTGACTACCAAAAATGTCATGCATCATTAATTTGATGTCGCCAAAAATTATTATTCACTGTCATGAGGTTTTAATGACATTAGTCTCAAATACCGATTTTTTTTTGTGTACCGGGTAAACTAGATACCGGGTGTTACAGCCCCTCTCTGTTGTCTATAGGAAACTATTATTCTCCATTTATTCTAATAGGTCGTATGCAGCATCAACTGTCTTTCTCATCAAAGAACCACTAATTGCTGCATTTGTAATCCCTCTTGTATGTGTCTTAACTCTATTATAGAATGTTTGCAACAAGAATTCTTTTAGTAAGTTATGGTGTGGACAACTACTTTTTAATTTTTTAAATCACTCCTATACTTCATATAAGGACTTTCTATCACCCTGCTGGAAATTTTGGATCTCCTTAATGATTTTTGTAGTCTTTGTCGATGGAAAATACTTTGCCAAAAAGCTTATACTAATTGCACACAAGTTGTGACAGTCTCAAGGTTGAGAGTTCTACCATGTTTTAGCTCAATCCTTCAATGTAAAAGGGATTAACCTCATCTTTACAGCATTCTCAAATAGCCCATTTTATCTACACGTGTCACATGTCTCTAAAAATTTTTCCAAGTTTGCATTGGTGTCTTTATTTTCCAATCCATTAAACTACATCTTGGTTTGTAGCATATTTAATAAGGCTGGCTTTATCTTGAACTTGTGATGTTAATTCATATTAAAACCTAACCTCATGAAATCCAAAAGGGTCTTTTGGTGTCCTCCTTGATTTTCTTCTGTTGCCATTACTTTATCTAAAACTTTTTGGAACTTTGCTCCTTAAATCTCCCTTTCTTGGGTGATAACGTCAGAAGCTTATGTATCCTTCACATTGCTCGAACTCCTTATGAATCATGTGGTCATGCCCCTGCAATCACAAAAAAAAAATTATCAAACTCTTTAAACGAAAAAGAATTGAAATTGGATAAGATGTTAAAATGACAATCCCCAGAAACGGACGTATTAAAACCTAACCTCATGAAATCCATAAGGGTCTTTTGGTGTCCTCCTTGATTTTCTTTTGCTGCCATTACTTTATCTAAAACTTTTGGCACTTTGCTCTTCGAATCTCCCTCTCTTTGGTGATGACGTTAGAAGCTTATGCATCCTTCACATTACTCGAACTCCTTATGCATCAAGTGTTCATACACCTGCAATCACAAAAAAATTTATCAAACTCTTTAAACCAAAAGAATTGAAATTGGATAAGATGCTGAAATCACAATCCCCAGCAATAGAATTAAAATTTTATCTAGTAATTTTATGTTATACTGCAAGTATATGAGTTGTTTATGATAATTGGATATTGTTCCCACAACGAATGAATAGAGTCGCCTAACAATTTGAATTACACTTTATCTAAGGTAACGTTGAATTAACTGAAAATCAAAGTAAATGAACAAAACTTGATGGTTGAACATGTAAAAGATAACAATGAAATTAAAGTTAATCATTGATGAAAACTTAAGGATTATTCTATCCTTTTTTTGTCTTCCCTTCACATAATGAATTCAACTATGTTTGATCCTAGATATCCAAAGGTTTTGGATACAATCCCTCAAGATCTAATCGAGTAATCTCAATTGAAATAGATAAAAGTTGAATTGTAATCTCTCAATTTATCAAAACTACTCCTAACTACTCAATGGATTTAAAGCAATCCTAAAGATAATTAACTCACAATTAAGATCTCTCTTCAATTGCTTATTAACATGATATTTATAAGTCTATTAAGGTACCAACTATCGTTGCGTAAATTAACATAAATATCTTAATTCAATCTCTCAATTCAAATCAAGTATAAGCACAAAAATATCTCAAAGCAGTAATATATTGAATTCAACAAAGTAAAATTATACAAAACAATTCAAGAATAAAACCCTAATATAGATTTAGCAATCCATAATCATGTTCAAAATACAATTTCTTGGATTTGGCATACAAGGAAATGAAATAGAGGAAGAGAATAGAATGAAATCAACTCGAAGGCTTTATTTGGAAAATCTAGAAAGTTAGAGTTGATATTGATGTTTCTATTTTTGATCTTCCTTTTTCTAGTGTGCAACCTCTTTGTGTTATTTTTCCTTTTTTGGTTTCTATACGGACTCTGAAATTTGCCTCCATTCTTATAGCCTTCATAATATCCTTTTATAATAAAAACTAAATTTTCTATAATATACAAGGTCACTTACACAATTGACTGTGTATCTCAAAATTTTCCTATAAATAGTGACTTTACAAGGTTGTAGAAGATCACACGGGCACATACAAGGCTGTGTATATCATCATACATGGGCGTATATCTTCACGCAGGCATAAATATCATCTTCGAAACTCCATACATTTATAGTGACTTACATGGTTCCGTACATAATCGTGTATCTCCATTGCTGCTTCAATTTTTCCATTTTATGCCTCAATTTTACCTGAATTTTTCTACTTTTAGCCTATAAAGGCAATTATCACCTAAAAGTACACTTGAAGCAAAATAAGTACTAAAAATACCATAAAACTCTCAAATTACAAACAAAACACACCAAATATAAGTATATACATATAGTTAATTAATCTTTTATCAATGATGTTTCGTATTTTATATATGTTTTTCATTACATGTTGATCAATATAAAGATGTTTCATATTTTGAATATGTTTTTCATTACATGTTGACCATAATATTTCCTATTGATTCTTAACAATGTGAACTTGTATGCATTTACTATTTGTATTGACATACAAAATTTTCTTTCATCTTTTATTATGCAATCATTAGTGACCCCATTCTATATAAATAATAACACATTCTAATGTTTTAATTTGTAAATACAGATGTTTCTACTTATTGCATTGTGGTTCAAATCACATTTATTGTTTAAATTTCTTTTAGGAAGATAACCCATGTTATAATCTTAGTACTAAACAAAAATGCCATCACATTAATTCTGTGTTAATTTGTAGTGCTCAGCAGTCGCGGATTGAGGACAACACTACCCATAATCCACCTTACCCTATGTGAGAACTGAACCCTACAATATCTCTTAAAATAAACAATAATTGATTAGACAATTGAATGCCAAAGCTAATAACCTATGTTATCGCATTTTTCATACATTCTAAGAGATGTATGGATAATACATATACCTCTGTAGTGCATTAAGAACGGTAGAACAAGCTGCATCTTTTTGGCCTTTAAGTAGGAATACATTCATTAGGTACGCTTTTACCTTTCGCTTATCTAAATTTCGTAATACTTCACTTATTAATTTTATGCCTCTATCAGTATAAGGCAAGTCCATTATATTTTTTCTTTTATAACTTGATACATCAACCTTTTCTTTTATTCCTTTTTATTCTATTTATTTATTCAATTATTTTAGGTTTATTTATATGCCTTTTTAGCATATCAGTTTTACATACTAATCTTTTAACCTACATTATTTTTTTTCATTGTCACATTTACACGTAGGTCTACTGAAAACAGCCTCTCTATTCTATAAGGGTAAAGTTGTGTACTATCAGAGACTTTGTTTTATTGCAAGATTTCAGGCTGGGTGCAATGATTACATATACTTGTCTAGTGCATTTAAATTGGGGTTCAATGTTTTAAATATAGAACCAAAATTTAAACTAACAAAATAAAAGATTTAAAAGAATTAAATTATTACAAAATTAGTATACAGTAAAAATTGAATAAAATTAAATAATTTATATAATTAATCGATGAAAAAAGATTGAGATTTAATTTAAAATACTTTCAAATAAGAATTAATTAATTAATAGAAACAAACTAATAAATTATTCAATTTTTAATAGTAAAAATTATTAAAATAAATTAAATTAATAATTAATCAATTCAAAAATTTTATGACTCCATCTGTTAAATTTTTTAATTATTGTTAAAGTTTTTAACACACTGTAGACAGAAAAGACGACGAGAGAATGTTTGCAGATGGAAAGCTTATTGAAAGACCCGTCAACCATTTGCTTCACGGACCATACAACAATTTTCGTGTTCTCCCAATTCTGTCGGTATCATCATTGCCAGCACTAAATGCTTATTACATCCATTACATAAATCTTAAACTTTCCATTCCTTTTTAGTTTCTTAAAGACAGAGCAAGGGGCACTTGTGGTCAGTAATGATCGTGTCATTACAAAAAATGATTACCTCTTGGAATCTGTTTATAATTATCATTTTCATTCAATCTTCCTTCACCTGAAATAATCAGATTATACCAAGGCCTTGTTTGGTTAGCATGAATTATTGCTTTTGGTTAGCATGAATTATTGCTTAAGAAAGTAATCTTTTTTCTAAAACTTATATTATCATGTTTAGTTCTTTTTTTTGAGTTGTTTAGAAAGTAAAAACTTTCCCAATCTAAAAAAAGTAGAAACACTTTCCTTAGACTCTAAATCTCACCATTCCTTTAGTATTTAGATTACTTTCCTCAAAATTTTAATCTAAAAAATAAACTAATTAATTTAATCCTTCCTTCTCTCTCAACTCTACGACAACTCTTCTATATTATTATTATTATTAAAATAAATAATTAGTAGAAAATTAACAATTATTATTATTATTATTATAAAATTAATAATAAGTAAAAAATTAATAATAATAATTAATAATATTAAGAATAATAAAACAATATTATATGAAATTAACATATAATAATATAACTGATATAACAAATTGACATTATTTATTGATTTCATTTTTTATTTAATACAAATATAAATGAAAACATAACTCAAAATTAAATTATATTCTATAAAATACTGATACATACCAAACACATAATAAAAATTCACCCAATTTTTCTATTAAAATTCTTACATATATTCAAGCATGTAAATATCTTAACTTCTCGTAGATTTATTTTCCAAAGAATAAGATTTCAAATTCACTTTATTTTCCCGCCAATCAAACGGAACCCAACTGGAATAAGTTTAACCGGTAAAGGCCAGGGGAGTTTTAGGAAACCTGCCTGTCGAGGACCAAATATTTTACAACATACAAGAGAGCGCAGCAAGACACAGAAGATCGAAGAACTTATCTATTGCTTACCGTTAAATACAGACAAAGAAATGAGGGAATTCTTAGCTTCTAATAAATCTATGTAAAAAATTATATGATAATTACTTACAGCTTTTTCCTTTTCCTGCTGATAAAGCATTTTGGTTGGTACAACTCTATCTGGCGTATGCACCAACGTACAGTCAGAAATCTGTAACTCGATTTCAAGGGGTGTTGTATTATTTTGGCCAACTACTTTCATCAACCTTAGAAGCGAAAGAAAACAAAGAAAAACAGAGAAAAAATCTGTACAGAGATTAGTAGCCAAAATCCCGTACACCCCCTTTACCTGCAGGATCAGAGCACGTGAAACTGCTCCGGGTTGAACTAGCAGGTGGAAAAACTCTACAGGCCACGCCAAAACTGCCATGATAATGACAATGGAACATGGGAGATGCGAAAAATTCTTCTCTTCCCTAGATATTACGACTTTCCTATTAGAGCTCCCAGAAATAGTCAATGAGAAAGAGCCACCATCAGTGGCAAAATGAAACACCAGCATCTTCCAGCAAAAACAATGTTATACCAGAATCCTTGGCAACAGTGAAAGTCGCTGAAGGGACAGCAAATCTCCCAACCTTGTCATCTCATATCAAATTTTGCTACCCATCACTATTCAAGTCGTCAGAAGACGCTTTTATTGCCTCAGCAGTCATAAGAGCAATCACTGCCTTCTGAATTGCTACATCTGCCCTGTAAAGCAACCTTTGGGCCTTATCTTTTTTCAGTTTAGCCATGTTGACTGCCTGCCGAGCAGCAGCAGAGGCATCACGCATTCTGAACTCATCAAGATCTGAACTATCCAATTGCTCAAGGCCATATTTCGAAGAACCCTCCACGAGGTAAGGTCTCTGGTTTGGCCAGTCATAAAAGCCCATATTCCACCAGTGAGCCCCACTTCTCCTATTGAACATTCCCTGATCATATGAAGCAACCATCTGATCTTTAGGAGACACAACCATCCCACGTTTCTTCGATTTGTTCCTGTGAAACTTCTGGAGATGATTCGTCTGATACCTGTCACCATTTCTAGGGAAATATACCGCACCACATACATTACCAGGAGAAAATACCGTTGGTGACATATGTGGAAGTGGGGAATCATCCAAAGATTCGTCATTATTTCCAGCATACATGAACCGTTCATCCCCAGAAGCAAAGCCATTTGATTTCCTTCCTGGATATCAAATTACAATTAGACTACAATAAAAAATTACATATGCAGATCATAGGAGGGAGTTATCCATAAAGCAAGCTTAGAGTGAAGGTACACGAACAAGGAAGATTACCATAACCATGCAAACCATCATGATCCCCTGCAAAGATAGTACTTTGCCATGCAACTGAGTATTTCTTCTGTGATCTTTGTTTTGAACCCTTGTTGGGTACTTCCAACCCCCGTGGCTTCAAACAAAAGGCAAACATGGGCGGCTTTTCAATAGTTGCCGTCTTTTCATGGCATCCACTGGGAAGCGAATTAGTACTTTTGGACACAGCTAGCTCCCACCCTCTCACCTGTTGTTGATACTTTTCCCAAAGTGGTGGCTGAAAAAACAACATCAATTCCCAGCAGCAGTTTTAAAATACTTGACAAAAAAATAAAACAAATTGAACAAATAATGCAGAAAGAATCATAATATAAATAATGCCTAATCAAGATTTAAAATTACAGGTTGAACAAAGGAAATACAGAAGTATTGCCATTTATTAACAAAAAACACAGAAATACAGAAGTATTGCCATTTATTAACAAAAAAACGTCTCTTGACCACTTCATACAGCCTGTATGTTTGTATATGTCAATCTAGTCTACCTAACACATGGCCTTGTAAAAACTCCGGACGACATACCATACATGCACATAGATTAGAGACATGGCAAGTGAAGATGACATCCTTTGGTCGTATGAAGCCAAAACAAGCACACGGATGAATTCAGCCAAGATAGACCACATGGCTTTCAAACTCAATAACATTACACTTAGAACTTTTTAATTTCTGCTAAAGAAATAACATGAAATATAACCCAGATATGAAGAATGAATGTGGACTAGAATTTTGAACATAGAAAGTGCAGCTCAAGCAACAAATTTCTAAGATATTATCATTAGGGAAAAAGGGAAAAGGAAACTGGTCAATGAAGTGAGAGGAAGAAAGGGACGCTACTATAATTAGTCATAACAGCCATCAACCAACATTAGTAAAAGACAAGTTACTCGATATGTCACAAAGAACAATGCTATGCGTTCTATGTATATTTCACAGATCTTCTTGAAAGACATAATAGGAGCAATGAGATAAGTTGCTTGAAGTATTTTCAGTTGGAGAGAAGACAAATACCTCACAAATTCACAATTTAAGGAGACACATCTCAAATCCACAAGGATTTTAACAAGCTTAAAATACCAAATACAACCATGTCTCATTTTCCACATTCACATATTTTAGGATTGCATGCTAGATTCCAACATCGGATTCTTCAAAGGAGCAACAAAGTGGAATGCAGCATAAAGAATTATAGATTCTATCCAGTTGGTATTAAAAAACTGTGAGATGTCATCCACATAACGAATGGATATAAAAACTACTATAAACAGGATTCTAAAGGTACCTGCAAATGGCGAATTAAAGGCATCCCCTTCATCAGCCTCTTCTTCTGCCAGTATTCATGAATGGTTTTGATTGCTTCCATGTGACCAAACCCAGCCATAAGCTCTTCCATCTCATCGACATTAAACTGATCACGACGTTGAGAATATGCAGCTTTCTCCAGCATATCCATTGTCTTCTCAAACATTTCTTCCGAAATGTTCCACAAAGGATTGCTGTCAAATACCAATGAGCTTTTATTTTCCAATAGCCACTGTTCATCATCACTATCCATGTCATATAGAACCCTTGATGGATCCAAAGCCATCTCAACATCTGTTTTAATCTGCCGAAAGTACTTAGAAGAAATGCGGACAAAAGGTATTTCTATTCCATTGTCATCATGTTCCTCTATCAAACGGACCCCAGGAATAGGAATATTTTTAACTGATGCAGCACGGATGTTCCTGTTGTAGCATTCTTCATGCATCTCTTTGAAAAGTGCCCATTGACTCCTATCGGGAAACTCCAAGGTCCAATCCTTTCCTCCTTTCCACATCATAGCATGTGTAAACCGGTTTGTTGACCCAGTTTGCAGAAATTGATGAGCTTTGTATGAGTACTTTATAACCCCTGATAATTTTACAGCAAGCCTCCATTCATTATGATCAAAAAGCTCCAGCACTACCTGCACCCCACACTCTCTCCACCCTCTATCACTATGTGTAATCAACAAATTTGCGTCACAAGACAACAACTCCATATTCCGCTCAGAGCTTCTAGAGGTGTTAAAACACTTCTCATTAGCAGTCCTAATTCGTTTATGAGGAAACCCTTTTTGTTGATGGTTTTTATTTCTTGAGCTATAATCAAAACCCCCAAAAGGCATTGTATAAGACACCTGTGTTCGCGGCCTTTTAGGTCCATTGCCGAAATTATTCTGAAAAGCATCAGGTTTTCCATCTGACCATCCAGGCCAGTGGTAGCCGTAGGACATAGAACTGCTTCGACTTCGATGCGAGGTACTCCTGCGAGCAGTGGGGTTTGAGCTCGGTACAATGTCACCAACCATGTTACAAGGCAACTCAGCAGATTGTTGAGCCCTGTGAGGTTCTATATCCACATGCTTATCAAATTGGTTTACAGATGGAATCTCAGCCCTGATATCTCTAAGAAGAGAATGAGACACCAGATCAGATTTCTTTACCTCAACTGATAAACCTGGTGATAAATCACATAGTCCTGAATCATGGACTTGGCAATTCTGCAAGCGTGCGGTGATATCACTTTCTGCTTTCCTAGGATTCCCGGAGTTCAAACAAGTATCAACAACTGCATCACCATTTTGGAGATGTGGTGAGGACTTCATCCTATCTTCAGTACTGCAGAAAGAAACGCTAAGAGCGTGTGTCTCAGAATTAGCAATGGACAAGCATCCAACAGAATCAATATCCCTGAACGAAGCTCCACAATCATTTTCAAGTGTGTTTACAGAATCACTTTTAAAGCACTCCTCAACAAAAGAACTGTCATCTTCCAACCAATTGTTGCAAGTTTCTATATGTTCAATTGACTCATTATCCAGAAGGCTAATATGAGTTATCCTATATTCCATAAGCAGCTTAAGATGCAATCCCAGAAAGAATGTAGGTGCAGCAGTAAAAGAAAGTGCAAAGGGAGGAAAACAGCTGTAATTCTCGTCAAAACTGAGGTAAGATTTGGCACCCTTTTGATGAGTAGATTCTTTGGAGGCAGCCATGAGACTAAAAGACTGCCTAGATCTCCTTCCAGGGTCCTGGTTCATAGTGAAATTCTCAGCATTTAATAGCAGGAACATAATCAAAAACTTCAGAATCGTAGAAATATGTTTCATAAGTAGGGTCACCCAAGGGCAAAGTGTGTAAACAATGTCAAAATAAACAAATCATAATTTTGTTTTGCAGAATACGAACATGGACAAAAAACAGAATTATGAAAAATGTACATTTAACATGATCTAAGCAGGAATACCTTGAATGAGGTACACTCCCTAAAGACAGCACAGCTGAATGATCGGCTCATTCCATTTTGAAGCATCTTAATGTTATCATAAGTGCACTCTGAGAGAGGTAACTTCCTAGTAAACAAGCAGTGACTTTTGAGCTTATTGTCTAGATACAGCCACTTTGCATTGTCCAATTCAAAGAAGTTGTAGAAGGTGGACACCAGCTGCTTTCTAGAGTCAAGTATGCAAGATATTTTTAACCTAATTGAAGTTACTGGCAGCTGTAACTCATCATATTTACCAAGCTCATTAGGTTGATCAAATACAGTCAAGATTTGGAAGACAAGAGCTATTGCCTTCTGCAAGCAACCTTCAAAGAAGAGAAATCTCAATCCAACATAATTGTCAATGAAAAGCATTTCCAAATGGACACTAGGCCACGTAGTTGCCAGTGAACCATATTGAAGCAGTAATAGAGCACGAAACAGCCAGACATTATCTGCCCCAAAATAGAAATTGAGCACAGAAATGATTGGAAAGTTCAACCAAGATTTTACTTGTTTATATTCCACCAATAGAATATTCAATTTCAACTGCCCTTCATATTCAGATGGTTGTCGAGTCCTAGAAGTATCTGGTCCTTTCCAATTCTCATCCGAAACCAATTTTCCAGGTGAAATATCATGCTCTTCCAGATGGCTTGAAGCAGCAAGAGTAGAGATAAGAGAATTATCAGATTCTGGTAGCCCAGAAACCACTTGAGCCTCTTCTAATTTGTGAAAAAAGTCAGATGATAAATTTCTTGTCTTCCGATACCGCTTCCTATAATATACAAGAGGAGGCTTGTGATCATGAGGACAATTATGGCTGTTCATAGCAAAATCCTCACTCTTTTCAACATCAGGCATACTGTCTGGCAAGGCAGAATTACCATATAATTTCTGTAGATTATTATCCATGGGCTCCATATCCAACTGCTCACATCTGTTCGCAGGTTCTTCAGACAGCAGCATTGACACAGAAATCAGAGGTATACCAGATGGTTTCTGTTTCTTCAAAGCATGAAAATGGGAAGATTTGACTCTACGATTCAACCATGTGATAATAGGCTCAGAGTCCAAATAATTACCTGCATATCCATCATCCTCTGTCACCAGGTCTCTCTTCTTCTCTTTTACCGGCTTCCCTTTGCCCTTCTCCTTACCAGAATGTTTCTCAGTTGATACAGAAGTCCTCCGCTTACAGTTACTTGGAACTTCACTAGGGAGCAGTAAGAGTTTAAATCTCTCATTTTGTAGATCAATCCATTCCTCATCCCGGTCATCATATTTCACATGATGAAGCTTTTTGACACAATCATAGTCACTGATAAGGCCATAGTACCAACTCTTGTCTAAAGGCCAAAAGACTTTTATTCTCCGATTCAAAACCCAATATGCATCTAAGTGTTCTGATAAAACTTCATAATAATGGCGCCGTTTCCTCAAACTACCCTTCTCCTTCTGCTTCTTCCTTGGTCGCAATACTCTAGCAGCAGTATCAGCAGATGAAGATTCAGATTCTGAAACATAATTAGAAGCACAAGCAATTATTTCTGGACTGGAAGATACAAAAACAGGCAATTCGTTAGTAGATGGCAAAGCAGAGGATTTGCTGCTCGAAGAAAACCCTGTAAAGCTTGGATCAAACCGCGACGATAGCATCCTTGCTGCATTCTCTTCAAGATTCTCCTCATCTTCATCTAGCAACTCACCACTGCCCTTGACAGAAGCATTAATTGTTCTATCAGATTCCTTTCGGACATTTCCACTATCAGCTAATGAAGTCTTCCTTTTCCTACTTCGTTTCCTCAGCGACTTTGTCAATGATGCATCAACATTGTTCTCAACAGAATTTTCAATATGAGACCTTTTCGAATCCCCAGTTTCCAAAACCAAAGGACCAATGTGCACATCTTCTTCCTCCAAATGTGCAGATAAATTTGATCCACTACTTCTATTATCATTCATACCATCAAAACTTTTCTTCACGTCTACTTCTAACAACTGGACTGACTTTCCAGTATCATCAGAAGCCAACTTCACGACTTGATGAACATTGCCAATCTCACCACAAGAGCTGTCTTCTCGCTTCAGCACTACACTGCCATTCTGATCCTTTCTCCGTCCCACAAATCCACGTTTGCGTCTAGGGACTTTAATAACACCATCATCCAGAGTAAGTGAGATGCTACTGTACCCACTACTATCATTAAGTCTCCGACTCAAACCAGACTTGGAGTCCTTTGAATCACGAGAACCAGAGCTCAACCCACTATTATACACGTCCTCCAGGCTCTTGCTGCCATTTCTACCATTACTTTTCAAGCTACTGATAGACACCTCCTTCCTACTCTTCTTTCTCTCTATTTTTTTCTCATCACTACCATCATTTGAAGCATCCTTTCTCTTCTTTAACATTTTATCTTCAATCTCTTTTGTACCAATACTTTTATATATACTCTTAAGATCCAGAGATCTCGTTTTCCTAGGAATTTCCGCTCCATAAGAGTTAGCTACCCTATGTTCCATCAACAATCTCTCAAACCAAATAACACAACCCAAAACCCGTGCTTTTCAGATTCCATCATGCATTTTCAGATCTGAAAACACGCAAAACAGGCAGAAATAATTATCGATACTTTAAATTGATCGAAATTTTCAAAAAAAAAAGCAAAAACATAAATCGATGAAAACTCAATGTCAATAATCACTATTCCGGATCTGAATTGACAAATTTGAAATACAATACAAACAAAAGAACATCATATTATTACCTCGATCAAAAAATCATTAGACTTTAAGTTCCGGTAGAACCGTGAAGATCGCAGGTGTATGTGTGGGCTGGAGTTGAATCGATGAACTTGAATCGTAACCCTAACACAGTAGTAGATTTTTCTCACTAATTTTGTCCTTTTTTTGAATTTTTTTAACCGTAAGAGACGGAGAAGCGCTAGGGTTTCTTTCAGTTTCACGGCACAAAGGGTTTAGATTGAAAAATAACAAAAATAAAAATTGTGTCCACTTTTATTTACAAATTAGTAGCGAAATTTCATATGCCGTCTGGGTTTTTAGGTAAGTGGAGTAGCCTGGCCGTTGGATTTGAAAACTGTGGTGGGGATTGAATCGGATGATCTAATTCTCAAGATTTTAATTAATAAGAAGTCGGGAAATTCTGAATGAAGTAACGGCTATGATGAGATGGTGAGACACGTGGATGGGAAAGATCCCAAAGATTAATTTGAGAGATGACCGGTAGTTAAACGAGTCGATATTGCTGAAATCGAATATATTTGGGAAATCGAAACAAAAAGTTATGCACTGTTTTCCATTTTCGTTCAACTAATTAGCCTTTTCTCGGGTCAATATAACGATAACGCCATCAGACTTCTGAGTTAGGCGCTCCGCGCCAATCATTCCCTGCTTCCGGAAAACGAATAGCTCATACGTGGGAAGAGATTCACACGCCTTGAATTGACACGTGGCATCGCCTTACGGAAGTTCTATTCCCGTTTGAACATAGAAAATTAATTAATAACAAAATTTAGATGAAATGTTTTCACACAAAAATGGATGAAATGCAATCACAAGTAAAGGTATGATTATTGTACCCATATCAGTACCATATTTAGTTTTAATATGGTACTATATTAATACTAGTCAATATTAAACATTGTTTCAGGTAATTTTTCAATTTATAAAATAGTACATAAATTTTTTAAAATTACAAAAAAGTCTTTTATTTTATTGTACTGTATAATTTATTATTTTATATCAATCTTATCTTTAAAAATCATAATAATATAAATTTGAAATAACAATAATATATTTATTTTTATTAATATTACTTTTTACATATTTTACTTATAAATAATAACAACAATTAATATGAAAAAGATTATTTAATCATTTTACAAATATTAAATTAAGAAAAACGTAAAGTACTTAAAATATTATAATTTCATCATATAATAAATAATAATTACATCAAAACAATAAATAAAATAATAATAAATATCTATTACTCTCTAACTATTACAATTTACAAAAATGTTTCAAACCGAAAAAACAACCAATTAGAAGTAAAACCTACAATAAAAAAATTTACAATTACATTTATATTGCATATATAGAATTTAACATATACATCAAATATAGGTAAAATTAAAAGAAGAGGAGAAATAAAAAATTGGAGCTTCATTCAATCAAATACCCGCTCAAATCGCATTGACTTTAATTCTCATTTGGTACAAAATCTTGATTAATGAGAGTAGTCTCATCATCACATTCAAATTTATTGTATCAAATGATATGACAATACTTTTTCATCTAAGATTATTTTCTAAATCACTCTCATCTATCAAACTCAGTTCCTCAAAAACTTAATCTACTAGAAAATCGATATGGTCAAGACAAATTGGATCTACAAAATTACTTGTTCTATTAAGACCCCTAGTAAAAAATTAAAATATTAAGAAATTATATCTAACTTAATAATGATAATAACATATATTTCCTGAATTTTTAAATTGTATTCAACAAAGACCAAGTCATTCAATTTTTTGTGCTCCAATCTATTCCTTTTCTTTTCTTGAATGGATGAATTCAAATGTGCTCTAATTCCTTTCACATCTTATTGCACTCATGCATTGATTCAG
The DNA here is from genome assembly GCA_027575705.1 of Erythroxylum echinodendron. Lineage (NCBI taxonomy): Eukaryota > Viridiplantae > Streptophyta > Magnoliopsida > Malpighiales > Erythroxylaceae > Erythroxylum > Erythroxylum echinodendron. The sequence continues at coordinate 20,316,558 of JANZXR010000008.1, forward strand.
AATGTAAATTGCTAACATTTGCAATTTTGGAACATTACATTCGAATTAGTCCCACCACAGTAAGACAACAAAAGTAGCACTATAAACAAAATAAAGTGATGATTAATTTTTAATAAGTAACAAAAGAGAAAAAAATATACCTAAATTAAATTTTTCTTTTTGACGAATAGCTGTTAGCATCCCAAAATCACTAAAAGCATCCTTATAAATCTCCATTGTGAGCTTAGATGATCTTGTATAATCTCATGGGAAACAATTGTTGTAATAGCTAAAAGCATTTTCCCTATTAACTTCAACTTTCTTTGTAAAACTTGATCTGAAATAGACAATAGGATTACTCAATTTCTTAGTAGTTTTGTGGCTTTTTTGGATCCTTTATTCTCATACCATTCTCCAATGTAGGTTGAAAACCTTTTCCACTTTTAGGAAAGAAAAGGCCCTTTCATGTTTAATAATTTTTTTGATTGATGATGATGGATTTCCTTAGGCTCTTTAGAGAGGTTTGGGGTTTACAGTCAAGGGGAACTCCCCAATTTATCTACATCCAAAAGGTTAAAGCTATTAAGCTTGGGATGAAAGCCTTATGAGTAGAAGACCTTCTTCCACACAACTACCTATGGCTAAGGCTAAATAAGAATTGGCAGTTATACAAGAAAAACTCGCTAGAGATCCAGTCAACTCTATCTTATTAACTACTGAAAAGACTTTTTGGAGTGCTTACTTATCAACCACCAGAGATCATGATAGCCTTTTGGAGAAAAGGGCCAAAGCCAATTGCATTAAAGATGGAGAAAGGTGCATTAAATTCTTTTCCAACTCTATTTTATCTAGGAAAAATGCGAACAAAATCCATTCCCTTAAACTCTCAGATAAAAGGAAAATTACTCAACAAAGGGATCTTTTGAGGGAAGTTGAGAGATTCTTTAAGAGTTTTTATGGATGCTCTCACGTAAAAGCAGCTAATATTCCTCTTTGTTCCTTCATTACAAAGAGGATCACTCAAGAGCACAGAACAACGCTCTCGAAGCTTATTGAGGATAAAGAGATAGAAGAGGTGGTTTTTCAAATGAATCCAAATAAATCCCCAAGGCCTAATGGTATTAATGGTTACGTCTTTCAGAAATCCTAGCAAGAAACTGGTCCTATGTTAAAGAGAGTGGTACTAGAATTCTTTTCAAGGGGAGTGCTACTGAAAGAGATCAATAAAACTCATATTTGTTTGATCCCTAAGGCCTCTAATCCATCTTCCTTTGAAGATTTCATACTTATTGCATGCACTAACTTCCTTTATAGAGTAATTTCTAAAATCCTAGCAAACAGATTAATGATAGTTCTGGATTCACTGATTTCTAACAACCAAAGTGCCTTTATACAAGGAAGAAAGATCGGGAATAGTGTCTCTATTATCCAAGAATTGATTAAAGGATATCAGAGGAAGATAGCCCTCCTAATTGTATCATACTAATATCCTTAAAAAAATGCTTTTGATTATATTGAGTGGGGTTTTATCCTTTAGAACTTGGAGATTTTGGGATTCCTAAGTATGTTTATTAAATGGGTTAAGGCTTGTATCACTTCTCCTTCCTACTTAGTTCTAATTAATGGTTCACCTACTGGAATCTTTAAAAAGGATAGAGTACTGAGACAAAGGGATCTGATCTTCCCTTTTCTCTTTATCATATGCATGGAGGTACTAAGTCAACTGATTCTATATAAAGTGGGTAGTAGTAAGAATTTCAAGTTTCATAGCAAATGCAAGAGGGTAAGGCTTATCAATTTATGTTTTGTGGATTACCTATTACTATTTTCCAAGGCTTATAGTGAATCTATAGTGCTTCTCATTTCTTCACTCTCATTATTCGAAGATCTTCAAGGGTTGGAGATGAATCTCAAAATGAGCAACTTTACCTTAGCCACCAGTGCAATCATAATAGAGAATAGAATTTCTTAAGTCACCTGTATGAGCATTAAACCTCCCCCTCTAACTTATTTAGATCTTCCCATCACTACTAAAAGGATACAATTCTCTGAATGCTTCCCACTAATAAAAAGAATTCAGAAAAGATTGAATATGTGGACTGAAAAGGTGCTCTCATTCGGAGGGTGACTGCAACTTATCAAATATATTCTGAACTCCCTTCATGTTTATTAGTCTTCCAACGTATCCTTAGCTAAAGGAGTCATTAAAACAATTGAGAAGCTTTTTAGAAGATTTCTATGAGGGAATTTAAACTCGTGAAGACATTTTAGGAAGGTCAAACGATCAGAGGTATGCAAAAGAAAAGAAGAGGGAGGTTTGGGATTGACCTTTATTGGGACCTTTAATGGATTATCCTTAATAAAAAAAACCTATGGAACATCTTATGTGATAAAAATAATTTTTGATTAGATGGTTCCATAGCTACATCCTTAAAGGAGCTAGCCTTTGGGCTATTGCTCTAAAATCCTCCTTTTCTTGTTCTTGACTCAACTTTTAAATTTAAGACCTATTTTAGAGCCCTCAATTTTCTGTAAAGTGGGAAAGGTGACAAGGCTCTTTTTGTGGTTCAATAATTGGACTGGTAATGGCCCTTTAATTAGAAGTCCACAAGCTCTTCAATCGTGGAATAGTCTTCCTATCAGCTCTAAAGTCAACTCAGTCATCCTTTAGGGCCAATGGAATATCTTCTTGGATTTGCTACATCTCACTCTAGCAACTTGATTTGGGCATACATGATTCCTTCCAATGTATTAATTTACCTCCAAACATCTTCAGCATTGTAAAATTTAAAAAGTGGTAGAATCAGGATAATCTGAAGATGACATGATTTCCTATTATTTTGCATTAGTCTCCCATGCCTAGCTACTATATTATTTTATGGCTTGCTGTGTTGAAAAAATTGAGCATAGTGGACATACTACACTACTTATCTACCAATTCTACCTATGTCTTTAATGAGAGGTAGGAAGAATCCAAAAATTATATGTTTTCCCTATATCCTTTTTCCTAGTTCATATGGGAAAAGATCCAATATATATGTATTGCTTCTAATGTAGGGAATACATTCATGGAAGTTATTAATTGTCTTCTGAAGGTGAACCATGTTCCTAACTATAACAAGTTGATATACATAAAATCCTTCGCCTCCTCAATTAAAAAATTTGGCAAGAAAGGAATAATAGGCACTTTTAGAATATTGCACGCTTTAGAAATGAGGTTCTATCCTCTATAATATGTTGAATTAGAGAGAGATTCCTATACATCTTAAGATCTGAAAGAGGCTACCCTATTCTAACATCATCATGGAAAATCTCATAACATATATGTGATATATGAAAACAAGGGATACAGTGGATACACAATAGTATTGAAAGATAGAGCAGTAAGGTTGATAAGAAAATACCTGTTGGAGCAGGGCGATCCAAGAAAGATGTGAAGATTGGAACATCCTCTTATAGGGGAGCAATAAATCTCCTCATCACATCTCCCTCTTCTAGAAGCATTGATATATCCATCGCCTAACATCTCCATCGATTGGCGTCTGTCTTCCCCTCTGGAAACTTTGACATAATCAATCTCTAATTTGGGTGATTCTAAAGAGGGTGAAAATGAAGATGGTTCTTTAAACACACCGTTTCTTTCTAGAGTGAATTAATGTATGGGTTATGTGGCGTCATTTCTTATAATGTTTGGGTCTTACTATTTTTCACGTGATTCACACCTGGAAACGATATTTATTAATCTAATTATTTTATTTTATAAAAAAAACATTTGCCTCCGCTCCTTCTTCAGAATAAAACACTAAAGTAATAAGAAATTAGTTGCAAATCTTGTAATAGTAGGATGACACAAATTCCTACAATTGGTGAAAGCTTTTTTCATTAAATTTACGACTCATGCACGATTGTAGATAAACTTGGTCACCTTTTTTGCTTTCTACAGAATCTCATCAATAATATGAAAATACCTAGCATCTCCTATATCTTCCAATCTTAGGTCAATGCAATATGTAACACAAAGAGTTCAATAAAAAGAATTGTACTTGTATTGCATTCTTCTTTTAGCTGCTTATAAGTAGAACCATTGTCATTAATGAACTAAACGATATTTTCTAGCCCAATTTCGTTCACAACTTCATCAAATATTTGAAATAAAGTATAAACATTCCTAACAAGGCTAGATGCATTAGTAGATTTCAAAAAGATTTTCCCCTTCAAAGAATAATCCAAAAATATTAATAATAGGCTCATGTCTTTGTCCAACCATCATATATGATTGAACACTAATAAGTAGCCCAAGTTATTCTTTTGTCATCCAAATAACTTTTTATTTAATAAATAGAGCTACTTAGAAGTTTCCCTTTGTAGTCATCAATTGATTAACCTTTGTAACTTGGAATATAAGAGGCAATAGCAAGATTGGGTAATAGTGAATGTTGTACCTGAATCATTCCACTATGTAGCCATTGCCATGTCCATATTATAAGCTGCTTCTTTAGATTATAAGGCACTATAAATTGAAAGCTATGCTCTAAGAATTGTTTGTGGTGCAAAACAAAAAGATACACGTCTTCTTCTTTTCCTAACATCAGGTGCAACATTTCCTTCTTGTTGGATAGGAATACTACCACCTTCAACATCTCCACTACCATCCTAAACACCAACAAAAACTTCACTACCAATTTCATAGTTCATCTTTACTTCTCTCTTTCTCATAAGGATACTTTTCTAGCAAAGTCTTCATTTACCATTTCATAGCATAACTCACTTGCTTAAAAAGCTCCACATCACCTTTGATCTTAGCTAAATACTTCTTTAATCTGGTAGTTCCCCTACCTTTCAAATGATTGTTACAATATAAACGAATAGCATAGTTCTTCATTCTAGAAACTAATCTAGCATGAGCCTAATTTGGATCATCAATCTTCCTATATATAAAGGGACTAAATGATCAGGGGTACTTGAACTTCCCTTCATTTATTTGTAAAAAAAATGACATATATTAAAATTAACGTGATAACTTTTTATCTTAATAAAGTTGTGTATAATAACAGGAAGAAATAGAGCAACATTAGGTTCTCAACAATCATGTGATATATACATGTAAGTGACTGATAGGTGTGCATTAGGATTTTTTTTTATACGTAATTTGTCGGACCCCATTTTCGGTGTATGACTCAGACTTGCTTTCATGCTCTGATACCATAATCTGTCGGACCCCGTTATCGAAGTCCAACTCCTACTTGCTCCGATACCATAATATGTCCGTCGATTTCGGAGTCTCACTCCCTTCATGCTTCATGCTTAGATACCAACTCTATGAGATCCCGTTATCGAAGTCCAACTCCTATTTGCTTACTTGCTCTGATAACATACTCTGTCGGACCCCGTTTCTAGTGTCTGACTCAGACTTGCCCCGTTTCCGGAGCCTAACTCTTCATACATGATTATTCATGCTTTCTATGATACCAAATCTGTTACTTTCATGCATGCAGAATATCTTAATACGTAAGTTATCTTCCAAAGATAATACCTTGATCACTTTTGGATCATCTTCTCAAAACTCCCCTTTATTAGTCTCAGCTCAGCTTATAGAACAGTCGACTAGTCCATTCCTATCTTTCAACCTGAATCCTTTAGTCATCAGCGTGGTTGAGTCTTCACTTCACACATCTCGCTGCTTCGAGGCTATTGGTATAAATTTTCCAATGGGAATCCAATCTAGAGTTTCTTTGGATAGAGTTAAAGAGCACTTCAATCTCTACAACTTTCATGAAGACCTCGAAAGTCGACTTTATCTTCTGAAGGGTCTATTATTTTTATCATCTCATTGCTTGCGTCTCATTTTTGGCTTCCCTTCGTCTTATTTCTATCGTCTGATTTCTGTCTATTTTGAAGTCTGTGAACAGTAACATAGACGATAACAGTAACACAGATGATATCTTACAAACTTCATAACTTTCTCTAGCGTAATCATTTCGGGGTATTCTCTGTATGGTTTGAAAGATGATTCCAAGGTCTACAACATCCCTAAAAACCCCAAGATCAACTCTACCTTCTGAGCGGTCAAACAATAGGACAGAAGATATACGTGAACAGTAACCTAGATGATAGCGTGAACAGTATTACAGACGAAGTTTGGGAAACACAGATGATATCTTTCAAGTATCATATCTCTCTCTAGGGGAATCAGTTTGGGGTATTCTTTGTATGGTTGGAAAGATGATTTCAAGCTCCATAAGTTCTATGAAGACTTTAAAGGTCAATTCTAACTCCTAAGGGTTCAACATTGGGACAGAAGATACAAGGTGAACAGGAACACAGAAGATGCACTT
>JANZXR010000008.1:20322971-20351107 GCA_027575705.1 Erythroxylum echinodendron
GCACATCAGAATGGTTCGGGTGGATCCAAAACAGAATGTACTACACATTTCCCTTAAGGGTCCTGTGTAGCCGTGAACAGAACGTACTAGCATAATTCCATTTTATGGTCTTGCGTAGGCATGAACTTATGGGAGTCCTTAAAGGAGCTCCATGCCACTAGCGGGCAGGCGAGAGAAGCCTTTAGACAAGTGCACTATCATAACTTAGGGGACCACCATAAATCCACATAACATAGAATTTTCACGTTCTTGAACACTTACTGTCCAAAATGGCAGTTCTTTAAATTCTTGCTTTTCAGATTAGAAACTTAGTTTCATAAAGTATGCAACCTTTTGTAGAAAACAGTTTTGTATGAAAACATGAAGCAACTTATGACATTTTATGCTACACCAAAACAGAACAGACAATTGCACATTTATGCAGAAATCGAAATCAAAATCATTGAAAACAAGCATTTTTTGGGCTTATTGCTTTTTATAAAACTGTAACCCACCTTAAGATCCTTTCTTGCTTCTGTATCTGACATATGGATGCCTTTCCTCTTGATTTCCTTGCCTCTCTTGAACCCCTCCTTGATTTCCTTTATAAAAGAAACACAACTCCTATTTAACCAAAATATCCAGATTCGTCTAACTCATAATGTACATTCACCAAAATGACTTACTGTAAATCTTCACCAAGTAATGAGATTCTTAACTCCAAAGAAAGCTCCTTCCTCCTTCTTTCTTTTTCCCCTCTTACACGCACTCAGATTCTCTCTTTAAGCCTTACAAAAATGGCAACTTAGCTTACAACTCTCTTCTTTCCACTCTCATCTGAAGCCTCTCTTCTTCTTCTGTTTTTGCCTTTATTCACGCTACCATTCTGGTACAGGACAAGTCCACCATGCCTCTTCCAAAACTTCACTTTACCCTTAGTACTTAAGCTATATATCGAAAATACCCTTAATTTTCTCTCATGCATTTATTCCATAAGCTATTATGCTTAAGTTAATGAAAAAAAAATTCAGGGGGCTGACATAATTAGCATATGTTTTCTTACATAATGGTTGCTTATCGCTCTAATTTAGGATTTCCATTGTGTTCTTGTGTATTGGATGCTAATTGAGGGTAAGAATTGTTTATTTTGTGTAGGAAAGGAGAGGAAGCGAGTTGGAGGATGAACAAGAGAGTATAGAAGAGAAGACAAGAGGATTACATCTGGGACCAATTCCCACGGATGTGGGAAATCACGACAGAATGTTTCTACCTGTAATTCCCACGATTCCCACAGATATGGGAATCATGCAGATTCCCACGGACATAGGAATTGAAACCTGAAATAATATGCGAGGCTTCATTAAACCTAGGGTTTTTTGGACTATAAAAAGGGAGCAAACCTCCATCTTCAAGGGGGGATGACACCTACCTGTAGAAAGACCATCATTGGGTGAAGAACACGTGTTTGGAGCATCAAAGAAGGATTGAAAATAAGGATCATCATCAAGATTGGGCAAAATAGCACATCAACACCAAAATTCCAGATTTTGCCAAAGAAGAGAAGGAGTTTTCTTATTCACTTTCTATCATTTTAATCTCTTCCTTTCTTTGTAAATATGGATTATTTGAATGTTAATAGTGTTATGGAGACTATATTAGGTTAATTTCCTATTAGGGATTACTTTTTCATTATTTTGTCAAAACTCATATTTTATTGAATTGAATGAAGTGTCTTTGATAATTGTTGTTCTTAATTGTCATCTTGTAACAAATCGAGAGAATGAGTGAGATGAAAATCATGTAGTATTGTACAACGAGAGTTGGCGACCTATAAACTAGCAATTATTATTTTAATTGAATAATTAGAAGAGAGATCTTAATTAGTCAATTGATCATCTATAGGATAGTGTAATAACTAGTTAAATCGGTAAAGTCATTGGGTAGGTTGAGCGATCGTTCAATTGATTCCCGTCAATTCAATTAAGGACAAATAGTTACACCTTGAGAGAGGGTAATTAGTACATTCTAAAATCTAGGGTGAGACACAATTCAATCAATAAAATATGATGGGGACAGAATAAGAAAAAAGTAATCTCTAGCATTTAGATCCTTAAATTCAGAATTTCTACAATTACGGTATTATCCATTGTTTACATTAGTCTTTTAATCTTAATTTAATTTTCTAGATTAATTGTATTAAACAATTTTATTTCTTAAACAAAGTCTTTTCTAAATTAAGTGGTGTCTGGGCATCAATCCCTATGGATCGATATCTGCTCTTTTTGTAACACCCACATATACCCCCTGGGAGGATATTGCGAGCGCCACATACACACAGAACACACTGAACATGAAGCATTTCGAAACATACAAAACACTTTATACATACATTACTAGAATCTCAACAAACATACATCGCATGTCAAAATTTCCGAAAGCAACCTGAATTAAGGTTATTACAACCCATCAAAATAAAAATTCGTGAGTTATAGACATCAGATACAAGTCCAAAAATAATTTAAAAATATATGTGAACAAAACAAAAATCAGACTCCTTTGGCCATCGCGATTATCTTGTCCCAGTTACTACGTCTCTCTTTCAGAACTTACATAGGGCAAATCCACCGTGCTAAGCATATAACTTAGTGAGTAATAATGAATCTATAGATAAACTGACAACTTATCATACTGAAATATGTAATAGCATATACATGCATTAAACAATAAATCAGACATAATGTATTTTAGAACAGACTTTATAATTAATAGAACTGAATATCACAAGAGGGTATAAACCCTTCAGAATCAAAACAATAATGTTTATGTAATAATGAAATATATATATCAAAATTAGAAAACCATATTACTACTAATCCATTTACAGAAGCAGGTAACAAGACTTATACAGAAGAGATCGAAGTCTCGACAGCAAAGTGTCTCAGAGGAGACCGAAGTCTCAAAACCTAAGTGTCAATATCAAAAGACACCAAAGTGTAAATAACAGAAGACACCGAAGGGTTAATAACAAAAGACACCGAAGTGTTACAGAAGCAGCTGTAGACCCTTCTAAGCATGCCTATTTACCCACGACTAGGACTTGACAGTTTTAAAACCAAACAAATTCATTTCATGTTCAACATAATAGGCAATCATTGCTTTCATGCAAAAATTCAAACATATTAATCCAACAACTTTGCATATCATTCAATGGATTAAAGTCAAACAACAAACAAACAGTCAAAGCAAAACTATCCAAAATTTCTCACTAGATTTCTTACTGAATTACCCACAATTATTCAACAAGACAGTACTTACAGATAAGACCATCTAAGTTACCTACAAAATCTCCGTTATTACTTATTGCCTCGACGTTCTGACAATATTTGGAGTCGGTCGCTCGATAGGTTCCTTTAAAACATTTAATACAAATACATATCATTATTTTGCACAATTATAAATTCAATTATGCACATTCATGTATATTGAATATGTATGATGCACGTTTATGACAAAATCTAGGTTTTTTTATCCTTAATCTTGTCGCATTCGCAATCATGTGAAATCATACTCAATTCCTCAATCTAGATTTATTTCACACTCAACTTTCGGGCCCACCTTGCTCAATTATTATTATTAGGTAATTGAGGTAATTAGGTAATACTTCCTTCTAAAAGGTTGTCCCTTTTTATCTTAGGATTCCAATGATACCAATTTTATCCAATTTGGGTCAGTATACTGAAAGTTATGCCCAAAAGATTTTAGATTGTTCTTATGTTACAACAGAATTCTTATCTCAACTTCCAATCAGATTCTAAAATTCTTATAGGCAGAATTATAATTTAATCTCTTCCTAAAATTTGTATCCATATGTTTTTAGTTTAATCCAAATCAAAAATCACTCCATTTGGATAACTACAAAGAAAGTTATGCCTAAAATACTAAAGCATGATCAAGCTGTCAGGAAACTTAGCCGCGGCAAACTTTCCAGAAAGGAAAATTCCTCGAAAATTCTTAAAAGTTTGCCACGGTGAACCCAAGAGTTGGCCGCGATGAACTGTCATAGAAATGAAATCCTTCAAGTTGGTCGTGGCGAAGCAAAGAGAGTTAGCCGCAACGAACTGTACTAAGTTTTAATCACCTTCTTCCTCTCTTCTCCCTAATCCTTCATCACTAACTTGTAAACTTACCTGTACCATTTTATTTAACTTCTCTATCATCTGAACTCATTCTCAACACTACTCAAAACCAAGTTCATAATCAGATACTAAAAACTAATTCCTTACATAAGCTTTCTCTTACTACTGCATATTTTCATTCTTACTACATTTGAAATTATCCCAATACCCATTAATCTCATATTCAATTCTAGATACTCTAACTGCTATCTTTATACACTCACGACCTGAAATCCTCACCCAAGTTATTCAGTGAATTCATTCACCGAGACCACATTATATAAACTTCTCATGCATATATATGTTTCCACATAAAACGTCATCCAACTCATGCATGAATTCATTTCCAACACTAACACATCATCAGAATCATTCACTGAACTCAGAGAGTCAAAAAAATATCTCTTACTTGATTTTTCTGCAAATTCTTTGACAGTGAAGATGAAAAACAAGGTTGGGAAACAAAATCTTAGCTGGACTAAATTGTTTTGTTTATAAAGGTTAACACTGACTTAAAAATCAACAATAATAATCGATGATGAAGGTTCGCTATTGAGGGAAACTAAGCAAAACCAAAGAATAACCAAGTTACAGATCTGGTTTCTTCTTCTTCTTCTTTTTTTTACCTCCTAACACATATACATATAGGACTTATTATTGTAGTGACACATGGCTCCTTGCATGTATGCCCTTTGTCAACATCTAAGATTGCCATTTGTCATAATACCATTTATATATTTTTCCTTAATATCTAAAATACCCCAAAATTTCCAGAAAAATTCCTAACATTCCCAAAAAAATTCCAAAGTAATACTAATAATCTCCAAATAATTTTCATCACTAATAAACTACAAATCTCATCTTAATTGAAAATTTTAAAACCAATTGTACCCGAAAATGTCAATGAATGCATGTACAAATATTGATATGAGTCCAAACGGCATATGCATAAATAAACAAAACCTCAATTATGCCAAGCATACTATGCATTGAAATTCCTTAATATTCTAACCCCTAATATGGGGCGTTACAATTCTTCTCTCCTTAAGAAATTTCGTCCTCGAAATTTACCTAATCCAAATAGTTGCGGATATTGAGCTTTCATAGTTTCTTCCGGTTCCTATGTTGCTTCCTTGAGTCCATGATGTTGCCAGAGTACTTTTCCCAAAGGCACTGACTTGTTCCTAAGCTGTTTAACTTCTCTGGGTAATATCGAAACTGGCCCTTGTTCATAAGACAAATCTGGTTGTACTTGAATTTCTTGCACAGGAATCTTATGTGTGTCATCAGACAGATATCTTCTCAACATAGAAACATGAAATACATCATGTAATTTGGCTAATTCTCTAGGAAGAGCAAATTAATAAGCTACTAGTCCAACTCTTTTCATAATCTCATAAGGACTAATATAACGTGGACTGAGCTTACCTTTCTTCCCAAACCGAAGTATGTGTTTCCATGGTGATACTTTCAAGAATATCTTATCTCCTACCTGAAACTCAATATCTCTTCTTTTTAGGCCTGCATAGGATTTCTGCCGATCACTGGCGGCTTTTATCCTTTGCTGAATAATCTGAATCTTTTCTTCAGTATCTTTCACAATTTCTGGCCTAATCATTTTGTTTTCACTAACTCAGTCCAACATACCAGAGTTTTACACTTTCTACCATACAATGCTTCATAAGATGCCATGCCAATGCTCGTCTGATAACTGTTGTTGTAAGCAAACTCTATCAGAGTCAGATAATTATCCCAACTCCTAGGAAACTCCAACACATAACCCCGCAACATATCTTCTAATATCTATATAACTCGTTCAGATTGTCCATCTGTCTGGGGATGGAAAGCAGTACTAAACTTAACCTGAGTTCCCAGAGCCTTCTATAAACTTTTCCAAAATCTTGAAGTAAATCGAGGATCACGACCTGAAATGATAGACAATGGTACACCCTGTAGTCTTACTATCTCATTTACATACAAATCTACAAGCCTATTTAAAGAATAGTTAGGATGAACAAGCAGAAAATGAGTAGATTTAATGAACTTATCTACATTCACCCATACAACATCATGCTTCCTTTAAGTGAGAGGTAGTCCAGTGACAAAATCCATGGTAATGTTGTCCCATTTCCATTGAGGAATAGAACTAGGATGTAACAAACCAAATGGGACCTGATGCTCAGCTTTAATCTACTGGCATGTCAGACATTTTGCTACATAATCCACAACATCCCGTTTCTTACCTGCCCATCAGTAATACTACTTCAAATCCTAATACATCTTGTTTCCACCCAGATGTATAGTAAATACTATATTATAAGGCTCAAACAATAGCTTCTTCTTCAATTTATCATTAGCTGGCATACATAGTCGATCCTTATAATACAATTCACCATCGCCTTGCACAGAAAAATCAGACTGTTTACCTTCCTGAGCAGCCACGATAAGTTGTTGTAACTTACCATTAGCTCTTTGAACGTCACAAATCTCCTGTCTCAAAATAGGCCTTGCTTTCAATTGAGCCATCAAAGCTCCATCAGATCCTAGTTTCCATTCATTCTGCTTAAGTGATAATGCTGAGATGGTTTTTCAACTTGCGGCATCAGCTACAATATTAGCCTTACCCGGATGGTAGTCCACAATGTAATCATAGTATTTAAATAATTCTAACCAATGCCGTTGTCTCAGATTGAGTGCCTTATAGGTAAGCAGATACTTCAGACTCTTATGATCTGTGAAAATTTTATACCTTTCACCATGCAGGTAGTGTCTCCAAATTTTTAAGGCAAATACTACTGCTGCAAGTTCCAGATCATGTGTAGGGTAATTATGTTCATGAGTCTTTAGTTGCCTAGAGGCATAAGCAACTGCCTTTACTTCTTGCAACAAAACACAACCTAAACTAATTCCAGATGCAGCAGTATACATAATATACTCCTTATTAGAGGTAGGTTGAACTAATACAGGAGCTTTAGTAAGCATACTTTTCAATTGATCAAAGCTACTTTGACATCTATTAGATCATTCATACTTCACTCCCTTCCGTAACAATTTAGTTAAAGGGGATGCTATCACCAAGAATCCCTTAACAAACCGACGGTAATAACCAGCCAAACCCAGTACATTCCGTGGTGGTTTCCAATTAACAATTGCTTCTATCTTACTAGGATCAACTCCGATTCCTTTAAAAGAGACAACATGACCTAAAAATGATATCTCCTAAAACCAAAAATCACACTTACTCAGCCTAGCATACAACTGTCTTTCCCTCAGAGTCTGTAAGACAATTCGGAGATGCTTAGCATGATCCTGTTCATTCCTAGAATAGACCAGGATATCATCAATAAACACCACAATAAACTGGTCCTACTAAAGCTTGAACATTTTATTCATCAGATCCATAAATATTGCTGGAGCATTAGTTAACCCGAATGATATTACTAGGAATTCATAATGTCCATAACGGGTCCTAAATACATTCTTCGATACATCCACATCCTTTACCTAAAGCTGATAATACCCCGATCATAGATCTATCTTTAAAAACACTCCTGCATCTTTCAACTGATAAAATAAGTCTTCAATCCCTGGCAATGGATACTTATTCTTCACTGTGGCTCTATTCAATTGACTATACTTGATCCACATCCGTAGTGTGCCATCCTTCTTCTTAACAAACAACACTGGTGCTCCCCACGGTGACACATAGGGCTAATAAACCCTTTATTTAGAAGTTCTTGCAACTGCACCTTCAACTCCTTTAACTCAGTAGGAGCCATTCTATACGGTGCTCTAGATATAGGAGCAGTGCCAGGTACAACTTCAATAGATAAGTCCACATCTCTTTCAGGAGGGAGTCCAAGGAATTCCTTAGGAAATACATCTGAAAATTCATTCACTATAGGAATGTCAAGCAATTTATCCTTATTACCCTCTCTCTGGGAATCAGGCACAAAAGCTAGATAAGCTTCACATCCCTTCTAGAGGAGCTTTGTAACTTGCATAGCAAATACCACATTAGCTAAAAAACTAGTGCGGATGCCATACAACACTATCTCAAACTGATCGAGTCTCTTAAACATAACTGTCTTAGCATTATAGTCAATTACTGCTCAATGCTTAGACAACCAATCCATACCTAGAATCAAATCAAATTCATGAAAAGGTAATCTGATCAGTTATGCTACGTAATTATTTCCTTAAATCATAATAGGACGGTTCCTATACACCTAATTAACCCACACACCACTACCCAGAGGATTGGTCACATGCATGTCATACTCTAACTAATCTATAGGCACCTCCATATCAAACATTTCTCCAACACAGATATACGAATGAGTAGATCCAGGGTCAATCAATACATGCATTTCTGAATTAAAGAGAGAAACAATACCAGCAATCACATCTGGTGCATCCTGATCCTCATGAGCTTTCAATGCATAAGCTCGAGCTGAAGTAGTAGGCATAGTTGGTCGATCTACTATTTTTGATTGATTACTCCGATTTGGTCTATTCTGCTTTTGATCCTCCTCGACCTCTACCACGTCCTCTGTTACCAGTAGATGCATGAAAGACCTCTCAACTAGCTTGTGATGTCTGAGCCTAGTTGAGAGGGCAACTGACTATCTTTTGCTCAGTACTACCACAGCGAAAATAAGCTCTTGTAGCCCTTCTGCAAACACCCCAATGATGTATAGAACAATCAGGGTACTTCGGGGGTTCAGAACCTCAGCCTCCAGACAACCCCCTACTAGAAACAGTCAAAGAGGGGAAGTTTTGTTGCCTTCCCTGTGTCACAGATCTCTGAGTATTTTTCGGTACAGAAGTAGTACGTTCCCGACTCCATTTCCCCAAGGACTGGTCTCTCTACTAAAACCCCTTCTTTGACTCCTTTCTCTCCTGACCATCTCTTATCTCTCAATTTTCATTCCAACCTGTACCAGTTGATGGTACGTCACTTGCAGCAACAAAGTAATTGCTGCCAGATGTTCCTTGATGAAATCATGCAATCCATCCTCAAACTAGTGACATCGAAACTCCTCAGTAAGGATAGATTCAGGGGCATACTTACTGAGTCAGTTGAACTCCCGATCATACTTAGCAACTGATAAGTTTCTCTACTTCAAGTTCATAAATTGCTTCCATTTATCCTTTCTATAAGCCTCTGTTATATACTTAGCTTTAAATTCTTTGGCAAAGAAATCCCAAGTTAGACCTACCGGTAGCTGAGGACTCCTCAGAACAAACTTCCACCATTCATAAGTTGCTCCTTGCAGAAGGGAGACAGCACAGTGCACCATCTGCTCAACTGGACAATTGATCTCTTCCAGTACCCTCTTCACCTTCTCAATCTAGAACTCAGCCTCTTCAGACCCTCTAGAGATGTCCCAGTAAATTTCTCGGCTCCATACTTCCTCAACTAATTAATCAGAGCCTTAGGTGCTGTCATCTGATACAGCAACGTCATCATATCCTGGGACAACTTAATCAAAGCCTCTACTTGAGCTAGAGGAGGAGGTGGCATCCCAGCTTCACCTCGATTAACCCCCGATGGTCCAAGTATTTTTGGACGAGTTTGTTCAGGCTGAGTGCTCTCAGCAACTTTGTCAATAGAGTCACGAGATTCTTCTACTGTAAATTCTATAGACAAAACATGGGACACCGCATTAGGCCAAAACACAACTTGTACACTCAGTAGAAGCAATAGTGAAGAATTGGTTAAACTAGAATCACCTAAATTATGCTCTTACACCAAACAATTGTAACAGCCACATATACCCTCTGGGAGGATATTGCGAGTGCCACATACATAGAGAACACACTGAACACGAAGCATTTCAAAGCGTACGAAACACTTTATACATACATTACTAGAATCTCAACAAACATACACCGCATGTCAAAATTTCTGAGAGCAGCCTGAATTAAGGTTATTACAACCCATCAAAATAAAAATTCATGAGTTACAGACATCAGATACAAGTCCAAAAACAATCCTAAAATACATGTGAACAAAACAAAAATGAGACTCCTTTGGCCATTGCAGTTGTCTTGTCCCAGTTCCTACGTCTCTCTTTCATAACCTACACGGGACAAATCCACCGTGCTAAGCATATAGCTTAGTGAGTAATAAGTAATCTATGAATAAACTGACAACCTATCATACTGAAATATGTAATAGCATTTACATGCATTAAACAATAAATCAGACATAATGTATTTCAGAAAAGACTTTATAATTAACATAACTGAATATCGCAAGAGGGTATAAACCCTTCAGAATCAGAACATTAATGTTTATGTGATAATCAAAACTAGATAACTGCTAATCCATTTACAAAAGTGTGTAATGGGGCTTATACAGAAGAGATCGAAGTCTTGACACCGAAGTGTCTCAGAAGAGACCGAAGTCTCGACACCTAAGTGTCAATATCAGAAGACAACGAAGTGTCAATAACAGAAGACACTGAAGTGTCAATAACAGAAGACACCGAAGTGTCACAGAAGCAGCTGCAGACCCTTCTAGGCATGCCTATTTACCCACAACTAGGACTTGACAATTTTAAAACCAAACAAATTCATTTCATGTTCAACATAATTAGGCAATCATTGCTTTCATGCAAAAATTCAAACATATTAATCTAACAGCTTTGCAAATCATTCGATGGATTAAAGTCAAACAACAAACAAACAGTCAAAGCAAAACTAACTAAAATTTCTCACTAGATTTCTTACTAAATTACCCATAATTATTCAACAAGACAATACTCACAGATAAGACCATCTAAATTACTTACAAAATCTCCCTTATTGCTTATTACCTCGACGTCCTGGCAATATTTGGAATCGGTCGCTCGATGGGTTCCTCTAAAACATTAATACAAACACATATCATTATTATGCAAAATTATAAATTCAATTATGCACATTCATGTATACTGAATATGTATGATGCATGTTTATGAAAAAATTTGGGTTTCTTATTCGTAATCGTGTCGCATTCTCAATCATGTGAAATCATACTCAATTCTTCAATCCAGATTTATTTCACAAACAACTTTAGGTTCCACTTTGCTCAATTATTCTCATCAGGTAATTGACGTAATTACATAATACTTCCTTCTAGAAAGTTGTCCCTATTTATCTTAAGTTTCCAATGATACCAATTTTATCTAATTTGGGTTAGTATACTAAAAGTTATACCCAAAAGATTTTAGATTGTTCTTAAGCTACAACAGAATTCTTGTCTCAACTTCCAATCAAATTATAAAATTCTTAAAGGTATAATTAGAATTTAATCACTTCAAAAACTTTGTAACCTTATGTTTCTATTTTAATAAAAATCAAAAATCACTCCATTTGGATAACGACAGAGAAAGTTATGCTCAAAATACTGAAGCATGTTCAAGTTGTCAGGAAACTTCGCCACGGTGAACTTTCCAAAGAGGAAAATTCCGCAAAAATTCTTAAAAGTTTGCCGCGGCAAACCCAAGAGCGGTGGCGAACTTTCACAGAAATGAAATCCTTTAAGTTGGCAATGGTGAATCAAAGAGAGTTGGCCGCGGCGAATTGTATTGCATTTTAATCACCTTCTTCCTCTCTTCTCCTTAATCCTTCATCACTAACTTGTACACTTACCTATACCATTATATTTCACTTTCATCTGAACTCATTCTCAACACTACTCAAAACCAAGTTTATAATCAGATACTAAAAACTAACTCCTTACCCAAGCTTTCTCTCACTACTGTGTATTTTCGTTCTTACTACATTTGAAATTATCCCAACACCCATTAATCTCATATTCAATTCTAGATACTCTAGCTGCTATCTTTATACACTCATGACCTGAAATCCTCACCTAAGTTATTCAGTGAATTCATTCCCAAGACCACACTATGTAAACTTCTCATGCATATATATGTTTCCACATAAAAAGTCATCCAACTCATGCATGAAGTCATTTCCAACACTAACTCATCATCAGAATCATTCACTGAACTCAGAGAGAAAAAATATCTCTTACTTGATTTTTCTGCAAATTCTTTGACAGTGAAGGTGAAGAACAGGATTGAGAAACAAAATTTTAGCTAGACTAAATTGTTTTGTTTATAAAGGTTAACACTAACTTAAAAATCAACAACAACAATTATTGATGAAGGTTCAGTGTTGAGCGAAACTAAGCAAAACCGAAGAATAACCAAGTTATAGATTTGGTTTCTTCTTCTTCTTTTTTTTTTGCTTCCTAACAAACGTACATATGTGTCTTATTATCCTAATGACACGTGGCTACTTGCATGTATGCCCTTTGTCAACATCTAAGATTGCCACACATCATAATACCATTTGTATATTTTCCCTAATATCCAAAATACCCCAAAATTTCCAGAAAAATTCCTAACATTCCCAAAAAAATTTCTAAAGTAATGCCAATATTCTCCAAATAATTTTCATCAATAATAAACCACAAAACTCATCTTAATCGGAAATTTTAAAATCAGTTGTACCCAAAAATGTCAATGAATGCATTTACAAATATTGGTATGAGTCCAAAAAGGCATATGCATAAATAAGCAAAAACTCAATTATGCCAAGCAAACCATGCATTGAAATTCCTTAATATTCTAACCCCTACTATAGGGCGTTACACTTTCTAACTACAAGTCACGACCCGTTCACTTGCGGTTTTTGAGTGTAAAACAAGTAGATAGGTTTTACAATCCTTCAACAGTGACCTTCATAAACTTATATAACTGATTCCTTAAGAAAATTTGATGATTAGGCACATTCTATCCAAGAAATTCTCATGTTTCCTAATCCAAACTTTCAATATATGCATCCACACTTTCACAACTATAATCCATTTTGTGTGGTTACATATTTAAATATAAAGTCACAACTTACAATAATAACCCATTTTATGTAGTTACATAATTCCACAATAAAGTTACAATTATAACCATTTTGTATGATTAAATAATTCAACAACAACTCATAACTATAACTCATTTTGTTTGATTACATAATTTAACCATAAACTCATAAGTCATATTTATAACTCAATTTATGTAATAACGTAATTAAACTAAAAAGTTATAAATATAACTCATTTTGTATAATT
This sequence comes from Erythroxylum echinodendron, assembly GCA_027575705.1. NCBI lineage: Eukaryota > Viridiplantae > Streptophyta > Magnoliopsida > Malpighiales > Erythroxylaceae > Erythroxylum > Erythroxylum echinodendron. Next base: position 20,336,250 of record JANZXR010000008.1, read on the forward strand.
ATATGATTCAAACATAAATTCACACATATAATCTATTTTTATTATTACATAAATTTGTAACTATAACTTATTTTGTCTGATTACAAAATTTAGCTATACTCATAACTGTAACTCATTTTCTATTATATCTAACTATTATAAACTTACATCTTTAATTTAATTTGTGTAATCATATAATTCAACCATAAATTAACTAATAATTTATATATTACAAAATTAAATTTATAATATATAACCTAATTTGTAATAAAGGCTAACATTTAATTCAATATTTCTCAAATTTCAAATAGTAACACAAACTTTAATTCTATATTAAATGATTGAATCCCCAATTTTCTATAATCCAAACATCACAAATGACAAAGCACATCCAAGATTCGAAATTCCAAATACTATAATTCTATATAGAATCCTCAATCCCATTCACCAATTTCCAAAATTCAAATAAAACAAACTTGTCTATTTAATATCCATTTTTCCACAATTTCTAAAATCTAAAGTCTAAACTCCAAAAACTTGTATTATTTACGACATAACTATAATTCAATCACACACACACAACAACTACTCAAGTAACTCAACACTCAACAATAAACATGACACAAATAAACTAATCAAGGATTAAGCACACTGTACATAAGACACGTTCAACTGTTCAAGGCTTAAGCCTAATGTTGTTCAACATTTAAATTTTCACTTATTTGCATTTTGCAACCTTGACGCTTGAAGTTTGCAGCTCTACTCACTGTCGATGAGGCTTGACTAAGATGGTATATTAGTGACTCGATAAGGTAAGTCATGCAACTTCTTGAGTGTGACGAAGGAGTGACTATGATAGAGGATGGGAGGAGTGGTTGATTGGTTGCTTGATTGCAAGAGAGTGAGGCCAAGGGGACTGTGATGGAGGCCAGACTACGAGAGAGGGTGAGGAGACAACATAAAATAGACAAAGTGAGTTGAGTTAATTGTAGTGTAGGCAACTGCGGTGTAGGCAGGTGAGAAATTATGACTGACTAACTGATATTAACTTGAGGGCTGACAGTGAGAGTGAGAGTAGAGAAGTGAGATGAGAGACTTAGATAGAGAGGCTGAGAGTAGAGGCGTAAATAGTTCTAGGGTGAAGAGGAGTCAGGTAGATTTAGGGTTAATTTTTTCAAAATTACAATTTATTCATAAACACTTAAAAAATTGAAATTTAGTGAAATAAGTGATGTGAACCTGACAAGAACGTGCTTTTGAACACATGAATCAAATTCAGAAAACAAATTTCCAGGACCAGTTGGAATATGTAAAAGCAGAAAGACCTTTAACCCATTGCTTAGAGAAACAACAACCAAAGGTATTGGAAAGGGATGACGCCATAAGCACTATGGAAAGATGTTTGATAAGTCTCTTATAAGGATTTAACCTAGATGAGTTTTCAGTTCTAAAAAGAACCAAGAGTTGTGAAGAAAAACTAACTTTTCAATTTAGAATTCGTGATTACCCCCTCGAAATTGTTTTTGATGACTACTTGAATGTTTTCTAGGTTAAAGAAACCTAACAGACCCTAACTAAGTGAAATAAACCCAAACTAAACCAAGCTGGATTGAAGTTAACTTAAACAACCCAATAGAGAAACTAAAACCCAAAATAATAAAATATATCCAAACAAACCGAAACCCTTGGGCTTAATTAGTTTAAATAGCCCATTATTACATAAAAATACCAAAACAAGGTCCAAAGCACCCAACTAAAGCCAAAAGGTCACACTAAGCAAAGGGAGAGCGGTGTATGGGCAGATTTTGGACTCCACAGAATGGTTGTCCATTGAGGGGCCAAATGAACTCCGATTTAAACATTCTAGAAAGCTCAAGATGTCCTATTCAACTCTCATGAATACCCCGAACTCAAATGAAAGCTCTAAGTTGTCCAAAATTGGGCATCTTTCAGATCTATCCCACCTGCCAATATGCAAAGTAGCTTAGTTAGATGCCCCACATCTAAGTCAGCCCTAGTGGCTTCTTGCTTGGCCCGAACATCTTCAATTATTCCATTTAGAGCCTCTTTCATTTGTCTAGCCTTTGCTCGAGTCATTGGCCCTCCTCCAATGTGTAAAGGATCATCAACTTGAGTTGGACTAGATTGCTCCCTCCTTGGTATGTCCTCCATGGCTTAATCTCCATCATTCCCTCTCTCTTTAAAAGGGTTCATCCTTGAATCAAAATCATCTGCATCAAAAGGGGAAAGATCAGAAACATTGAAAGTGGTTCTTACATTATACTTACCTAGAAGTTCCAATTTGTAGGCATTGTCATTGATTTTAGCAATGATTCAAAATGGTCCATCTCCTCTTGGACGCAAATTGGATAGTCTTTTTGCTGGAAATCTCTCCTTTCGTATGTGCACCCAAACCCAATCTCCCAATTCAAAAATCACTTTCTTTCTACCCTTATTGGCTTAGTAGGCATATTGCTCTATTCTCTTCTCTATTTATTACCGAACCTTTGCATTCATTTGCTTACCATGTCAGCATTCTCTTTTTTCCATCTAAACTAGCTTGTTCATTCATAGGTAAGGGAATCAAGTCTAAAGGTGTTAATGGATTAAAGCCATAATCAACTTCAAAAAGGAGAACAATTAGTAGCAGAGTGCATAACTCTATTGTATGCAAACTCAACATGAGGTAAACATTCTTCCCAATTTTTTAGATTCTTTTGAATAATAGCACACAAGATTGTAGACAAGGTTTTATTTACTACCTCTGTTTATCCATTAATTTTTGGATGACAATTCGTAGAAAATAGCAACTTAGTGCCTAGCTTACCCCATAATACCTTCAAAAAGTAGCTCCAGAACTTTGCATCTTGATCTGAAACAATGGTCTTTGGCACTCTATGTAGACACACAATCTCATTGAAAAACAGATTTGCTATGTGACTAGCAGCATTCATTTTCCTACAAGCAATGAAATGTGCCATGTTAGATTCCCATATCGATTGGAGAGGGAACGAAGTAGGCCTTATAAGACTATGGAAAATTCTCCCTCATAGACACGTTTTCCTAAGGCGTGGGAAGAGCAAAACCATGAGGGTTTGGCTGAGCCAAGGCCTAAAGTGAACAATATCTATGAGTGGGTGGTTCGGGCTGTTACAAAAGGTATCAGAGCTAGTACATAGACCGATGTGCTAGCAAGGAAGATAGGCCTCCAAGGGAGTAGATCCAAGCCTGTGTGCCAGCAAAAAGCTAGTATCCGGACCGATGTGCCAGCAAGAACGTTGGGCCTCCAAGGGGATGGATCCAGGCCTATGTGCTAGCAAGGACGTTAGGCCTCCAAAGGGGTAGTTCCAAGCTCGTGTGCCAGTAAGGACGCTCGACCTCCTAGGGGGTTGGATCCAAGCTTGTGGGCTAGCGAGGACGCTGAGCCTTCAAGGGGGTGGAATGTTAGATTTCCATATCAATTGGAGAAGGAAAAAAAGTAGGCCTTATAAGGCTATGGAAACCTCTCCCTCACAGAGGTGTTTTCCCAAAGGGGAAAAGCAAAACCATGAGGGCTTGGCTAGGACAAGGCCCAAAGCAGACAATATCTATAAGCGGGTAGTTTCAGGCTGCTACAAATGGTATCAAAGCCAGTACCTAGATCGATGTGCCAACAAAGACACTGGGCCTCCAAATGGGTGGATCCAGGCCTGTGGGCCAGCAAGGACGCTGAGCCTCCAAGGGGTAGATCTAGGCTTGTGTGCCAGTAAAGACGTTAGGCCTCCAAGGGGGTAGATCTAGGCCTGTGAGCTAGCAAGAACACTGGGCGCCTAAAGGGGAGGAATGTTAGATTCTCATATCGATTGGAGAGGGGAACGAAGTAGGCCTTATAAGGCTATGAAAATCTCTCCCTCAAAGACGCGTTTTCTTAAGAGGGATGAGCAAAACCATGAGGGCTTGGCTAGGTCAAGGCCCAGAGCGGACAATATCTGTAAGCGGGTGGTTCCGGGCTGTTATACCATTTTAGAGAAATGATCAACAACCACAAAAACAGAATCCATACCTCTTTTGGACCTAAGCAACAAGATAAAGTCCATTGAAATGTCCACCCATGGCTCGCTAGGTATTGGTAAGAGATTATGCAGCCCATGAGGTTGTGACTTCGATTTGGTTTGTTTGCATGTAATGCACCGATTGCAAACTCTCTCCACATCTCGCTTCATGTGAGGACAAAAGAAATGCTCAAGTAACACATCCAAGGTCTTTTTAACACCGAAATGTCCCATAAGACCTCTATGTGATTCTCAAACCAGTAGCTCTCGTATGAACAATAAGGCATGCACAACTTGTTTTCTCTAAATAGAAATCCTTCATGTCTATAAAACTTTCCAAATCCAAAATTAGCACAAGCTTCAAACACATTAGCAAAATTAGGATCATTAGCATACAAATCCTTTATATAATCAAATCCTAATAGCTTAGTATTTAAAGTAGATAGTAAAGCATCCATCCTAGATAATGCATTAGCAACCACATTTCCTTACCTTATTTGTACTTAATTACATAAGAAAAGGATTCTAGGAACTCCATCCATTTTGCATGCCGACGGTTCAACTTACTTTGGGCCTTCAAATGCTTTAAGGACTCATGGTCAGTATAAATCATGAACTCCTTGGACCATTAATAATTCTGCCATGTCTCCAAAGCCCTCACCAAAGCATACATCTCTTTGTCATAAGTTGGGTAGTTTAGGGTTGCTCTATTAAGTTTTTCACTAAAATAAGCTAAAGGTCAGCCTTCTTGCATCATCACTGCTCCAATTCCTAAACCTGAAGCGTCACACTCAATTTCAAATGTGTTAGCAAAGTTAGGCAAAGCTAACTAGGAATGGGGTGTCTATACTTTATCGTTATCTTGTTGATAGCTCGGTAATCAACACACATTCTCTAGGATCCATCCTTTTTAGGCACTAACAACATTGGCATGACACATAAACTCAAACTTTCTCAGATGTATCCCTTTACTAGTAACTCCTCAACTTGCCGTTGTAGCTCCTTAGTCTCCTCAGGATTTTTTCTATAAACTGGCCAGTTTGGAATGGATGCTCTAGGGATGAAATCTATTTGATGTTCAATTTCTCTTATTGGTGGTAATCTATAAGGAATCTCCTTAGGAAAGACATCTTCAAATTCCTGCAAAAGAGAAGAAACAACACTAAGCTGAATAAAGCTAAGGTTGTTAGTACTTAGGACTGCTTCTTTGTACAAGAGTACAAAGATGGACTCCTTTAAGATAAGAGCTCTCTTAACCTCACCTTCTTTTGCAAAGAAAGCATAGTTTCTATCTTTTTCTTCTCTCTTTGTTTCTTTTTTTTTTCTTTCTTTTCTTTCTCCTTTTGTGTTGTTTTTGTTTCTTTTGCACTCTATAGCTCACTTTTTTTTCTTTTCATATTCACTCTTTAATCTGACTTGATGTTCATACACTTGTTTAAGATTTAGGGGTACAAGAGTTATAGGTCTACCATGCATTACAAAAGAATACCTATTCTTAAATTCATTATTCTTAGCCCTCCTATCAAATGCCATGGCCTTTCCAACAAGAAATGTCCAGCATGCATAGGAAGCACATCACAAAGTACATCATCACTATATCTCCCTATGGTAAACAAAAATAAGACATGTTTGCTGATCTTTATTTCATCACATTCATTTAGCCATTGCAGCTTATAAGGTTGCGGATACTTGAAAGTTGGGAGCTTCAATTTTTCCACCAAAAAAGTGCTAGCAACATTGGTGCAACTTCCTCCATCTAATATCATGCTATAAACTTTGCCTCCAATGTGGCAATGGGTATGGAAGATGTTCTCACGTTGTGCATCCTCCTCCTCTTTCACTTGCACACTCAGAGTCCTTCTAGTGATTAGAGCTTCACCAACTACGGGGTATTCCTCCCCTTTTCTCTCATCTAGCTCTTGCTTAGAATTGGCCTCACTTGCTTCACTTTCAGATTCTAATTCTCCATCCCTACACATCACCATCACCTTCTTGTTAGGGCATTGTGATGCTATATGTTCCCTGCCCAAACACTTAAAACATTTGATATCACTACTTTTAGAAGATTTGGAAACTTCTTTACCTTTACTTATAGTGGATGTCTTTCTTAAATTGGGCATTTCCCTTCTTTCCACCTTACTACCCGTTTTGCTCCATTTTGATCTCCAAGTGGAAGTGGTAGAACTATGTTTGGAACCCTTACTCTTAAGTTGTTGTTCCACCTTCATGGCCATGTGCACCATGTCCTTAAGTTCCACATAGTGTTGCATCCCCCTACATCCGCAATATCTCTATTCAAGCCTTTTAAGAAGCTTGCCATGTTTGCTTCTCGATCTTCCTGTACATCATCTAGAATCATAGCCAACTCCATTTCTTGGTAGTACTTTTCCACGCTTTTCAACCCTTGGGTAAGGCTATGTAACTTGTTGTACAAATCTCAATAGTAGTGTGATAGGACAAACCTCTTCCTTATGACAACCTTCATTTTCTCCTAAGTTTCAATGGGCCTCTCACGATTGCATCTCCTAGATAAAACAAGCTGATCCCATTAAACAATAGCATAGCCAGTAAACTTAATAGCATCAAGTTTTATCTTTTTCTCTTTAGAGTAATTATGGCAGTGAAAAACTCGCTCTACTCACTTCTCCCACGCCAAATAAGCCTATGGATCACCTTTTCCTTGGAAGGGAGGAATATTGATCTTAATACTACCCAAATTCCTATCCACTTGATCCATAATCTTCTCCTTCTTCCAGCCACTCTAAAGTGTTCAATTCTGTCCAAAGGATCATGATTATCAAACTCCTCAAGATCATCATCCTCATCAACAAATTCATCAAGAACTGGTTGCCTTCGTTGCCTATGCACTTGTGGCGCCGCATTTCCATGATTTCTTTACAATCCAACTATAGCTGCATCTTGCCTTTCTAACTTATCAAGGATTTCACCAAATTTGAATTCCATGCACTCAAAATGTTGCCGCATGGCCCTTTGCTCTACAGTTTCATTCACCCTCCTCTGTTCTCCACCAGAAGCCATTTTAAGTGAAATCTGCAAACTAGAACAAAAAGTAAGTAGTAAAAGTTTTCCCACCCTAAGTGTTTACCCAAAGATATATTTTCTCCCCAGGTGTTTACTCTCTTGAAGGCTTTTAACTTAATGTTCCTCACTTTGCCTTTTTCCTCTTACTTCACTCAACTCAGCTCTTAACAGAACTAAATAGCTTAAATCTAAGTAAATCCTGCAAGTTAAACTCACCAAACACAAGAGTATAAGTGGTGGAATGAATTGTTGAGCAAAGTGAATGGAATGGACAAAATTATGACTCTAGAAATCAAAAGACTCAAAGGATAACAAACTGATTGAAATAGACTCAAAAAATGAACTAAGACTCAAGATATAACAAGGATTTAACACAATCTGGTCTTAATTGCATAATTGAATATAAGTGCTCTTACAAGCTCTTTTTCTTTTCTTTTTTTCACAATTTTTTTCTTTTCTTATTCCTTTTTCTTTCCTTTTTTCACTTTTTTTGTCTTTTTTGATTCCTTTTTCTTTCCTTTTCACTTTTTTTTCTTTTTTTGATTTATGTTTAAAGAGCTGGAAAGAAAAGATTCACTAAAAGAAAACACGAACACTAATTCAGAAACAAGAATTAAAAAAGACACAAATGAGCATGAAAGATCAGATTTGTCACAACCAAAAAAAAACAAATTTTTTTGAGATTTTCAAATAAAAAAATAAGAAAGCATAAAAGGATATATATGAGTTCAATAGAATTAAGCTAAAGCTCTGATACTAAACTGATGTGAACTTGAGTAGAACATGCTTTTGAACGCAAGAATCAAATTCAGAAACGAATTTCCAGGACCAGTTGGAATATGTAACAACAGAAAGACCTCTAAGCCGTTGCTTAGAGAAACAAGAACCAAAGGTATTGGAAAGTATGGTGCCATAAACACTATGGAAGGGTGTTTGATAAGTCTCTCACAAGGATTTAACCTAGATGAGTTTTCAGTTATAAGAAGAACCAAAAGTTGTGAAGAAAAACTCACTTTTCAATTCAAAATTCATGATTACCCCCTTGCAATTGTTTTTAATGGCTAATTAAATGTTGCCTAGGTTAAAGAAACCTATCAAACCCTAACTAAGTAAAATAAGCCCAAAACAAACCAAGCTGGGCTAAAATTAACTAAATTAACTTAAATAGCCCAATAGAGCAACTAAAACCCAAAATAATAAAATTTATTTGAGCAAACTGAAACCGTTGGGCTTAATTAGTTTAAATAGTCCATTATTACATAAAAATACGAAAACAAGGTCCAAACCATGCAACTAAAGCCAAAAGGTCGCACTAAGCAAAGGGAGAGCGATGTATGGGTAGATTCTAGACTCCACAGAAAGCTTGTCCATTGAGGGGCCAAACGAATTCTGATTTAAACGTTATTAGGCATTCTGGAAAGATCAGTATGTCCTCTTCAACTCTTATGAAGACCATGAACTTAAATGAAAGATCTAAGGTGTCCAAAATTGGGCATCTTTCAGATCTATCTCACCTACCAGCGTGTACAGTAGCTTGGTTGGATGCCCCACATCTAAGTCAGCCCCAACAGCTTCTTGCTTGGCCCGAACATCTTCAATTAGTCCATTTAGAGCCTCTTTCATTCTTATAGCATTTGCTTGAGACATTATCCCTCTTGCAATGTGTAAAGGATCATCAACTTGAGCTAGACTAGATTGTTCCCTCCTTAGTATGTCGTTTATGGCTTGATCTCCATCAATAAGTGACTAGTATTTCAATTCTGGCTAGTACCAAATCCTAATGTAGAATTACTTGGTATTGTATCAATTTTTGGTTAGTACAATAGGTACTGGTTGGTATCACCCAATACAGTATGGTACCCATAAATTTGGTCATAAGTCTCGTCATTAGGGATGTCAATAAATCCTAACTAGATTGAGTTTAAATTAACTAAATTTTAAGTTAGGTTGAATACTTCTTTTCTAATTTAAACTTCAAAACATAATCAAACTCGAATTGTCTTGTTCGATTGGGCCCAAAGTTTAAACAGTTTATATTATTTAAAATAATATTGTTTTGTTACATTTAACAAAACAATGTAGTTTACCTATTAATAATAAAAAATATAACAAAATGATGATAACAATACTATCCTCTTATGTTCTGTGTCATGGTCCTCTTTTATGTTTTGTGCCTTAATCCTCTTTTCTCTATCATATTGCCTATCACTTGCCATTTAATTTCCAATTGATGGAAATAAAAGAATCAAAGTAAGAGGTCTCCCCCGATGTTTTTATTTTCCACATCTAAAAAAGAAGTTTTGGAAAGAGCACAGTTGCATCTCCAATATCAACACTAAGTTTTACTACTTTGAATATAAAAGTCAATAGTATTAAGGTAGTCGATTGTAGCTACTCCATTTCCACCACCTCTTCCTTGACTACCACCATTACCTTAGAGAATTAGGAACTCCTTAATTAGCAACCATTTTTATAGTAGTAATTATACCTCTTTTGAGACCTTTCATTCTTTATAGTAAAAATATTGTTTTTCATGTTAAAGTGTTGTTGAGCAATTTAAAATTTAGAGGAGACTCCTAAACCAAAGTTATTAATCACTTACTATTGTCTCTTTCCTATTTCCATTATTGTTTCTGACAAATAAGTTATGATTTACTTGGAATTATATTATCCATTATTTTCTTATGATAATTTGTTTTTATTATTTTTGAAACTCAAATATTGTTGTTGTTTTATTGCTAAAATTAGGAATAAGAGGAGCAACATTCAACAATCTATGTTATACTAAAACAAGGAATAAAGAGAGATCTAACTTGTTAAATAAGTAGACAATGATCAAAATTTTAAGTTAGGCTCAGTCTAAATAAGCTTGAAGTTATTCAGGCCATTACAAACTCAAGGGCCCTAGGTGTGGGCCAAACATATCAAATTCAATTGAGCTCAAGTCAAACATCCTAAAAGATAGTCAAATTAAGTTAGAATCGAACCCTTGATTTAGGAGAAGTACAAAAATCTATAGAGGTAATGTCCTCATCATGGGTCAAAAAAGTGATTGATTTTCTAGACTTTTTATAGCGAGATTACCTATAATATAAAGATCTCTATAAATGTAGCTAAACAAAAATGTAGATGAAGCATGTAATTTGATTGAGAAAATGGCCTAGAAACTCTACTAGTGGTCAAGTGAAAGAGCCATCCTAGAGAAGGTTTCAAGTAAGAAAGAACTTGATGCCTTAAATCTTCTAGATGTTAAAGTATATGCTTTATCTCAAAAGTTTGATCATATAACTAGTAACTCTATTACCATGTATAATGTATCTTGTGATATCTGTGGATTCCCAAGGCATTTAGTTCTTAATTATGATGGAAAATGTTTTTTCATGGCTTTTCCATGACCTATTTTCCAATATTTATAACCCTAGTTGGAGAAATCACCCAAACCTCTCCTATGGAAATATGTTCAGCCTTAACTCTTAAGATAATAAGTAGCCACCTAGTTTCAAGTCTAAACACTATGAATTGTCTTTAAAAGTTGAACCTAAAGTCTCTCCTAGAGAACTCCTTAACCAGTTAAGCCAAAGAGATTGATGAGTTTAAGGAGGCAATTAGAAAACCTAGTTTTAAGGTTGATTATGTGTCGACCTATACAAAAATTCTAAAAGCACAGATGATTCAACAAGCCAGTACATTTGTTAAACCATATAATCAACCTCTTAAAAAGCCTAAAAACCCTAGAGAATACTATAAATTATAATGTTAAGGAGTCATACCAGAGAGCTTGAGGTTAAAGAAACTTGAGATTGAGGAATATAAGGGAGAAAACACACATAATAAGGAGAATGAACTTGAGGGAAATAAAAGAGGAGAGGAAGACAAACTTAAATACCCCTTTAAACCTTTTAAGTTATATATAACTTTTCCCTAAAGATTGGTTAAGGAAAATCTAGACAAAGAATTTCATAAAATTTTCAAAATTTCTTCCAAAAAATTATATGTTAATATTCCTTTTATTGATTCTTTGAAAAAATTCATTTTTACACTAGGTTTTTTTAAGGAAACAAGAGAAGGTTCGAGGAATATAAAGCAAAAACATTGAATGAGGAGTGCAATGTTGTGAACCAAAATGGATTGCCTTTAAAACTCAAAGATCCTAGTAGTTTTTCTATTCCTTTCATTATTAGAGATATGAGCTGTAACCATTTTGTATATGATTTAAGAGTGAGCGTTAGCCTTATGCACTTGTCCATATGTAAAAAGCTTAATATGGTAATTTAAAACCTACCAAGATTTTGTTACAATTAGCAAACCATTCTATTAAGAAACTGATATATATACTAAGAGATATGCCTATAGGTATTAGTAAGTTTCTCATTCCCATGGACTTTTTATCCTTTGATATGATGAAGATAGAAATGTACTTTTGATTTTAGAGTGATAGAAATGTACTTTTGATTTTAGAGTGATCTTTCCTAGCTACTTCTAAAGCCTTAATAGATATGAAAATTTGATCCTAAAGGTAATAAATGAGGAATTAGAGTTTAAAAATGTAGGATATATGAATCATATGGTTGATAAGCAAGATTATTACCTTACTTTGATATGATTAAAAATAAAACATTCCATGTTAGAAAGGAGTCAATTATATTAGACTCTAAGGTGAAAAGTATCATTGACAAAAATTTAAAGGAGAAGAATGACTCCATTAGAAGGAACTGTATGAAATGCCTAAGAGCAAATGATATTTTCAAGAATAGGCATTAAAAGGAATATATCTATTCGCTATTTTTCCTACTTTTTAGAATTCATAGCAAAAAGTAAGTATATTGTTATGAATTTTCTATATTATATCCTAAAGAAATAATACCCAAACAAATTTTGTAAGCTTTGATAAAGACTATTAACTACATTTATTTTAACTACAAATTATTTTTTGTAGCCAAAATAATTTTGGTAAATAGGAGAGGATTGTATTTTGTAGCTAAAGATTATTAGCTACATTTGTTTTGGCAATGAATTATTTTTTGTAGCAAAAATCTGCCCTAAAATAAAGAATCTATCATTAGATGTTAATGCTTATGTCATTACAATTAAACACACTTTACAACAACATCGTATCCTTATTTGCTATAATGTTTTACATATAAAACTTTATAATTTATAGTAATCTTAACGTGATTTTAGCTTCTACAATGACCTCATCCTTTACCCTTCATCTGAGCAATAATTATAGAAGACAACTAATTCGAAGGAGAAGAAGCAAAGTTCATTACTGAAGATATGGTCAACTCAAACAATTTATTAAGGTTTTAGTGAGGGGCATAACATCTATTATTGAATATGCTTTTAAAGCTCGATCATGAAGAGAGAGAGGTGCTTATAAGAAATGCATATGGTGGTGAACGGGAGAGAGAATTAATGAGGATATATAGACAAAAGTGGTGAGATACAGATAAAATTAAGGTTTTGGGGAATTAAGGTAGGAGTAAAGTGAGTTACTTCTTGTGTGCTCATGTGTTTTTATCTAGTTTTTCACCCTAATTCAAACCTTTTTGCTCCTTGTGCATTAGGGACTCTACTAGGAGGATTCAATCTTTATCAAGATAAAAGGTTGTGTTATAGAGTAAGCTCTAATTTCCCCATTCTATTTACTCTAACATTCTCTGTTCATCACATATATAAAATTGACCTTTAATTAGATAGGATTTGAACTCGAACATATGTCATAAAGATTCTTATAGTGCAAATTAAGTTACTTATTGTATAATGCAATCTCAACATATACCTAAAAATAATTTTAGAAATAAAACTTCCTACCATATCCTCTTCTTTTCAATTGTAAACGACAACTTTGCTTCTACTTCTCTATTTATACGTTCTTGTTAATTGTACATATAACCAAATTAATTGACAGAGACTTAGGAAATTTATTTCCTACTTGTACATGATCATGTTGCACTAATTTATGAAAGTACTTGAATAGGAAATCAAATCCAAACAAATATGAACTCAAAAGGAAACATTTCAAAGTTGTCGATTCTCTTTAATATTTTTCTTTTATGACTTACGCTATCACCATAACTTATCCTACCTCTCATCCACTAATTTTCTTGTATATGGAATATGTACATATGCTTGTATAAGATACTTTTTCTATGATTTTCATACTAATAAGAGTTAATAAATGAAAGATTAGTTAAGTACAATAAGAATGGGATGTAAACACTTGTTTAGTTGCGACTTATTTAATATGCAGCTATTTTTGGACCATAAATACTATCATTCAAGCAATAGTAGTAGATGAAGTCCTAATCTTTGATCTAGAAAGGCCTATGTCTATGGTGTCTAACATACACACTATATGCCTAAGCATTAGTGTGGTAAAGAAAATATAAAAACAGTATGAAATCTTATTTCAGGTAATATAATAGAAGTTCATATAGTAACACTAGAACATAAGTATTACTAAGGCCTTAGAACTTATGTCTCTTAAAAAGAATAAAAACAAAAAATAGTAGTTCAAAGTATATCTTTGTGTACTGAATGCTACATGGGAAGGATGTTACTTAAGGAGATAACATCAATTCTCCTTGCTCCGTACTTACATATGCACTAGTTGTTTGGAGCACTCTATTCCTTAATTCTATGCTTTTTTAACCAATGCTAAACTGTGTTTTTTTTTCAAATTTAGGAAAATTGCGAGAAGGCAAGGATGAGTAGATAAAAAATGAAAAAACCTCATAATTGAGGGTTTAAATCATTTGTAGTTATTCGAAATAAGTATATATGATCTATGTTTGGATGTTGTACTTTAATAAATAGATATTAAATTATTTACTACACCTTTATTTTTTATTTCATAAAATATTGTTTCAGAAATGTAAAATATTCTAGATACAAAGATAATAGTTAGGAGATGCAGACTTGGGCTTTCTGACTTATCACGTATAGGAGCTGAAGAGCTTAGTTGAATTTTTAAACTTTGCTTCATCTTATTGTTTTAAATGTGTAATAATATTTGTGGGCATGCATATTTTACTTATTATTGCAAGTTACATTCAAATTTGAGCTATATTGTTTTGATGATAACTTGGTTGAAATGCAAAATGTGGGCAACAAAGAGTCTGGAGATATTCGAAGGAAATCTAGTAACTAAGGATTTGGGAGTAAGAGTCTTCAATTAAAATTTTCACCTTGTTTCACATCATATAGTATAAAACAACTTTTAATATGTAGCTTGAATGAACTAAATTTTCTTTCACTAGATACTTGCTTCCTATGCTTTGTAAAGAAATAAATGTGACTTATGTATAACATATTGGTAATGCCACTTTGTTGAGGTTTATGAATCAATATTAAAAGAGTGCTTAATGCATGTTACTTGTAGTAGGACTAACTTATGATCCCTAATTCCTAGGTGATTATGTTTTACTTAGTGATACATAAGGCATCTTTCAAGTGAGTTAAAGAATTCTTGAGTGAGTTAAAGCATTCTTATCTTAGTATTGAATGTTTTTGTTTTAACGAAGCAAATCACATTGTTTAAAGAAGTGGAAATCATATTGTTTAAAGAAGTGGGACTGTGACTAAAAAAAATCATAAAATAAGCTTACTTTGATGATAATAAGCAAACAATTCACATAAAAATGTTAAGACGTTATATAGAAATGATCACAAATTAATACTACAAATTACGTAAAAAGGTTTTTAAAAATGTTTTCACATGCTTATAATTAAAATACTTTACTTACGAAGATACAAAAATGTAATTAAAAGACTATACTTATAAAATTACAAAAACATAACATA
>JANZXR010000008.1:20351207-20366961 GCA_027575705.1 Erythroxylum echinodendron
ACAATTGAGTTTAGATTTTCAAGAGTTATAAGGTGGGTAAAATATTTATGGTTATTGTGTAAATGGGCAATGTGCCTATGTATGTGTGTGTGTTTATGCTTAAATTTCTAAATTGTGAAATTGATGTGATTTGGAAAATGCATTATGATGTGTTTTATGTTATGTATGAAATTTTGATGTAGTTAAATTGTTAGTATAATCTTGTTATGCCATTGAATTGTGTCATAACATTTTGATTTAAATGGAAACAAGAAAAGCACGGGAATATGAATTTGTGATTGATTGAATTGAGTATGAAAAATTAATTATGATTGGGCAAGAGTGGAACCGTTTTGTAGTCATATACACATTGACATAAAGCCTTTTCCTGACTGCCCGCTTGTGGCACACGAGATCCGAAAAGTGGACTCGTTTTATTCACGGAGTAAACTTCGGTTTCTCTGTTTTGTTCCACGGAACCTCAAGCCATTTGTTGTGCATTTGCATTTTAATATGTTAAGTTATGATGTAATTTGAGTGTTATGCTTTGATGTTAAATTACATCCAATATGTCCTATGCGATGATGAATTGAATTATGAAATGTGAATTAGAATTGTAAATGCCGAACTGTCATTTCTAGATTAAGATAAGAAGTGTATGCCTATATAAATGTTTATATATATATATGTTTGATTGTATGGCTCGTTGCTAATGGCTATAAATATATTAGCCACTGAGCTGTGTAGCTCAACCCATAATTTTCCCTCCTCAGGTACTGAACGAGAAGATTAACGATCCTTGCAAGGCATTTGGAACTTCAAGCTAGAAATCTTTTGTAGTAAGCTAGTGACTATTTTTTTTGGATTGCTTTATAGGCATATCAAACATGAGCATCCTTTTATATTTTGTATTAATTTGATGTGTACGCTGATATGTAAGTAAAGCTAGTTCCAACTCTCACTTTGTTTAGAAATGAGAATGAGAAATTGAGTTCCCTTTTATGTATGATTATGTTATTTTAAAGGTTGGGTATAATGGAATGTGTATGTGCATATTCTTCTTTGTTGAGATTACAAATTGTTGTTAGTATTAGAATAGCATGTTAGAGTTGGAAGGATTGCATGTGATAAATCATTGAGGTGAGATTCAAAAGTACTTAGTAGTTGGATTGATATAATGAGATATTGCATTTTGCAAGCTTCCATAGGTGGAAAGATTGTGTTCTGAACTCAAAGGAAAAACTTCATCGATCTAGTTAGAATTAGCCCAAGTTGTCTTCATAAAGTTGTATGTTAACGTTTTAGCTTTCCAACGGTATAAAGTATGCGATTTTTGGATATTGAAGATGAGAGTTATGACCATTACAAGTTAGGATGTCGCAAAGGATGTATATACGGAACATCTATGGAGATTGAAGTGATATGGCACTAGAAGAGGTGGATTTGAGGAGATTATGAGTAAAAGGGATGTTAGAATGGAATTAAGATCCATTGTAGGTGTCTTGGGGGTGAAAATTTTCGTTACACCCAAGGTTACACGGTCAGGCCTTGTATATTCACACTGGCCGTGTATTCCTGATGCAGAAAAATTTCCAGACCCGAAGGTTACACGGTTTACCCATGTTGTTTCACAAGGCCTATGTTTTAACCCTCAAAATGACAAAATCTCACTGTGAGTTCTTCACCAAAGTTGTAGATGCAAAAGTCCTCATCAAAACCGTCTAAAGAATACCTTAATACGACATCCCTAGTGAAAGTTATGCCAATTGTTTCGAGATAGGTACAAATTGACGACATGAGCATGGTTGATTCTTTTGGCCATAACTTCATAATCCGACCTCCA
This sequence comes from Erythroxylum echinodendron, assembly GCA_027575705.1. Lineage (NCBI taxonomy): Eukaryota > Viridiplantae > Streptophyta > Magnoliopsida > Malpighiales > Erythroxylaceae > Erythroxylum > Erythroxylum echinodendron. The sequence goes on from JANZXR010000008.1 coordinate 20,353,030, forward strand.
AATTAAGTGATTCTTGAAGAGATTGATTCCTAACACATTTTTCTACCTTGACAAAAAAATTTGTAGCCTTTTGTGATGATTAGAAGAATATTGATGGAAGTAAAATGAGGGATTGGTTGGAAGGGCATAATTAGGTTATGAACATACTTTGGATTTTTTTTAGTATATCTTGAACTATAGAGCTCCAAATGAGATGGTTCTTATTTCAAGATAAACTACAGATATAGAGATACAATTGTCTTGAAGAATTCAAATTGTGATGTCAATGTTGGTTGGTGTGGGCAACCCACTCTTGTGAGATGATGGCAAAGTGAGGGTTCATTAGAATAACCTTACAAGGAAACCCGCTCACGCTTTTCGACTTCGGAATGTAGTTGGGCTCCGAAAATGGGGTCCAGCAATAAAACCCTCAATATTTGCGAGTATACAAATTGTAAACTTATAGTATTAAGGGTGTAGATCCCACGAGGAAATAACTAAAACTAAATGAACCTAACATTGTCTATAGTTGTAAAGTATGATTTGAATGAAAATAAAATATCAGAATTAAACACTTAACCACTCAATAATTAAGTTGTCACAATAAACTTAACCACTTAAAAATTAAGTTGTCACAATAAAACAATAATGATTAAGTATAAAAGCCTAGGATTCATTTTATTGTTATTTTGCTCCTTTAACCACTATTAATTCAATTGGGTGTCGATTCTAGATTTCCAAAGGTTTTGATTATTATCTTTCAAGACCTAATCATTTAACCCTAATTGATTACAAAATTTTAGATTTTGCCATCTCTCGATTCACAAAAACAACCTAACATTTTCAACTGGTTCTTAGGTGATCTATCGAATAATTGAGTTTCACACAAGATCTCTCTTCATATGATTATCAATTTGATATTTGAGTGACTTATTAGGTCTTATTACCCAAACTAACCGAATTACTTTTAACTCACTCTCTTGATTTATTTTTGAAGTATTAACAAACACAAATAGCACAACACTATAACATTGTATTGAATCAATAATGATCAAATCACAAAATAACTCAAGAGCAAATCCAAATCTCAAAATTAGAACATCATAAATGTGAATAGCATCTTCAATCTCAGTTTATACATCAAGCTTAAGGAAAATAAACAAAGGAAAGAAGAAAGAACCTGATATGGACTTATCTTGAAATGCTGGAATAGTTGGAACTCTCTAATGCTTCCTTCTTGATCTTCCTTGATTCAACCCAATTTGCTAAGATGGAGGCTACTCTTGTTGATCTCTTTTTGATCTTTTATAGTAAATTTGGGTCAAGGGCTAAGTTTAAGGCTTACCCAGGTCATTTTGTTCCAAAAACACCCCCCAACATCAAAGCAGATGAAGAATCTTGTGTTTGAAAAGTGTCTGTCACGATCATGATACTATCAAAAATTGCTTATGTCATGATCGTGACATAGGGTGTATGATTGTGACATTGTGGAAGAGCCTTCTGTCTCAGCTCTGACACTACATGCGTGATCGTGATCCTACCTTATAACCCATGCATATTCCAGCTTCCTTCATTCTTCACTTATTTGGTTTCATTCACTAACAAACATATCAAAACACCTTAAGAACACAAGATTAAGATCCATCATCATACTCTAAACCACATAACACTTAAAATACATATAAACACTAACAATAACATAAATTCAAGTCTATACACATTTAATCATCTAAGAAACACTTAAAATCACACTTAAACATCTAGCAAAACATAATACAATTTATTCCTATAAACATCCCCTCACTTAAACCTTTGCTTGTCCTCAAGCAAAACTAAAAACATTGAAAAATTGATCGTAAGCACATACATTCATGCAACATGCACTAATGAGACAATGATATCTAACTTCACGAAACCAATTTAACTGCAAACTTCCAATGCAATTTGTGGCTTAGCACTTTGGATTGAATATACACCCTAATCAAGTCATTAACATCATATTCATTCACCTAAGGCACTTGTACATATGCAGTGATAATTAGTAATCAACTATAATTATAACAATCTACAAGTAACATTTCATGAAAACTTTGTTATTTTCAAAGATCAGTAGGATTTATTTATCAAAACACCGCTTCTTTTAATTTTTCTTTAACGTTGACCTAGTCTTTTGAGCAAAGGCAAACATTTTTTTGTGAATGTCCCTTGAGTGCTGATATGTGCTTAATTGAGTATAAATTTACTCCATAACACTTGGTGATTAACGTTATAAAATGTTTAGGAAACTCATTTTGGTTCATATTTGGTTTTAGGTACAATTTGGAAGCATAAGAGCTAAAATGTGTAAAAAGAACTTTCTTTTAGCCATTCTTTTGATGTTCATACTCAATTGTCCTTGTAGAATAAGAAGGAGACGAATTGGGGTGAAGATGGGACAAGAAAATGCAAGAAAATGAAGCATTCAAGATGATCTGGGAGATACACTATTGTGTATCTGCTTACATAACCGTGTATATATTTAAAAGATGCACATTTTTATGACATACAATGTTGGATACACGACCATGTATCTAACCATATGACTCCCCAAAATCCTAATTTTAAATATAAAACAACATTTGAGCAGTCAAATATAACATAAATCAGTTTTTGAAGGAAAAAAAGGGGCAGAGCACACATTCTTTGGAGGGCTAAGCTTCCTCAATCCGGTTCAAAGGTGAAAATGAAGCCAAACATCACATTAGAGCACTTCTCATTTTGTAACGTTGAATAATTCTCTCTTTAGGGATTGTTTATGTTATCCTATTTTTATTGATTTGGGTATTTGTATAAAGATGATCTGAATGTGTTCATTAGGTTGTTTTTATGAAAACCCATTTTTAGAATCTTGAATACAATATGTAATTGTTATGTTTTCGATTCATTTATGGAAACTAATGATGTTGAATCACTAGGGATAACATAACCTTGGTTAAATGTGGTTGTTGCCATGATTAATCTATTTTCTTAACTCGTAATGCGGTTGTCCTTTTAAATCTAAAGAGTTGGTTCTAGGTTGTTCGATAGTTAGGTTTAGTTAAAGAACTTGTTTTAATTAAACAAGACTTAAGGGAAAATCAGGATTAACAGATCATATTGTTAAACTACGACTAATAGTTTCTAGAGAGGTGTGAAAACAACAATTAAATAAAGTATGTTTAATTGTGTGTAGGTCGAGATTGAACCCACGACCAAATTTCAAATCCATTCATCACTTTTATCACTTTTTGTCTATTTTCTTTAATTTGTTGTCTTTAGTTTAACTTTATTTTATTTTGTTATTTGAATCAAACCAAACCTCCCATAACCTAAACATCAATTTCTTTCATTGAAAAAGCTACACGAACACTCTCTGTGTATACAATCCTTACTCACCACAGCTATAAAATTAGTTGTGCATAGTTAGGTTTATTTTATGGTGCATTCGACAGGCATCAAAAATTTTGGTATCATTGTCGAGGAGTGTGGTCATTTAGTTTTTGTTCTTGATTTTAATTGATTTTTTGTATACATTTGTTTTTAATTAGTTTCTACATTTATTTCTTTATCTTTTCACATTTGTTTGTGTTTGTAAATAAAAAGGACACAATGAAGGTAGTATGTCACTGTTGGATATTATCAATTCTATTAGTGGAAAATTTTCCAGTAACCTATATTCCCAATCCTATAACCAAGTTTGGAGTGATCCTACGAACTTTGGTTGTGGAGGGTGTAGCCAACAAGATTACTTCCTAGACGAACTACAAGATGCACAGTAATTCCTGCATAGACTAAAAGCCTCTTATTACAACTCAGGTACATCTCTAGAAGAATTAGAAAATGCTATTCCATTAGGATGCAAGACAATTTTCACAAGATACAATGTCTAACGTCTAAAATTTAGAGAGTCAGTAAAACTCAGGTACATCTTTGGAAGACTTAGTTAATGCTATTATTTCCAATACTCTACAACTTCATCAGGATGTGAAACGATTCCAACAAAATGCAATGTCTTGATTCCTAACCTTAGTAAGTTAGATGAGTCAAATGGTGGAAAGTATCAACCACCTAGAATTACAAAGTGATAGGAAGCAGCCATCTCAATTCGAGGTGTATCCAAGGAATGTTAATTCGAAAACATTAAGGAGTAGAAAGGAGCTTGAGAATATTGAGAAGACTACTCAAGGAATTGCTTATGAAGAAGAATTTGAGAAGGAGTTCGAAGGAGAATAGGATATATCATTTAGCTCAAAGGTAAATAATGACTTCCTAATTATTTCTGAGACTAACCCTTCACCTTTACCTAATAGATTGGAGAAATTATACGTGGAAGGTGAAGAGATATTTGAGATATTTTGGAGTGCAAGGACTCAGTAGAGATCAAAAGTTTGAAGATAGGGAATACAATGAATGTGAGTGATCATCAATTTAATCCCTCTCTTGAAAAACATCGAGTCGAGAAAGTGCAAGTTGTGACACTTAAAGATCACAACTTTGTCATATGATGAGAAAAACAAGGAGTCGAGCCAGTGACAATAAATAAAGGTGCTTTTTGGGAGGCAATCCAATGGAAGTTTATTTCTTTTCCTTTATAGTTTCGCATTTGTTAGGATTATAATGTGTGCTTTTAAGTTGTATGTTTCTTATGTGCATGTGTGTTTTTAATTTTTTATTTTTTTAATGTTAAAACAAAAGGAGAGAATTAAACAAATAACAATTTCTCTTTTTCTATTACTTTGAGGACTATATAGTTATAATTAGACAGTGAATTGACTAGAAAAATTCATGGAAACTTGACTATATACTTTTACTCTTGTGATTGGTCAATATACATTATCTTTAGAAGAGTTGTAACTAATGGTAGACATAAGTTCTGTGAGATTTTGAGTCTTTATAGACTAACTATTCCATATTAGTCTCATTGTCTTTTGTTTATGTGTGACCTTCATGACATGTAATCTATATCCTGAATTTGCTTTAATTTTCTAGTCAATACCACATTTTTTACTACATGCATTAATATGAAAATGATATAGGCATTTTTTGTTTAATAAGCTACATCAACTAAATAGCCTACCTATTGATATCACTTTTTTCCTTTTGTTAAGCCCTTTTGAGCTTTATTTGTCTTTTCCTTTTGTGTTAACTACATTACATGCCTTAAACCTAATCAAATGCCTACCTAAGCTTTAAAGATAGTGGAGCATTTGTTGATTATTGATGTTTCTAGATGTACAAAAGTGTAAGTTTTGGGGTGTGCGCATATGTGGGTTAGTTATAATTGCTAGAATGTCATTTTATCTCTTATCAATGAATTCCAATGTTGATGTAGCTGCTTTCAATTTTTTTTTGAAAAAAGGAAAAGATAAAAGAGAGAAAGAAAAAGAAAGAAAAAGAAAAGCAAAAGGAAAAGGAAAAGGAAAAGGAAAAGAAAAGAAAAGAAAAAATATATGTTTAAATAAAAGTATCAAGGAGGGAACACAATAGTTTTGAAAAGTTATTCATGATTAGTTTCTCCTCCTAAAGTTGTATGGAATGAGTGATTTGAGTATGATGCATATGAGGTAAATGTTGTTTTAAAGGATCAGTCCTTATAGTTTCAATGTATTGTTATCATCGATTTTTATGAGTGATCCCCTCTAATTGGTTATGCTTCATGTGGTTTATGGTGTGAGGGCTTGAATCTAAGATGTGGAACATAGTTTTTGCATTCATCATAACTGATGGTACCCAGATTTGAGTGAATGTTAGACTTTGATCTTGATACTCCATTAAATGTTTTCTTGTTTCACTACCTTTGATGGATTTTGCATTACGTTATCCAAAGTACATCTCACCTTAACCATTTCCCACAATATAACCTTGAAAATCCTTTGATACATGATTATGCATGTGAATCCTAGTGGTGGAGAAATGAAATGATAGGCAAAGTTATAGAATATCATGATCGCGAATGGTGTTTGAGCGTACCTATGGATCTAGGCTATTTATACACACTTTGTCCTAGTTTACCATTAGATTGCTAAGTTTCTAAAGGAGATGATTATTGATTGATCATGAGAAAAAACATTTAATGTTTAGTTCTTGCTATGGTATTAAAAGTTATTCTTATTTTCTTATGACTATCTATTCTTAGAAAATATGGAAAATGCGAAAGTGTTTTGGTTTATGAATTTGATTTTGATGTTTTGCCCAAAGAAGGTCAAAGCATAATTGTGTAAGAATTTGGTATGTTCTTAGTGAAATGTTTAAGAAACTCATTTTGGTTCATATTTGGTTTTAGGTACAATTTAGAAGCATAAGAGCTAAAGTGAGTAAAAAGCATATTCTTTGAGCCATCTTCTTGATGCTCATACTCAATTTTCCTTGTAAAACAAGAAGGAGATGGATTTGGGTGAAGATGGGATAAGAAAATGCAAGAAAATAAAGCATTCAAGACGATCCAGGAGATACACGGTTGTGTATATATTCAAAAGATGCACATTTTTATGCCCGTTTATCAAACCGTGTGACTCCCCAAAACCGTAATTTTTAATATAAACGACATTTAAGCTGACAAACAATTAACATGGATTGGTTTTGGAAGAAAACAAAGTAGGCATTCTTCATTATGTAATGTTGAATCATTCTCTCTCTAAGGGTTGCTTATATTATCCTATGTATGTTGTTTTGGGTATTAGTATAAAGATGATCTGAATGTGTTCATTAGGTTGTTTTTATGAAAAACTATTGCTAGAATCTTAAATACAATATGTAATCATTGTGTTTTCGATTCAATTATAGCAACAAATAGTGTTGAATCATTAGAGATAACATAACCTTGGTTAAATGACCCAAGCTTATGTGGTTGTTGTCTTGATTAATCTGTTTTCCTAACTCGTAATGCAACTATCCTATTAAATCTAGAGAGCTTGCTTTGGGTTGTTCGATAGCTAGGTTTAGTTAAAGAACTTGTTTCAATTAACACAACCTAAGGAAAAATTGAGATTAACAGAGCTTGTTGTTAATATATGATTAATAGTTTCTATGATAGGTGTCAAAAAAACAATTCAATGACGTATGTTTAATTGCATGTAGGCTGAGGATGAACCGATGACCAGATTCCAAACCCATTCATCACTTTTATCACTCTTTGTCTATTTTCTTTAATTTGCTTTCTTTAGTGTAATTTCACTTTATTTTGTTATTTAAATCAAACCAAAACCCCTCATAACCTAAACACCAATTTCTTTTTTCGTAAAAGCTACACGAACACTCCCTGTGGATACGATCCCTACTCACAATTGCTATAAAATTAGTTGGGCAGAGTTAGGTTTATTTTGTGATGCATTCGACAAACATCAACATTTACTCAATTAAGCCATGTTTTATTAATTAGCTTGTTTAAAAGGTGATTCTAACCTTTTAACGCGAATACAAACATTTTGTTGCGTATGTTCTGATTACTCAACTATAACACATTCTCAACTGGTAAAGGGAATACAACTGCATCATAAGCTACATCCTGCTCTAAATAAATTTGAAATACACTCATTGAAGAAATAGATGACTAATGGATTTAAAGCTAAGATTGAATAATATGCAAAGCTGGTTATTAACACAATCAATCCCCAACTAACCAAGTGACAGAAGATGGTTTAGGCATCAAAGACCCTTTCCACACAATATTAAACCATTCAATTGTAGGCTATTTTTATCTCATAGTAGTAAGATAAGATTGATTAGTAAATTCCCTACCTCCATTTTGTAACTAATGTAGGTAATTTGGATTAAAAATATAGAAAAATACTAAAAAAATATATAGACATTTCATGCATGCCAGTTATTCATATAAACTTCTTCTCCATTCATATGTGCCACTTGGATAAGTTGACAGCCTCGTTTTTGGAATATTAAAGGTGAAAGACCACTATGACGTATTTGATAATCCTTTATGAGTGTGGATGTAATTGACATCGGCATTTTATTATGTTATAAACTATATTATGAAAAGATAGTCATATATAATTTTTAAGGTTCTCAAAGTATACATTAATCTCTTCAATCCTAGAGAATTTTGCTCTCTCTATCTTGGAAGGCCAATGCACCTTAATGCATTTTAGAAAACATCTTTTCAAAGTCTATAGGCTTTAACCTCTTAGTATATCTATTGACATCATACATATTAACATTCTTTACAATCAGATCTCATGTTTTTACCGACACCATCATCTAATTTAACACCCTTAAATACAAGCTAGTGTCATTTATTACCCGTAACCACCTTATTATGATAGTCTTAAAAAGCCTCAAGGATGGAAACTCACGAAGATGGGTACTCGATACTAACAAAAGACTCATTTAATACTCAATCTTGATTAAATTCATTAGGAATCCTCAATCTTGATGAACCTTAAATCTTATTATCACAAACATCATAACTTATTCTCCTTTCACCTTCTCGTCTCTGGTAGGTCCACTAGCCCATCATCCTTTACAGCAAACAAAACACAGACTCCCTATTAAAAGGATGGAATATGTTTTAGGGTTAAATTGAATTTTAATTAGATAAAAAATTTATTTATATTTAAATAATTATAAATAAAAAATATTTTAAATAAAATATAAATTGAAAAGTTACTTTAACATCTATATAGTTTAAATTTTCTAGTTGGTATGCCACATTAATTGTTTTGAGAGTCTAATAATGGACAACTAATAGAAACCTAAAATAGTTGAGTTTAAGGAACAAAATATGACCATGTTATCAATTTTAAGGTGTAAAGTGGTACTAAAGAAAACAGTAAGGGATAACTCAAACCTTTTATAAAATGTTAGGAGGCAATTTATATATTTTGTGATTAACAAATATTGCATAAATTAGAAAGGACATGTCAAATTATATATGAAGATGGGTAAATTAAATCTAAAATCCTAAACTTTACCTTATTTTATAATCCTAGGTATAACTACCAAAAATAGCAATAAAATACTTAAACTTTTAACTTGTTGCTGAACTAGCACGTAGTTAACTATGTGCTAAAAGTGTTGACATGGCCTACTATGTAAGGAGAATTCTTTGATAAGCTAGCACTTGTGTAGCATCTAATAATATACATTAATAATCAAGTTAAAAATAAATAAAAGGAAAGAGGAACAGGAGAACACTAGTTTCCCCAGTTTAGTCCTCAAACCAATAAAGATGGAAATTAGTAAGGAACTTTATGTAGTTGTCTTCTATACTTCTTACATGCCTAAATATGATCATCCAATAGAATCTTAACAACAAATCTGTCCATTCTCAAGAGTGAGTTCAACTTCATATATGCTTCTATCATGAATTTTCTTGCACTCTGATGGTTCTCCATCTTAAAGACCACTCTATAGAGTTACAAGCTTTGTAAGATAAGAGTTAGTGAAGGAGGAGTTGTTTGTAATGTAGGCACTTGAAAGCTCTCCAACCAACTAGAGTCTATAGTAGATGCACCAGATTGTATTACGGTTGGTGTGAGATAGTGGCACCAAGTAGTGCTTAAAGGAAGGCTTCGCAATGGATTGACTAGGTCGGACTTGCACCTTGGTCAACAATGGTTTGGTTAACCACCTAAGGTGCAGCCTAAGCCTGATCTAAAGTCTTGTTAGGCTTAAGTCACATGGCCTAATATTAAGGATTAGTCAACTTAGATCTCCAAAATGGTGTTATTTTTATTTAACTTTTCAAACCGACATTGTTTTGGATTTACTTCCTAAAATAAAATCATTTTGGGATTTTCTTTCTTAAACTTAAATTTCAAAATGATATCATTTTAAGAAGCTAAAATAAAATGACATCCTTTTAATCTAGACATTTAGGCTTAACTTCAAACAGATCCCTAAATTCAAGCTTGACTCAAAGCCTAGCCAACCTGAGTCTAGTTTGATGACTTTAGGTTAAACAAGTTGGGTTGGACTAAATTTGTCAACTCTACTCAAAAGGGGAAAAGGCGACCAAAAAGGGATGATGAAATGAATTCTAGGAGTCATTTGAAAGATATTCTTAAAGAGGTTTTGACTATTGCTCTTCTCCTCGTCTCCCTTTTATTATTGTTATCTCTCTTTTTCTAAGTTGGTGTCATTGCTAAAAATGTATTGTCAGTCATTTTACCTAGTTAAAAAGTAAGTCCTTTAACTCTTTCCCTAACTGCTCTATATGTGTGAATGTGGGATTTGTCTTATAATAAGATTAGTACTCTCTTTGTTAAAATTGCACAAAAAAATGTTGCTCTCTTAAACTCTCACATCTATCTCTTTCTATTTTTATTTCACTACATATGAAATTGATTAAAAGTAAATATAGTAGATCAAAACCTTTTTTTTTTGGAAATGAAAAGGACATTCAAAATAACTTCATATGCTACGCCTTAACTTCCCACTTTGATGAGCATGTAAAAGAGGAACTTTGTTGCAAGTAAATCGTGTGAGGGATATGGTTATGGTGCTTTTTGAAAAGTACATTCACTGTGGAATCGAGAAATTTAAGGATTGGAAAAATTACAGTTCCTCTATTTCTTTTTCTTTTTCTTTTATCTTAATTTAATTACTAATATGTATAATATGTCATGTACGTGCTTACTTGTCAAATAATTCTATTTGTGTGACAAAACACATTAGTGTTGTTAATTATATGACTAATAGCGAGTTAATTTTGTAATAAATAAAAAATTTTAATGTTTTGCTTCTTTAATAGTTTTGATTAGCATTATAAAGTAAAGCAAAATTTAGAATATCCTAGAAAAATAGGATTATTGAAACTGTTAAAATGCAAGATTCCATAATATAATTCTGAAAATGCTTCTTAGAAATAACCTATTTTACATTGATTAAACTACAGAACATAGATATGTCGATGCCTTCAATTATCAGGTGCCGATCACGGAGTGTCTGGAATATTGTACGTTGTGTTAGACTCTTAACCTTCGGAGCACTTCTCAGCAACCTCTAATGAGGGGCCTTAGGGCGGAGGTTAGCTGGATTCACACATGAAGGAGGCATGCGAAAACACTAAGGCAAACATGGGCGAGTGTGATCAGACTTGGTGCAAATTTTGGTAAATTCTCGAACCTAGTGAATATTGAATCAGCCTACGCTAAGGACTTGACGGACTAAGGACTTAGACTATGCTCGGATGGATGGACCACAGCTAACAGATTTGTTGTGGGAAGCATTGGATCGGGCCAGTGTGATATGTGGGCTTCGGCGAGATCACACTGCATCATCAGCGGATAGAGATCATGGGAGATCTTGGATGATGTGGCGATGACGAGGAGTTAGATTTACAGTGGAACACAACATCTGAAGATAGCGGAGATCTTTAAGGATAAGGATGCTAGTTTCCTAGTTGAATGTAAACTCTATCTTTCTGTTATCTTGTAGATTCTATCTTATTAGTTAGAGTCCTATTTTGATGGGGGGTGTCATCTAATTGGTCCACGTGATGTAATATGACAGGGATAGACGTGATCTTAGCACGATCTTAGGCAGTTCAGTTTTAGTAGGATTCTAAATGTAACTTGACTTCCAAGTCAAGATGCCTATATATAGCTCATTCGAGATCTGTTCTCAACTCATTCAGAGAGAGAGCATTCCTTGTATTCTTTTGAGGGAAAGTAATATAAAGGTTGGTTTTAGCCTTATCTCTGTTGTTCCTGTGTTGCTTATCTTTTCTTATTGCTTTCTTAAGTATTGTTTCTTCGAGTGAGCGAGTGAAACACTTTGAAGTTCGTTGAAGGCTGGGTCTTGCTTAAGTGGACTAAGTGAGACTTTCGTACAAACGGGATTGGCGATAGAAGTTCGAGTCCCAAGCTGACCTTTGTATCAACTGGTATCAGAGCCTAATTTCGAGATGGCAGTAGGCAACTTAACAGAATGAGTGTCTAGAGTGGAAGCTCTCATTAGGTCGATTCCTCAAGGGGAAGAAGAGGTCACATCTCACAATACTCAGTTCGAGATGTTGGAGGCGTGGATCCAACAATTGCAGCAATAGATGGTGGATATGTTGAAGGCACAGGAGAAAACCCAGGGTGTTCGAAGGCGTGCGGGATGTTAAGGTGTTGGAGAATTTCTTGTGGGATATAGAGCAGTACTTTGCAGCTGATAGGGTACCCAATGCTAAGAAGGTCAATGTGACGGCCATGTACTTGGATGAGGATGCCAAGCTCTGGTGGAGGACGAGAACCTCTGCGGAGATCAGTGAGGGTGGAACTCCGATGGAATCGTGGGTACAGATGAAGAAGGAGCTCAAGGATCAGTTCCTTCCCATCAACACTTCTTGGCTTGCAAGAGATGCCTTGAAGAAACTTAAGAAGGATGGATTGGTAAGAGACTATGTTAAGTCTTTTAGTTCTCTAATGCTAGATATTGAGAATATGTTAGATGAGGATAAGCTATTCAATTTCCTATCTGGGTTGCAACCGTGGGCTCAAATGGAGTTACGAAGGCAAAATGTGAAGTACGTGGTTGGTGCAATCGCAACCGCTAATGCCTTGGTGGATTTTCGAATGACGAAAGACTCTAAGGCGAACTCCTCAAGTTCTTCCAAGGGCAAAGGCCAAGCCCAACAAGAGAAGCCCGAAGGGAAAGAAAAAGAAAGACTCCAAGAAGGGAGATTCTAAAGGCAAGGGCAAGAAGAATGGTGGCTCAAAGAATAGGGAGACGTCCTCGCAGAAGGGCAAGGTTGCTTGTTACTTGTGCGGCAGTCCACACTTTGCCAGAGAGTGCCAAAGAAAGGAGAAGCTGAATGCCCTGATTACCGAAGAAGATGGGGAAAATTCAGAAGATGCGGCATTAAATTCAATCGCCTTGCTTAATGCGGTTAGTAGTGAGTCGGTTCCCTTTGATAGACTAATATACGTGGGTGTACAGGTTGGGGAGAAAGACGTGACTGCAATGGTGGATACGGGTGTAAGGGTGTCCAAGGCACCAATGAAGATTAAAACCCCTGCAGGGAAGGCACAAGTATTTGCGGGAATTGCTTACAATGTTCCAGTTAGCATTGGAAGTTGGCGTGCCAAGCTAAATTTCATTATCATACCATTGGAGGATTTCGAGATGATAATGGTGATCGATTTTCTCAAAGTAGCAAAGGTGGTGTTATACCCAAGTCTGGGAGGTATGATGCTGATAAATGATCAAAATTCCTTCTACGTAAATTGTTATAGGTTCGATAGAGGAACAACGGACACTACAACTTCGTTAGGACATGTTAAGGCCATGAGCATAAAAAAAGGTTGAAGAAAGGTATCGAGAGCTATCTCGCTGCAATGTGGGAGATTAGTGAAGACCACGTGGTAGAAGTCCCTGATGTAGTTGCAAGGGAGTTTTGGGAGTTTCAGGAGGTGATGTCGAAAGAGTTGCCGAAAACTCTCCTCCCGAAAAAGTTACCGAAAACTCTTCTCCCTCGTCGTGAGGTAGATCACAGGATCGAGTTGATTCCTGGAGTGATCCCACCTGCACGTGCCCTATATCGGATGTCCCCAATGGAATTGCCGGAACTTCGGAAACAACTTGGTGAGTTATTAGAGGCATGGTTCATTCAACCATCTAAAGCCCCGTACGGCACCCTGGTATTGTTTCAGAAGAAGCAAGACGATACACTTCGGATGTGTGTGGACTATTGAGCGCTAAACAAGGTAACGATCAAAAACAAGTATCTGGTACCTTTGGTTCAGGATTTGATGGACAGGTTGTCAAGGGCTGAGGTGTTCACTAATCTGGATCTTCGGAGTGGGTATTGGCAAGTGCGGATAGCCTAGGGTAATGAGCAGAAGACAACATGTGTGAGTCGGTATAGATCCTATGAATTTTTGGTTATGCCGTTTGGATTAACTAATGTCCCTGCTACATTTTGCAACCTTATGAACGATGTGTTGTACGAGTTCTTGGATGAGTTCGTAGTCGTCTACTTAGACGATATTGTGG
>JANZXR010000008.1:20369540-20392957 GCA_027575705.1 Erythroxylum echinodendron
GCAGAAGCTGTGAATACAACTTGTTATATTCAAAATAGAATACTTATGCGACCATTGTTGAATAAAACTCCATATGATTTATGGAATGGAAGGAAGCCTAATATATCTTACTTTCATCCATTTGGTTGTAAGTGTACTATACTGAATAGAAAAGAAAGTCTAGACAAATTCGATTCTAAGGTCTGTTCAGGAATTTTTCTAGGATATTCTTTATCGACTAAAGCTTATAGAGTTTATAATCTTACTTCTAGATTTGTTGAAGAATCTATTCATGTTAAGTTTGATGATATTTCTTAACCAGATAGAAATAATGATAATGATGATGAAACCCTAACAGTATCTTTGGATGATAATGAACATGTGTCATCATTAGATATTCCTTTAGATAAAGTAGAAGATGTTCCTGAAAATTCTAGTCTGAAAAAGGACTAGAAATATAAGTGTTCTCACCCAGAAAATCTGATTATAGGAGAAACTTCAGATAGTGTGTGAGAACTAGATTTAAATTCAGAAGAGAAGCAAATGTAGCTTTTATTTCTGAAATAAAGCCTAAGAAAATTTATGAAGCTTAGATCTTAGCCATACAAGAAGAGCTGAATCAATTTACTAGATGCAAAGTTTGGTCTTTAGTTCCTAAACCCCCTAAGAAATCTATAATAGGAACTAGATGGGTTTTTAAGAATAAGTTAGACGAGTCAGGTAGAGTAAGTAGTAATAAAGCTAGGTTAGTAGCTCAAGGCTATAATCAACAAGGAGGAATAGACTATAATGAAACATATGCTCTTGCAGCTAGGTTAGAAGCTATTAGGATTTTGCTTGCATATACTGTTTGTCATGACATAAAGCTATTTCAAATGGACGTGAAAAGCTCCTTGTTAAATGGTTTGATTGATGAAGAAGTGTATGTAAAGCAACCTCCTGGTTTCGAAGATCCTAAAAAACCAGATCATGTCTATAGACTTCGTAAAGCTTTATATGGCCTGAAACAAGCTCCTCGAGCTTGGTATGATCGTCTAAGTTCATTTCTGATTAAAAATGATTTTAGTAGAGGACATGTAGACAAGACACTGTTTAGAAAATGTATTGAGAATGATTTCATCATAGTACAGATATATGTTGATGATATTACTTTTGGTACAAGCTATGTTCTAGTTTTGAGAAACTAATCGAAAGTGAATTTGAAATGAACATAATGGGTGAATTAAAATTCTTTCTTGGATTACAAGTTATCCAATCCAAAGAAAAGATTTTTATTCATCAACAAAAGTATATAAAAGAGTTGTTGTTTAAATATGGTATGGATAAGGTGAAACTTATGTCAACTCCTATGCACCCTTCAAACCCTTTATCTAAGGATGAAGCAGATAAGAAAGTTGATCAAACCCTTTTAATTTTAGAGGGATTATTGGTTTTTTGCTTTACCTTACAGCAAGTAGACCTAATATTTTGTTTAGTGTCTATTTGTTTGCTAGATTTCAAGCAGATCCTAGAGAATCTCATTATATTGCTGTGAAAAGGACTTTGAGATATCTATCAGGTACTACTGATCTTTGCTTAATGTATGAGAAAGGTAAAGATTTCAGGTTAATTGGCTACTGTGATGCTGATTACGCTGGAGACAGAATTGATAGGAAGAGTACAAGTGAAGGCTATCACTTTCTTGTCCATAATTTAGTTTTATGGTCTAGTAAAAGGCAAAGCTCAATTGCACTATCTACTGCAGAAGCTAAATATATGTCTGTTGCAAGTTGTTGTTCGCAGACATTATGGATTAAGTATCAGTTAGAAGATTATTCAGTAAAAGAAGAACAAATCCTAATCTTCTATAACAACACAAGTGCTATCAACCTATCAAAGAATCTAATACAACACTCAAGGGTGAAGCATATCAAAGTTAGACATCATTTTCTATGAGACTATGTACAAAGAGGAGTCGTCAATCTTCAATTTGTTTAGATAAGTCATCAATGGACAGATATCTTTATTAAGCCTTTGAATGAAGAAAAATTCAAAGAAATCAGACGAAACTTGAATAAGGTAGTCTTTAGAGACCAATCGTCTGAAACGTCATGACCAAGACAATTCTTACAAAAGGAAGATAAAAAGTTTTAACTCTTCAATAGCCAGTAACTATAAATTACAGACGGTAATTATTTTTAGAGGGAAATATAAAGGAAAGCCTCTCAGATAGTTCAGAACATCACCTACTCTAGAAAACTCTTTAAATCCTCTAAAATCAATTTTTGCAGAACTTTCAAAAACAACTATCCATTTCGAGACCTTTTGGTTACGCTCTCATCTTCAAATTCTAATCTCTTTACCTTGAGAAGTTCCTACTATCTAAAGATCACAATGGAGGAAGCAATGATTTATGGAAAACATGTTGATTTCGAATGCTTGAAGGAGAATCAGATGGACATTGAACCTAAAGTTAAGGCAGCCGGATGGAAAAACTTCTTTCAGGTTCATGACACAGTTTATCTGAATGAAGTGTATGACTTTTGGAAGATGCAAATGTGGTAGAAGATATAGTAGTATCATTGGTGGATAGACTGTCGGTTATTGTGACACTGGAGCTAATCAAGAAGGTTAGTGGATGTCCGTGTGTTCGAGAAGAGGTGTCTTACAACCCTAAATGGATGACTCAAAATTATCTAGAGAAGACATTGGTAAATCGACAACTCTATGGGTGTAGTGACCCAAAGGACAAGAAGTTGTCGAACCTTATTTCAAAGGCTAGGGTTCTACACAACATACTTTTTCACTGCATTCTACCAAAAACAGGATCAAGGAACGTTGTGACAACGATAGATGAGCAATGACTGTTCTACCTACTCAACCATAAAGCTATCAATCTTCCACACCTGATTCTGAGGTACATGATGAAGACTAAGAAGGACTCTAATGCCTTTCCATATGGCATGCTGCTGACAAGAATATTTAGAGATTCTGGAATTCTCCTGGACAGAGGAAACAGGATAAAGATGAACATTAAAAGTGCTATCAATGCAGCAACCATTGGTAAAATGAGATTGAGTATAACTTTTACGCCAAAAGCAAGGATTGAGGGGGAGCGTACAACCAGACAAAGTATGAGTGGGAATGTTACTCCCAAACAGAAAAAGAAACTCCAATCTTCTGAAAGAATGGCTATAGAAGAAAAGAAGAAATTGTCTAAAATAGCAGTTAAAGCTAAGACGATGAGCCAAACAGAAGAAAGCCAGGTTAGTCTATCTGAAAAACAAGTGTCGTTAAAAAGGAAGGCCGAGGCACTTGATTTTGAGAAAATCAAAAAGTCAAAGAGATCATTAAGGATATTAACTCTCCGACAAGAAGAACAGAAGAGAGGGAGACAAATGACTCTTAGTGAAAAATCTCATCAGATAGAAAAAACATCACAAGCTATAAGATCTCTAGTCTCAATTTTGTAACAAGTATAGACGGAGCCAACCAAAGAGACTGGAATTAAGAAGAAATTGGAGTTTGAAAGAAAGAGAACTCAACCACAACCACCTTCTGGACTGGTAGAAGAAAGTAAAAAGTTAAAAACCAGTCAGAAAGAAACTACTTCAACTGGGAGTCAACGAAAAGAAAAATCAGTTGAAGACAGAGTGGAATCTCATAATCCTATCAGAAAAGAGGACTTGAAAATAAAGGTAATTAAAGAAGAGATACCTGTTAGAAGCAGAAGCTCAATAATAATCAGAGAACCTGTGAAAAGGTTGGTCAAGGTACAGATGGAATCTATTTTGATCAATAATCGGTCTATGCATCTTCTAAATCATGAAGAAAGGAGATTATATGGGATTTTGAGGGATGAGAAGTCAGAACCATATCCATAAAAGATGACCAAAGATAGGTACACTATCTACCCAGCAACGAGTAGAATATTGATCAAGATCGTACCTGACATACAACCAAGAGTTTCAAGCATTGTACGCAATGTTGAGAAAAGGAAATAGAAGATGTACCCTAAAAGAACAACAGGTGACCTAACTGAAGAACAGATACATGAAGCAGTGAGAAATATAGATGAAGCATGTCATGCAGTACAATCAAGAGGAGTCCGTTTCCCATCACATCTCAAAAGTATCAGGAAGTAGGGTGACTAAAGGACAGTATAGATCTATCCAGGATGGAGGTATGTTTGTCAACTTAGAGACTTTTGTGCACCTGATTATGCACTTTAGACCTTTACATTTTATTAAAGATGTCCTTCACCTTCTTGAAAAAACTATTCTCAAACTACCTAGACCCGATGAACTTGATCTCCCAGAAGGAAAATAATTCTTCAAACCTCCTACCCTAAAAATAATAGAACTCGATGTCTTACCCTTAGAAACAGCTGTTGCTACAAACTTCTATCCATTGAGTCCAACTTAACAAGTCAAACTTATTGGAATGGAAGAAGTAAGACCTTCTGAGCAGTGGAGTCAAGAAACCTTAGTGAAGCAGATTGAAGAAATTAATACTAAGGTTAATGATCTACAAGATTCCGTGGATGATCTACAAAGCTCAGTGAATGATCTACGAAAGTCAGTTGCTGATCTACATTAGGAACTAGCTTGTATACGAGTTACAACAGAAGTAGACCTCAAGTTGATCAGAACAGAGATGCAGCACATGTTTTCTAAAATAATGAAGCATCTGAGGTAACATTTTTTATTAATAACAAATAAGGGGAGAAGAGAAGAGAAAAGAAAAAAAGGAGACATGGGGAGACAAGAAAAAGAAGAATGGAAGAGAAGAAAAACAGAAGAAAAGAAGATAGAATGTATATATGTTTTTGTTATTGTCTTCTTATTCTTGGTTTTTTGTTGTCTTCTTATTTGTTGTTTGTTGTCATCTTATTCATTTTTTGTTTTCTTATTCATCAATTGAATAAAAATTCATTCACTTTGATTTGTCTAAAATTATGATTATTTGTTATCATCAAAAAGGGGGAGATTGTTAAGTCAAAAGGACTTTACGATGATTAATTTTGATGACAATCAAATAATAATAATGTTAGAAACAAATAAACGTTTTTAACAAGTATGTTAAGTGTGCAAACAAAGTATAGACATAGATGCAGACGCAAAGTCCATATAGACGCAGATTCAGACGCAGACGCAAAGTCCATATAGACGCAGACGCAAATTCAGAGGCAAAGTCAATATAGACGCAGACATAAATGCAGACGCAAAATTAATATAGGCGCAGACGCAGACGCAGATGCAGACGCAAAGTCAATATAGAAGCAGACATAGATGCAGACGTAAAATTAATATAGACTCAGATGCAACGCAAAGTCCATATAGACGCAGACGCAGACGCAGACGTAAAATTAATATAGACACAGATGCAGACGCTAAGGCAACACAGAAGCAAAGAAGACATAGACGATATCACGAAGATACATTAGTACATCAAAACAGTTATTTAGTCAGAGTTAGTTACAGAACTCAACTAAATGACGGTTATTTAGAAGCAGTTATCAAGAATCAAGAAACAGTTAGAGACGAAGGCTATAAATATTAGTCGCAGTCGAAGATGCTACAATCTTAGAAAAATCTAAGACAAGTTAGAGAGCTAGACAATCTGAGAGAAAATTCGTACAATGCTTACTAAGAATAGAGCTAACATTACTATAACAAAAGCTCACAATCTTTTTCTAGTGAGAGAAAGAAAAGGCTGATAGCCTGGAGAGGCTAAGATAGTGAAAGAATACTTTATAAGAGACCTGAAGAGGCTCTGAAAGGGAAGAAAGAATACTTGTAATCATTTGGAGAATAGTGAAACACTCAGACGAACTCTAAGAACTAGACGTAGCCCACGGTTTGGGGTGAACCAGTATAAAAATTGCAGTGTCTATTCTCTACTTTTTACTTCTGTTTATTTTGTTGTTAAAAAATTATATAGAAGTAATTTGCGATTTAACTAAGTAATAATTTTCATATAAACTTTTTGATATTCATTTAACAAGAAAGAGAAGTTCTTTTCAAGATTTTATATTCAAAAAGGAGGATACACCATTCAACCCCCTCCTTCTTATGTATCTAGTTTCTTGAACGTAAAGTCCATACTAACGTGTGATTTACTTCAGGTTCAAAGGCGAAGTTTACGTACAAGTCACAACTAATCTTATCTTATCTTGTTTAATGCTGAATCTCTCTTTTTAGATTGTTATTGTTGTTCGATGTTGATTGAATCAAGTTTTGTAAAGATGATCTCAATGCATTACGATTGCTAGAATCTTAAATATAATTCATAATTGTTATATTTGATGTTCATTAGTAGTTAATAATGGTATTGAATCGTTAAGAACAACGTAACTTAGGTTAGATAGCTCGAACGTGTGAGGTTAATGCCTACGTTGATATGTGTTCCTCTTCGTAATGTAGCTACCACATTGAATCTAGTGATCATATAGGTTATTTAATAGTTAGGTTTAATCAACAAGCTTCTCTTAATTAAATACAACCTAAGGGAAAACTGAGATTAACAAAACTTTTTGTTGGTTCAAGATCAATAGTTCTAGGAGAGGGTGAAAGCATTAGAATAATGGGACATGTTTAATTATGTCTAGGCCAAGATTGATCCTAGAGTCGGACTTTACAAATATTCGACACTTTTATCATTTTCAATGTTTTCTATAATTTGTTCTCGTTAGTTTAAGTTTAATTTATTTTCTCAATTTAATAAAACCCAAAAGCCCCATTTTTATTTCCTTTACAACAATTATTTTCATTGCGAAAATTGACTAAACATTTTCTGTGGATACGATCCCGACTCACTATAGCTACAAATTTGTAGTGTTCAAAGTTAGGAAAATTTTGCAGTGTACTTGATACGCGCTATCAAATTTTAACGCTATTACTGGGGAGTATGGTGATTTATTTTTTTTAATTTTAGTTAGTGTTTTATGTACATATTTTTATAATCATTTCTTTTGGTTATTTGTTAATTTTTAAATGTTTGTTAGAGTTGGTGTATGGTAGTTACCAAATCTCCTTGTAGATTTGGAGATTGAGAGGACATTGTGGAGATTACGAAGAGAAGCAAAAATAAATTCGAAAGTAGAAACAGAACCAGAATTAGAAGAAGTGATGGTAAATCTGAGAATGCTAAAAGAGTTGGCTGTACCAAACCTAACCTAAAGACCTTTATGCATTACATTTCCAAATTTTGCTGAGCATGTTACCTTTAAGCTTAAGTCAAGATTAATACATTTTTTACCTAATTTTCATAGTCTTGTGAGTGAGGATGCGCATAAAAATCTCAAGGAGCTTAATGTGGTTTGTCTGAGCATAAAGCCTTCAGGAGTGATAGATGAGTAAAGCATGTTGAGGGCTTTCATGTTCTCACTAAAAGATGCAGCAGAGGATTGGTTATTCCATTTACCTACTAGTCGAGTGAATATTTGGCTAGAGATGAAGAGACTATTTTTGGAAAAATAAAATGATTAGAGGTTTGAAAGTTTAATGTAATCAAATTAGTATTTGAATTAGTATAGAATGATGTTGTATTAGAGGTAGTGAATTCTGGAAAATTTGGTGTGAATTTGGTGTTTAGATATGTGTTGAATACGGATGAATGGAGGGGGAAATCTGCAAGGCACGATTGTGGCCCTCACCCTACGATTGTAGCCTAGACAGAAAATGTTTCTATCATGATTGTAGCCTAGACAGAAAATGTTTTTGTCACGATCGTGACCCTTCTCCATGATCGTGGCTTGATCAGAAAAAATTTCTTCCACGATCATGGCAGGAGCACCACGATCATGGCCAGCTCCAAAAGTTTCTGTCATGATCGTGACAGGGATACCACGATCGTGGCTAGACCTATATAGAAAAAGAGTTAGCTTTTGAGTGAAATATGAATCAATCAATGCTAGGGTGCTTCCATATGAGATATTTAGGCTTGAATAAGATCTTGAAGGAACCTAGTTGATGTTGAATGAGGTGATTAAAGTGGATAAAGTATATTAGGTATTAAAGGTTGATTGGAAGATAATGTTAACTGATTATAAGATCTCGGAAATTTGTCATTGAATATGCATTATACATGACATATATACATTTACTTATGATCGAGTGTTCATGTGAATGTGCAAAGTAGTAATGGTAAAAGTATATGTTTACATGTTATAGAAGAGAACATTGAGCAACCGCTTCCAGACATTGTCGGGACTTCAAGGTAATAAGCTAATGGGAGCAAACTGTTAGTAACCTAAGATGGTCTCACCTTGATTGTGTTTTTGTTAAATTATGGATTGAATTATTATGTAATGTTTATGCACTAATTCCGAACATTGAATGTCCCAGGCATTTGATGCATGAATAACACATTAGAAGTGCTCATTAAATGTGAATTTGACGGAATATGTGTTCTCAATTTAAATGTTGAATGTCAGACTAAGGTCCGATGACAAATGTGAATGAGAAAGAAAATGTGAATGTGATTGATTGAACATAATGATTGAATATGTGTAGTGTATTTCATTACATGAATGTATGAAATATAAAGGAAGTTATGACTGGAGTCGCCATTGAAAAAGAGCTTAAAGCTTAAAATGTGGTAAGAGCCTCTAGCTCGCCATGTAAAAGAGCCCTGTATATCTAATAGATAAGGGACAATATTAATGACCTCGGTATCCACAACGAATATGGGACAGCGAAAAAGGCACTCGATCATAACAACTTAATAAACGAATGCGAGTCCCATGAATATTGCATATACACATGAATTGTATTATTTGAATGATTGCAATGAAATGTTGAATTGAGATGAATGAAAAATGTGAAAACTCATAGACAAAGTGTTTTGTGATTCTACATGAAAAATGAAATGATGTGAACTATGTGTTTGTATGTGTTGATGTGATATGTGTTCTGGGTGAATCATCGAAGATGGTTAACCTACTGAGTTCGTAAAACTCACCAAAGTTACAACGTTGACTTTTCAGGTTCTAGAGAGACATCATAGCTTCTAAGACATCTTAGAAGAGGTCTAGTACTACTTCTGGATTGAAGTCATAGCTCAAAGTCGGCCAGCTGGACTGAAGGAGCTGTAACGCTTTGATAGGTTGTCGATATTGTATATACAGAGACGTTGTATATAATGCTACATTGTATCTTATGTCTTATGAAATGAAATGAGGAAATTTGTGTTTTGGAGACCATGAGATTTATATTTTAAATTATGATGTCATGAGATAAGTGAAAGGGTCATAGTTAGCGCGTCATTTTTGTTGGGCATGTGCACGAACGTCTGACTAGATTATGGGCAAATGTCTGATGGAAGTGGGTCGTTATACAAATAGCTAGATATCTCTCAGTCTACCAAAATTTAACTGATCAACTATTTAGCAAACATGGCCATATTCTTCCTACTTACTATTTTTCATCATCATCATCATTATTACCGTTACTTATTTATAACTTTTATTGTTCTTTTGTGTAGATTAATTATTCTATTATTGTATTACACCATAATAATTCATCTGGTTCAATATAATTTAAATATAACAAAAATATAAATTAAACATTTAAAAAGTTATTAATTCAAAGAGTAAGAAATACCTTTAAGCCTATTACTATTGTTACTTTTAGCTTATTAATACTATGCATAATTGCGACATCCACTTTTATTTTGGTTAATTTTAGAATTTAAAACACTTAATTCCCTTCCCCCTTTTTATTATCTTGAAGTAGGATGACAATTGGGTCAGTCTGGCTTGAAGTGAAAGGGTCAAGTCTGATTCGGGCCTTGTCTTTAGGTTTTTTAAAAAATTGAACCTTGGGTTGAGTTTGGGCTCGAACTACTCAGACTTGAGGCCCAATTTTTATAAATAAAACAACATTATTTTACTTTTCTAATTTATAAAAAAATTCAGATCGGGTATACTGTAGTCGAGCTCGGACTCGACCCATTTTTATCCCTTGAAGAACATATTATTTTTTAAAAAATATTTATATCTAAAATGTGTTTTTAAATTAAAAATTTATACTTGATTTCTAATATACATGATAAAAATTTATACATAAAATTTAAATAGAGCGTATTTTGAAGTTGATTCTGGACGTACTAATTGAAATGTGTATCTATATATATATATATATATATATATATACGAATATATATGTATATACGTATATATATGTATACGTATATATATATATGTATACGTATATATATATATATATATATATATATATATATATGGCAGTACGGTTGAGCAGGATTTGAAAGTTAAGGATCGTTGTACTCGCATTCCGTACCCGTGGCACTTTTTCGCCGAAGCAAGGGTTGTTGAAGAGAGAAATGAAATTCGTTCTGGCAATACTCGAAAGTTGTTGAATTGTCAGATTGCCAATCCCTCTGCAAGCAATCAAACGTTGTTAGACTGATATGGTTTCGCTTCTTTTTAGCAATTCCGGTTTTATTTCTTTTAGGGCTGGGATTTTGGTAAATTATTAGGAAAGTAAGAGGATTGAATGATGAGTTGCTCTCGTGTGAACAAGATGGTTGTAGTACCATGACGAGCTTAAAGCTGCACTGCGCGTTTCTAGGGGTTCCGCTTCATGCCCATTCTCTTTATCTGGGTAGGGGGCAGTTATTGAAAAGGCGTTCTCGCAGTTATGTGTGCTCCAGAAAGCGCAATGACTGGGTTGCTCAAGCAATTAGATTTTCCCACTTTTGTGGTAAAAATATAGAGTTACTGAGGAATGCCATTGGTACAACAAATGGGTTGAACGTCGAGTGTGTGAGGGAGCCTCTTGTGTGGAGCAAGGATTTTGTGGATTCATTAAACCCTTTGTGCAAAGAGGGGTTGCTGTTGGTGAGGTGTTCAGTATTCATGGCAGTGATATCTGCGGTTTGCTTGTTAATGTGGTACGGACAAAACAAAGCCAAGGCTTACATCGAGGCTAAGCTTTTGCCTCATGTTTGTTTGGTGCTGAGTAATTATGTTCAGCGTGAGGTCAACTTTGGTAAGGTTCGAAGTATTTCTCCATTAAGCATTACTCTGGAGTCATGCTCAGTTGGCTCACATTTTGAAGAATTCTCTTGTGGTGAGGTTCCATCTATGAAGCTTCGACTTTGCCCTTTCGCAAGTTTGAGAAGGGGAAAGATTGTAGTTGATGCGGTTTTGTCTCATCCAAGCTTTGTGGTTGTACAAAAGAAGGACTACACATGGTTAGGGATACCCTCATCTGAAGGGAGTCTCCAAAGGCATTTATCCAGCGAAGAAGGGATTGATTATCGTACAAAGACAAGAAGGATTGCAAGGGAGGAATCATCTGCTCGGTGGGCTAGAGAAAGGGACGATGATGCTAAGGAAGCTGCAGAAAGGGGTTTCATTTTACCTGAAAGAGATTCTAGTTGTTTTGAAGCTGATGTTTATGATGGAATTGCAACTCGTTCTACAAATGTTATAAATTCGGAGTCTTTATTGTGTATGGATGGGAAGATCCATTGGAGGGATCTTCACTGCATGAACACTGGTCCTGATTATAATACAAAACATGCTGATCTAGAGAAATCATTTGGAATAAAACTTCCTGATTCAGGTCTCAGATTCTGGTCCAAGGTCATCAAAGGACCCCAAAAGCTCAAGTTTAAGAAGAAAGCTAATGAGACTGACATTCCAACTGCAGGTGTTGATGTCAAAAGACGGATTCTCGATCGTAGTGCCTCTGCGGCAGTTGCATATTTTCAAGCCTTGTCCAGCGGAAAGTTTGATGAGTCTCCTCAGTCATCTGGTGGTAGTGATTTTATGGATCTTCAGAGTCTTTTCATGCGAAGTGAGGGTGATAACATCAGAAGCAAATCTACTCATTTGACTGTCGATGAAGAACTAAAAAGTAACAACAATGATTGGAATAACACTGAAGATTTGGGGATCCAGCTGCCTATTGTGGCTCAAAACTGTTGCCATAATATTGAAAATTATATTATTCTGCGTGATCCATTTCTCATGGCTCTGGCTCGACTGAATGCAGCAGGAAAATTGAATGGAGCTTTGGCACATTTGAAAAGCTTTTCAGAAGATGCCAAAACTGATGTAAACAAGCAGGACTCGATTGTTGATTCTGTGCAGAGATATGTGGATGCTGAGGCATCTGAGGTTCAATATGGTCAGAAATCTGGAAACCCTTCAATTGAAAAACTTGAACTTCAGCCTGAAAAATTACATCCAATTAATATGTTTCGCATGAAGTTGAAATCTGGTTTACTTTCATTTTTAAGAAATTTGAGGGATAGATTCCATAGTTCTTTTGCTGGTCCTATTGGAAAACTGAAACCTGGCACAGGTTCAAACATTGAAGACATAGTTTCTGAACTCGTTGATGAGGTAGATATAGTGCAGACTGAACAAATTGAGAAGATGCTTCCTTTTTCACTTGATTCTGTTCAATTCAGAGGTGGAACCTTGATGCTGCTTGGATACGGTGACAGCGAACCCAGGTTAGGGCCATGCCCAATTCAGATACTACTAGTTTGCAGTTTTATAGTTAGAAATTTGTTATTGGTCAAACTATCTACTCATCCCAGCATTTATAATGTTACTGAATGTCTCAAGAGAGATGGAGAATGCCAACGGATACGTAAAGTTCCAGAATCACTATGGGAAGCTGCATGTGCAGTTGAGTGGCAATTGTAATATGTGGAGATCTGATGCAATCTCTGAAGATGGTGGTTGGTTGTCGGCAGATGTTTTTGTTGACATTTTGGAGCAGAATTGGCATGCCAATTTGAAAGTTGCTAATCTTTTTGGTCCGGTATATTTTACAATATGCATGAATATTTAAGTTTAAATTTATTACACTATCCATTGTAGATTTCTTATAAGAACTTTTCTCTATCTACCTCTGTCACAGCTTTTTGAAAGGATTTTAGAAATTCCAATAAAATGGTCTAGTGGGAGGGCTACTGGTGAGGTGCTTTTCTAACTTCTTTTTATTGATAAATTCAACTTGAGTTCATTATCATAATAGTTTAGACTTAGGTCTGTATGAGTAAATTTTATGGCCATTTCATATTCATGCAAAAGCTTCTTTATGACAACCAGATTCATATACACATTACATAATAAGTTGTGGTTTTTTTTCCCTGAATGTAGTTCATGGGGCGATTAGCAACTAATATTTTACTTTCGTGGGTTTTTTCTTAAATGCTTTCAACTTAGCCCTTTGAACTTTTTATTGAAAGGTTGTTCTGTGGGATAAATGCTGTTGAGCAATCAGTAACCACATTGGGATCTATAATGGTTGAAGTTGTTACCTTCGAATAGTGTAGGCTCAAGAGATGAGAAAATAGTGAGAAAAGAAGAGAAAGAAATACATAGAAGACACAAAAGGAGAATGGGGAAGAAGGGAGAAGAAGAGGTGAGAGAGACGAAGAGTTGAGAGGAAGAAGTGCAGGAGAAACAGTTTCATTCAAATAAGAAGCATCTAACATCAAATCCCTAACTTCATTGAAATTAACCTAACAACCTAAAGTAAAGAGTACCAAACTTTATCTTAGTAGAAGTTTATTACAAAACAGCTCCAAATAGGTTAGATCTAAATTAACATAAAGTAAACTTCTAATTCTATGCCTGCAATGATTGTGTCGAGACTGTCCACACCAAGAGCTCTGTGTTTTAATATATAATCTAATTTTTTAGAATGTATTTGTATAATAGTCATTCTATTAACAGGTTTTGGTTCAGGTTTTGATATTTAACGTGTGCTTGGTTAATTTCTAATTTCGTACTTTAAACTATAACCATGTCAATGTAAGAGTACAGATATTGTGGAAATTCCCTTTTTGATGTAATAGCTGGCTGTTTTGAATAATTTATTTTAATCAACTTTTAGTGTTGGTATGCAGAATTCATTGGAGTGGAAACAGATGCATTACAATGCAAGACTTATATTTTGGATATAAAGCATCTTTACCATTTACTTATGATGCTGTTACACCCAATTCCTCTTCTTATAATTAAAAGTTTCCCAATAAGACAGGAAAAGGAAAAGTTGTCAGATACGATTGCTGCCACACGAAACATTTTCTGTTCTTCATAAATACTATTGCTTATTTTGAATAATTTTGGTAGCTATAATGTAGCCTATTATTCTTTCAGATTTTTGAGTTGAATATACCTTCTCCACATGCAGGTTCATATATGCATGTCAAGAGGGGAAACATTCCCTAATCTCCATGGGCAGCTTGATGTGACAGGATTAGGCTTTAAAATATTTGATGCTCCGTCATGGTTCTCTGTATGCCTCTAGATTCTTTTCTTTTTGGATTTTCTTATTTTCCAGACCCTAAAAGTTCTTATAGCTGCATGCCTGGTATTATAAAGCTGAGGCATATTTTTATGTTCAATGAAATGGCCATGAATTGATTGTCTATTATGATTATAATGTCTGTCGCCTTTTGACAATTTAGAAATTAAAGATAAATAAAAAGGTTGATGGTCTTCTGCTGGATGATTGATTACCTTCTGATTAAACTGTTTGTTTTTCCACTTTGGATCAATTCCTTGTTGAGTAATATTATATAGCATATCCAAGCTATTTATTAGCAGAACACTTAGATTACCTTTATTCTGTTTTATGCCTACCCTTAATCTTGCCGTATGTTGCCATGTGTAACATCTCAAAGCCTGTTAATTGTTTCATTTATCAGCATAGTGCTTTTTGTATTTTCTTTTAAGGGTTAAGATCTGTCTACTTGCTGTGTGTTATGTTCACTTGTTAGATGAAGCTTGTTATTGTGAGTAGTCTGGAAATATTATTTTTGGACTTTCTATCTCTTGTTGCAGGACATGTCAGCAAGCTTATGCTTTCGTGGTCAGCGAATATTCTTGCACAATGCAATTGGTTGGTTTGGTGATGTTCCCTTAGAAGCCTCTGGAGATTTTGGCATTCATCCTGATGAAGGAGAGTTTCACCTAATGTGTCAGGTATCCTGTGCATGGTTTCCCCAGGCCTGAATGCACAATTGGAACCCTTAATCCCATCATTGCTTCATTGTATCAAGTGCAAATCATAAGTGGTCCGGAATGAAAGATCAATTCTGTCAGTTTATACTTGATTTTATTTCTGTTTGTAATTTGGTTGGTGTTCTCATCTTCAATATTGATATCTTGGCTGCTTAGAACAATCCTTTTCAAATGTTGGATTGTATCATATCTAAAATATACTTGCAATCTATTGGGGTTTTTAGGCTGAGAAAAATCAATGCTGTCAATTTATTTATTTCTGTTTGTAATTTGGTTGGTGCTCTAATCTTCAATATTTATATCTTGGCTGCTTAGAACAATTCTTTTGACTTGCATCATATCTAAGATATACTTGCTATCTATTGGAGTTTTTCAGGCTGGCTATTGACCTAGTAATTCTTGATGAATTTGGGCATTGTTGATAAAGGGCTATCTAATGAAAGTGTGATTTAGATGTTAGTAGGAATTGTTTGTATAAATTCCTAATTGATTAGTAAAATCTGTAGCATTGCACAATTCTTGACATGGTATCTGTATTGATAAATTCCTACCCATGAATGAACATACAGATAAAATTTTTTCCAAAACCAATTTATAGCTTTTGCATGCATATATTTACTTTCATGCAGTTCACCACAACTAAAGTTAGATATATATTTTGTTCTTTCAGTCTTTATTTCATACCATTCTCTAACGAATCTTTTATGGTCCAATAAGGTACACCCTTTCTAATTTAAAAAGTTTTAATTTTGATATATGTAATGCCTAAGAAACTTGTCAAGAAAATATCCTTGCTTTTTGGCGTGCAGTCAGTTTAGCAGATTTCAAAACATCATTTAGTCTGAAACTTTAAACTGTTAGTCCCCATGGCTTTGATTATGTGCTAAATTTTCCACACTGATTCATGCACATGCATGTCGGATAGAAAGCTTGACCATGTACAGGCCCATCACCTGTCTGGAAATTAAAAATTTGTTCATAGGATAGAGGGTGATGCAACTTGAATAGAGATGTTAACTGCAAAGGGTTTAACACCATATACAGAAACCATTAACCAAGAAAAACTTGAGTTTGGATGAGGTGCGGGATGTTAATAGTTTATTATGACTGTGCATAAAATGAGAGCAATTGCAAGTCAAGATTATCTGATCTGTAATTATGAGAATAACCTTCTTCTTTAATGAAAATTTCTGTTCTGAACCTGTGCTTTCTCTTTGACATCCTTATTGGGCCTTGTTAGTTTAAGCTGTCATCTTGCTGCAATTTACTTTGTTGCCAGCTTCTGATACATCTTATGTTGATACAGGTTCCTTTTGTAGAGATCAATGCTTTGATGCGAACTTTCAAGATGAGACCTTTACTGTTCCCTGTAAGTTCATTTGGGGCCCCCTTTTCCAACTCCTGCTTTAGGTTCTCAATAATCTATTGCCAATTATTTGAGCTACCTACTTCCATCCTAATTTAACTGCAAATTTTCGAAGTAGTTTCTTTCGTTTTTAATGGTTAGGATGTTGACAAATGATTTGCATTTTCACAGCTTTAAAAGTAAAAGTAAGTTCAACTTGACTGCTGAAGTTAATTTTCATTTCTTCCCTTTGATGGCTACAGTTGGCCGGGTCTGTTACTGCTGTATTCAACTGTCAAGGACCACTGGATGCTCCCATTTTTGTGGGAAGTGGAATGGCTTCAAGGAAGGTATCTTATTCAGTTTCAGATGTACCTGCATCTGCTGCGTATGAAGTATTGTTGAAAAGCAAAGAGTCTGGTGCTGTGGCAGCATTTGACCGTGTTCCATTTTCATATGTGTCAGCCAATTTCACATTTAACACCGATAATTGTGTAAGTTAGCTTTGCCTTTTTAAATGGAGTAATAACTTTCTTCTGATTCCAATTCTTTTAAATTTCATGAAACTTAATTTACAGATTGCTGACTTATATGGGATTAGGGCTACTCTTGTAGATGGTGGTGAAATTCGGGGAGCAGGGAATGCATGGATTTGTCCAGAGGTAAATTACTTCTTCATAAAATTATGCCTCCTAATGCAGGCATCATATCTTGTTCGCTGACCCAGGATGTGATCTGTAGATTTATTTTCTGTTATTTTGTAATTTTAGACTCATTTAAGAGAAGATAATTGTAGTTCAGCGTCACATACCTGTGTATGACAAATAATTACTTTGGTCTTTGTACTCCTTATCTTTACCAGTTTAATCCTGTACTCGTGTATTTATTTTGGGCTCCTATTCTTTTCTTTGTTAGATTTGCTTTACCAATATAGCTTCTTGGACTGAGTATGTCCTTTGCAATCCTGTGATCAATAACATTATATTTTTCACTGTGTACTAATGTTTAGTACCGTTTCAGGGAGAGGTGGATGATACCGCAATGGATGTGAATTTCTCTGGAAATTTGTTCTTTGATAAGATTTTGCTTCGGTACATTCCTGATTATCTTCAAGCAATGCCATTAAAATTAGGGGACCTGACAGGAGAAACAAAACTTTCTGGATCTCTTTTGAGACCGTAAGCTTTCCCTCTCATTTTTGGCTAGATATATCTTGTTATTCTGATTTAAGTTGTTCGACTGATCACTCATTTTGCATTTAGGAGGTTTGATATCAAGTGGATTGCAGCAAAAGCTGAAGGTTCATTTAGTGATGCTCGAGGAGATATTTTGATCTCTCATGATTATATCACTGTCAACTCTTCTTCTGTTGCATTTGAACTATACTCAAAAGTTGAGACATCTTATCTCAATGAATACTGGCTGGATAGAGAAGTGCTTGATCTCAAGGGGAAAGTGCCATTTATTGTAGAAGGAATTGAGCTGGATCTACGCATGCGTGGTTTTGAATTCTTTAGCTTGGTTTCTTCTTATCCATTTGATTCGCCGAGACCCACACACTTGAAAGCAACTGGAAGAATCAAGTTTCAGGGAAAAATTGTCAGGCTTTCTAGTATTCTTTGTGATAAAGAGCTTTCTTCAGAAGAGAAGATGCAGCCCTTGCATACGGAAGGGAACATAGAAAACCTTATAGGCGAGGTTTCTGTATCAGGTCTAAGACTGAATCAGTTGATGCTTGCCCCTCAATTGATTGGACAATTAAGTGTTTCACGTGGTCATATTAAGGTAATGAACTAAATACTTTCGCTTCTAAGAACATTCTTAATTTATATGGCTGTATATGTTTATGTTCTACACTTGCTGTCCATAGTGTTCACACTAGGAATCAAAAAGTTGATGGCTTTGTTAATGCGGCTTTAATGATCATGTGCTACTGCAACATAAATGGTAATCAATTTGAGTCTTGGTGTATAGTTTGCTTAACTTGCATTGGCCTACTGTTCTTGTTAGAATAGTATTTGAACCATTTTTCAAGTGTCACACAATGCTTAAACTTTTGGGTGAAATAGCTTCGTTATAAGGGGTCAAAGTCTCGAGTTCAACCCATGCTGCCTGTCTATATTGTGATTTGTTGTGATTATCCACACTTCATATGGGAGGGATGCTAGAATAGTATTTGAATCATTTTCGGGCCTTACGCAATAATTTTTGTTAAACTTTTGGGTTGAATGGTTTGTTGACAATGCTATAACGTGAAAGCAAATGGGTAGGATTCTAGACATACTCTTCCTGTCCTTGCCTGTTTTCTTTTGTCAACTTATAGATCTGGTTACAAATTGAGCTTACTTTTGTGGTACAGTTGGATGCTGCAGGTAGGGCTGATGAAAACCTTACCCTGGAGGCTGTCAGCCCATTACAGCCAACATATGATGAGAACTTGCAAAATGGAAGGTTATTTTCTTTTTCACTTCAGAAAGGGCAACTAAGAGCTAATGTGTGCTTCCGACCATTACAGTCTGCTATCTTGGAGGTATCTTTAGATCTTTTCATATAAAGAAAAGGTTATTCTGTATCAGTTTTATTTTGTTTATTTATGTGAAGTCGAATTTCTTTTATATGTTTGTTGTGCTGCGAATTGTAATTTAATTGCCATCGCATGACTTGGATTTAGGTGCGCCAATTGCCACTGGATGAGCTAGAGTTAGCTTCACTACGGGGAACTTTACAAAGGGTAAGCCTTAAGGATGTAGTTTTATTTTTAATGTTACATGTTCATATTCAGTCTCCAGTCTAAATTGTTAGACGGTGGTTTCCATTGGCTCACACTGAACTGTAGTTACCAATGATCGGCAGTGACTATCTCAGTTTGACAATAACAGCAATTTTATTTGTATTTTAAGAAATCCAAATGTTCTTTTTCTGAGAGAAAATATCAGAAAGTCCTAACAACCAACTAGCATA
Organism: Erythroxylum echinodendron; assembly: GCA_027575705.1. NCBI lineage: Eukaryota > Viridiplantae > Streptophyta > Magnoliopsida > Malpighiales > Erythroxylaceae > Erythroxylum > Erythroxylum echinodendron. Next base: position 20,388,824 of record JANZXR010000008.1, read on the forward strand.
TTTGGTTGCTGGAAACATTTTACCAAGTAATTTCTGAAACTAATTGAAGTATCTACTAAATGTAACTTAGTACCCCTTTTGTTGACTTAGTGTCTTGTTGACTTAGTGTCTTTCTAGTATACTTGTGGATAAAATTAACTGAAGTCATATCAAGCTACTGCAAGTTATTTGAAATAAAATCTCGGTTAATTTTATGATTGGATGGAAAAGATTTTAACTGCTTTACTCAATCTGTTGCTGCATGTTTAATTGCAGGCTGAAATTCAGCTTAATCTTCAAAAACGGAGGGGTCATGGTGTTTTATCTGTACTTCGTCCAAAATTTAGTGGTGTGCTTGGTGAAGCTTTAGATATGGCTGTTAGATGGAGTGGTGATGTTGTGAGTACCTAATGTGACTCTGTGCTACCTGTCTGACCTGTGTGGTCAGCTTCCAGGCTATCTTAAAAGATTACGTTTAGAATGAATTGCATTGCAGATTCCATTTTTTGCAACAATGTAGCTGATATCTTTTGATGATCAAATGTTTCGCAGATCACCATTGAGAAAACTGTTTTGGAGCAGACTCATAGCCGTTATGAGCTCCAAGGTGAATATGTCTTGCCTGGAATCCGAGATAGGAACTCTGCTGGGAAGGAAAAGGGTGGCCTCTTCAGAAAGGCAATGAGTGGACACCTGGGGACTGTTATATCATCCATGGGGCGTTGGAGAATGAGACTTGAAGTTCCTCGAGCTGAGATTGCTGAGATGCTTCCACTTGCTAGGCTTCTTTCAAGAAGCACTGATCCTGCTGTTCGATCTAGATCAAAGGTGTTATCTTGCATAAGCATATTGGACTTCTGTTTATTTTGATCAGTTTCGGATATGCTCTTCGGAATGTATGGCTGTTTGTCAATTTCACGTCATCATTTTTCTTTTTTAAAGTCCTGACAGGTGCATGTCTTTTCTACAGGACCTGTTCATACAGAGTCTACGATCAGTAGGATTGTATCCTGAAAGTCTTCAAGACTTACTTGAGGTATGACTCATCACTAAAAGCTGCATTGTTATGGTCTCAATTGCTTGGAACAGAAACATGATAACTGAATTTTAATGGTCTTTATAGAATCTACAGCAGCGGAAATTTCTGTTAACAACGATTATGACTTCAATTGGTTAGAAATAATGAGACGTGATATTTATGTCATCATAAAATCAACAGCTCAACCAATATTTCAGGTAATACGGGGCCATTATACCTCATCAAATGAAGTTATTCTCGAACACTTGAGTCTTCCAGGTTTAGCTGAACTTCGAGGTCGGTGGCATGGATCCCTCGATGCAAGTGGTGGAGGCAACGGGGACACAATGGTACGGATAAGCAAGATTTTGTACTGTACTTATGTCTCTTCGATTGGTATTAACTAGGTCTATATAAATTTTTTATATTTGTATACCAGGCTGATTTTGACTTCCATGGTGAACACTGGGAGTGGGGAACCTACAAAACACAACGTGTTTTAGCTATAGGAGCATACAGCAATACTGATGGTTTGCGCCTTGAGAGGATTTTTATCCAGAAGGACAATGCCACCGTGCATGCTGATGGCACTTTGTTAGGGACAAAAACCAATCTTCATTTTGCTGTTTTAAATTTTCCAGTCAGCCTTGTACCTGCCCTGGTTCATGTCATTGAATCATCAGCTACTGACACTGTTCATTCATTGGGGCAACTGTTAGCTCCAATTAAGGGTATACTACACATGGAAGGAGATCTCAGAGGAAGTCTTGCAAAACCAGAATGTGATGTTCAAGTGAGGCTGTTGGATGGTGCCATTGGGGGAATCGATCTCAGACGAGCTGAGATTGTTGCCTCCCTAACCTCAACAAGTCGTTTTCTGTTCAATGCCAAATTTGAGCCGGTCATACAAAATGGCCATGTTCACATACAAGGAAGTGTACCTTTTAATTTTGTCCAAAACTTTTCATCAGAGGATGAAGATACGGAAACAGATAAAAGCCCAACAACTTGGCTTCCTGGGTGGATGAAGGAACGGGGTAAAGTTGCTGCCGAGGAAGCTAGTAAAAGAAATGTTTTTAGGGACAGAAATGAAGAAGGTTTAAATACTCAATTAGCAGAAAGCCTCAAAGTTTTGAACTGGAACTTTTTAGATGTCGGAGAAGTCAGGGTCGATGCTGATATCAAGGATGGGGGAATGATGTTATTAACAGCTTTATCTCCTTATGCAAACTGGCTTCAAGGCAATGCTGATGTTACGCTTGAGGTGTGTACAGTAAGGAAAGAGTTATCAGATTGGTTTAGTCCTTTTTCTTAGGTCATTCGTTATGCTTTGGTAATTGCACACTTTTTGCAACTTAGCTTGATATCTAATTATTGCTTTTGATATGTTTCTAATAAAATAGGTCAGAGGTACAGTTGAACAACCTGTGGTTGATGGAATTGCATCATTCCATAGGGCTTCCATTTCTTCACCAGTATTAAGAAAACCACTCACAAACTTTGGTGGCACGGTACATGTGAATTCAAATAGGCTATGCATCACTTCGCTGGAGAGCCGTGTTAGCAGAAGAGGAAAGCTGTTTGTAAAAGGAAACCTACCTTTGAGGACCACTGAAGCTTCCATTGATGACAAAATTGATTTGAAATGCGAAATTCTAGAAGTACGGGCAAAGAATATTATTAGGTATTTATTTTGTTAATTTGAGGACCTTTATAGAAACTTAGCTTTTTAACACTACTTTTTTTTCTTTTCATATCAACAAATAATTGCATGTCTCCTTTTTTTGTTGATAGTGTTTTGTTTTGAACATTGATCTGTTGTGTTGTGATGAATATTTATGACAATGAATATCCAGGTATCAAGAATTGAGGACTTAGTCGTTCACCAAGACCCTCATCTAATTTATATAGCAATAGAGAGCTAATTACATAAGGAAAAGAAATCCTAGGAGATTTAGGAGATCACTAGAATCATGGATACATTAGGATTCCTAAGACTTTCCTAATACTTCCCCTCAGCTGGAGCGTACATATCATAGGCTCCAAGCTTGCTAAATATAGATTTCACCTGAGATCCCCCAAGAGCTTTGGTAAATAAATCAACGAGTTGATCTTCTGACTTGACATAGGGAGTTTTGATCAGTCCTGCTTCAAGCTTCTCTCGAACGAAGTGACAATCACTTTCAATATGTTTAGTCCTTTTATGAAAGACCAGATTAGAGGCAACATGAATGGCTGCTTGATTATCACACGTTAACTCCATTGGAGATAGATGCTCACAACCGAGTTTCTTAAGAAGACGCTTAAACCAAATCAACTCACATGTAGTGTATGCCGTGGACTTGTACTCAGATTCAACATTAGAGGGAGCAACAACTGTTTGTTTCTTGCTTTTCCACAACACCATGTTTCCTCCCATAAAAACACAATAACTTGAAGTAGACCTCCGCTCATAAGAACCTGCCCAATCGATATCTATATACCCTCGTACTTGAGCGTGTCCATGATTTTGGTACAGAAGACCTTGCCCTAGTGATCTTTTTAAGTATCTCAAGATTCTGACAACTGCATCCCAATGACTAGTTCGTGGAGAACCCATAAAATGGCTGACCTCACTTGTGGCAAATGCAATGTCTGGACGAGTGACAGTCAAATAGTTAAGTTTACCAACTAGCCTTCTGTACTTGCCTGCGTCTTCTAAAGATTCACCTTTTCTTGCATCAAGTTTAACATTCGGCTCCATAGGACTATCGACTGGTTTAGTGCCTAAAAAGCTGATTTCTTCCAAAAGATCAAGAACATATTTCCTTTGGGATAAACAAATACCCATTTCAGACTTGCGACTTCAATACCTAGAAAATATTTTAGGGGACCTAGTTCATTTGTCTGGAACTTGATCTGTAGAAACGATTTCAAGGATTGGATCCTTGCTTTATCAGTAGCTGTGATAACAATGTGACCAACCTAAACAATGAAAAGAATTCTATCAGCTGATCTGATAGAACTCTAGTCTTAAGATACTAGAGATTTACTGTTTTATTGAAATATAGCTGTAATGTCTATATATCATTACAGTCTAGAAGTATAGTATTGTATACTATCCAGAGCAGAATTGCTCCTCAGAAGGCTTGACTCTC
>JANZXR010000008.1:20404623-20417782 GCA_027575705.1 Erythroxylum echinodendron
TGAACTTCCAAAAATACCCTTACACTAACTCTTATTCTTTCAATCTCAATTAACACCATATGCTCCCAAAAATAATTCTCAATTTCTCCATTTAATAACTTCGATCTTTTTAAAAAAAATTATATCAGCAAAAATTATAATTAAAGCCTAATCACAATAAAAATAATAAAATAAATCCTCAAACAAATCGAGGTCCAACATAGACAGTGCCTGAACTTGATGCCAAGTTTGTAACTTACCACCTGGGATTAAGTGATAGAAAAATTCTTACTAAAGTACTTTCCCCCTGCAAAGATTACGAAGTTGAGAAATGACATCTGGTTATACTCCCAAACTGAAGGTCAGTCACTGTATGTCACCTTAGAGAGATTCAAAAAGATGCTGCGATGATGCCCACATGATGGATTATTATTGTGGAAGCAAATCCAAACTTTTCATAACAGGATAAGTCAAAGTATAAGGCAGTTGAATGATGCAGCAGCTAGACGGATGCTGAACAATAAAACATCTAAAGCAGCATAATAATTGATCGAGGATACGGGCATGAACAACTATCAATGGTGTTCAGCTAAAGCACGAACCAGTAGGCCAATATGAGTATGTAAGGTTGATGTAGTGAGACAATTGGCTAGTCAAATGGAGGCCCTAAGCAAAAAGATAGACAAAATCATTATAGCTCCATATGGAAGGGTGATGTAGTGCAAAACTTGCGGGTTAGATCACCAAAGAAAAAGTGTCAATCAATTTAACCTAAGCTTTGATCAACGATTTTTATGATATGAAAAGTTTTAATATTTATAACCTTGATATTTCTGTAAGCGTACGGGTCATTCGCTTAGTACCTAAGGTATCGATCCCAAGAGAAGGGTTAATCTAGTCCTAAAATATAAGGTTGGAGACTATTAAATAAATATTAACAGATAATGAATTTTAACACGAGGACTAACTAAATCAAATAACCATATCAAATAACCAAATAATAATTGACAATTAACACTTAAATAGAAACAATCACGATGATGATTAATAATTTTAAATAACAATTAATAGAAATTGATCGATTTGTTGAACAATGATCGTACACCCTCAAATTCAACCTAATGAGTTTACTGAAAGTGAGAAAGGGAAAATTATTTACCCTTAATGTCAACCTAATCGATTACGATTTATCGAATTAACGGTTCTAGATGATCCTAGGGTCAATTACTCTCTCTCAAATTATAATACCATAAAGCATAAACCGTAATTAGATTATGGAGACTTGTAATCTCTCAATTAACAACATATCCAAAACCTAATCAGTTCTTAAGTTCTCTAATAAACAATTGGAAACCTAGATGTGATCTCTCTACATAAGATTTACCAACTTGATTTAATTCTGAATCTATTAATTCACCTAACTCTCGTTAGCTCAAATTAATAGTTTTCTCTCGATTCACCCTCTTAGTTTATTATTGAGATATGAAGTGCAGAATCAAATTGCAATTAATTCAATAAACACATAAAACAGTCAGATTTCAATAAATCAAAAATAATAATCCAAAGATGAGTATAGATCATCAATCACAATGCAATTCTATAATCAAACTATATATCCCAATTCTATAATCAAATAAAACTGAAATAAATAGGAAACAGAACTCGAATGGATGATGGGAGGCCACGACTATGAAAAGCCTCTTATTCTAAGAAGCATATCGTGTCAGCGTTGTCTTCCTCTTCTCTCTTCCTTCTTCTCTTTCTCGATCTCTCAAGGTTCTCTTTTTTACGGTTTTGTTTTTGGTGGATGATCAAAGCTCTTCAAAAGATGCTTCTTCTGTTCTTTAATGCTCTATTTATATCTTGGAAGCCCTAGGGTTGATTCGAGGTCGAAACGATCTGAAAAGTCCAACAAAACTTGAAGTTTTCAGCTGTTTTCATGTCTACCCAACACATGCCATGATTGTGTCTAGCGCCTAACCCTCTATGTCATGATTGTGCCCAAAGTGCACGATCGTGACCTAGTTCAGAGCTCTTTGTCAAGATCTTGACCAAAATGGCACAATTTTGGACTTGTCATGTTGGCTCCCCCCTTTCTCTCATGATCGTGGCCTATTGTGCCATAATTGTGGGCCATGGTTTTGGCCCAAAACTTTTTGAAACTTCTCCATTCTTCGCCGCTTACCCTGAAATACTAACAAACACATCAAGGTACCTCAAAAATGCAACATTTAAGCTCAAAGACTTATACTAACCTATAAAAACACTTAAACACATAAAGTAACACAATTAAAACCTAAACACACACTAAACACTCAAATTAACACTTAATACATAACAAATTAAACCCTAAAATATAATGGAAATCATAACTATCAACATCCCCATACTTAAACATTTGCTTGTCCTCAAACAAACAAAACAACAAACACATAACACATAACACACATACAACACACAATGCAATAATGAGACAATGACTTCAACTTCATAAAATAAATTTAATCTTAAACACGATCATAGAAGTTATATCTAATCATTAACATGCAAAATCTATGTCTAGGGGCTTTGAACTAAATATACAAAATAATCGAGATCTAAGTGTTAATTTATTTACCCTTTTCAATTGCAAACACACATTAATAATTCTTTGGTCCTTCAGACTCTGTAACTATTCCTAAGTATATTTTCTTGAAAATTTAAGTTTATTACAAGTCCGGTAGGTTTATTAAGGAAACAAAATTTTTAAGTTTTTATTTTTAGTTTATTCTTAAACATAGACTTAGTCTTTTTACGCGAAGGCAAACATTGATAATGAATGTCGATTTGGTTACTCAACTAAATCATGTTTTTATTAAACAGCTTAGTAGAAACATCATTATAGCTTTTTGACATGAAGGCATACATTTATGATGCGTGTCGATCCTGTTACTAGCTCTATTCATAACCTGAAGGCCAGCGGAATAGTGATTTATTTAATTAAAAATACTTTTTTAATTTATTACATACCTTGTTGTTTAAGCTACTCATTTCCATAAAAAATACTAGTTAAGCTATTTAAGTTGAAAGGCCTCCAATTATGAATGAATGTGACAACCTATAGAGTACTAATTTACACTAAATCCTAATTAAGCTGTATATTTATCCAAAGACTCCTTCATTAATTTTGTGAGCTAATGATTATTTACAACCTAATAGACTATGTTCAAAATTAAATAAATTTCACTCCATCTAAGCCATTGACACATTCATACAGTTCACAAAATGCAACCTAATAACTATCATATAATATGCAAAACCACATTCAAGAGCAAAACACATAACACACTTGAACAACACATTGTCCTCATTGTGAGAAGGGTACACAAACACACCAGGGGGAAATAAAACACAATATATGAAAAATATAAGAATAAAATACTAATAAAAATGAAAAGAAAAGGTTTAGAACACGAGACCATTTATGGTGATAGAGGTAGTGATGGAGATAATGTTGAGACTAAGTCCGCTTGACATCGAGAGTGTTTCCCTATCTTATAAGTGATTTAAAAGAGAAAAAAATTAGCAATCTAAACCGTTCCAAATCATTCAAAACTTATTTAAGAATTTAAAACAAATCTAAATACACAACAATTTAAATCTAACAACTAAATGTGCTAATTTATGATCATTAGCTTGACTTTCATCCTTTAAAACTCAGCCAGGATCAGTTATGAGCAGCTTGCTTCTACCCTTTTCGTTCAACATCAATTTTTTAGCCTGTAGGTAAGCTACAAATTACAAAATGAATAGAAGGACAATATTGATAACGTTGAGAAAACCAATTAATTTCATCAATGTCTTTCTTATTAACAAACTGTCAATAAAATAGGGAATAAGAAAACTCCCTGAATCTTCCATCAAATCCAGCAGCTTATCCTGTACAAAAGTGAATCATTCTCCTTCTTCCAAATCACGTTCATTTCCTCTACTTCTTTTGCTTCACGACTAGAGACTTCTATACTTTCTTCAAACTCAATGTCTGTTGTCACCTATTCTTCGTCCTTTTGTTCTTCAGAAGATTCGAACACATCAATTATCCTAAATGAGCTATTAACCTTTGGATTATTAATTATTTCATTCATGTTGAATGTTATTTGATCATCATCAATCCAAATGATGGAGTTCTTTTCCTGAACATCGCCCTAAGATTTTTCAATGTTCAAATATGGTATATCAATAGCTGGTGAATAATAGGGATGTTTGGCATTATTTTCTTCATCGTCTTCTTTGATTTCTTGGTCTTCTCCAATGTCAGGTTTAGTTTGATTTCTCAATGATTCTTTTAGCTCTACCCCATTCCTAAGTATGATAGCCTGATATGGCTCTAATTGAATGTACATTCATGCTGCGTAGATAATTTTCCACACTTTTCTTACAAAATTCCCTGGAAAGCTAACCTATTCGAATCTCTAGATTATGAATAGAATAGGCATGATCTTCTGCTACTTGCTTAAACTTCTCTTCCAATTTCTTCTGATTCTCTTCTATATCTATGAGCTTATCCATAATTTTATCCAGCTTGGAATCCTAAAAATTGGATTCATCATGTTGAAATTCAAATAGGTCTTGATATCCCATGTGAATACTTGCATTGTTAGATCAATAGAAATGTGGTGGTTCTGCCACCCTAAAGTGTACGAGTTTATATCAGGATGATGATTTCCCCAACCAAATTGGGGACTATTGAATTCTACAAACGTCCCTTGCTACCTATAATAGGCATGCTCCATGATCGTTCTTTTTATCTCTTCTTAACATTCAACTCTTCAGATGTCTCATTGTCACTTTAAGATGTCTTGATGTGTCTCTACCTTATATCCAAATGTTTTAAACTAATTAAAAAAAAAGATAGTGGAAAAGCCTTAAACTAAAGAACTAAACTAATCACCTCCTCAGCAACGGCGTCAAAAACTTGATCGACAGTTTTTATGTTATCAAAAAGTTTTAATATTTATAACCTTGATATTTCTGCAAGCGTATAGGTCGTTTCCGTAGTATCTAAGATATCGTTCCCACGAAGAGGGTTAATCTAGTCCTAAAATTTAAGGTCAAAGACTATTAAAAAAAATATTAACAAACAATGAATTTTAACACGAGGACTAACTAAATCAAATAACCAGATCAACTAACAAAACAATGATTGACAATTAACACTTAAATGTAAACAATCACAATGACGATTAACAATTTTAAATAAAAATTAGTGGAAATTGATCGATTGTTGAACAATGATCACACCCCCTCAAATTTAACCTAATCAGTTTATTGAAAAAGAGAAAGGGAAAATTATCTATCCTTAATGTCAACCTAACCGATTACGATTTTTTGAATTAACGGTTCTAGACAATCCTAGGGTCAATTACTCTCTCTCAAGTTATAATTGAAACCTAAAGCATAAACCCTAATCAAATTGTGGGAAGTTGTAGTCTCTCAATTAATAACCTTTCCAAAACCTAATCAGTTCTTAAGTTCTTTAATAAATAATTGAAAACTTAAATATGATCTCTGTCCACAAGATTTACCAACTTCATTTAATTATGAGTCTAATAATTTACCTAAGTGTCGTTAGCCCAAATTAATCATTTTCTCTTGATTCACCCTCTCAGTTTACTTTCGAGATATGAAGTGTAAAATCAAATCACAATTATTTCAATAAACACATAAAACAATCAAATTTTATTAAATCAAAAATAATAATCCAAAGATGAGTATAGAACTTCAATCACAATGCAATTCTATCATCAAACTATATATCCCAATTCTATAATCAAATAAAAATGAAATACATAAGAAACAGAACTCGACTGGATGGTGGGAGGCCGTGACTATGGAAAGCTTATTATCCCGGGAAGCACGTCATGTCTACGTTGCCTTCCTCTTCTCTCTTCCTTCGTCTCTTTCTCGATCTCTTAAGGTTCTCTCATTTGGGGTTTAGTTTTTGGTGGCTGATCAAATCTCTTCAAAAGATGCTTCTTATGTTCTTTAATGTTCTATTTATATCTTGGAAGCCCTAGGGTTTATTCGGGGTCGAAACAGTCCTAAAAGTCCCGCAAAACTTGACGTTTTTAACTATTTTCATATCTACCCGATGCAGGCCACGATCGTGACCTTACTTGCCATGATTGTTGCCAGCTCCTAACTGTCTCTGTGATGATCATGGCCCAAAGTGCACGATCATAGCTTAGTTCGGAGCTCTCTGTCACAATCGTGACTAAAATGACACGATCGTGGCCTGGGTCCTGTTGGCTCGCTTCTTTCTGTCACGATCGTGACCTATTGTGCCATGATCGTGGGCCATAATTTTAGCCCGAAACTCTTTGAAACTTCTCCGTTCTTCACCGATTACCCTGAAACACTAACAAATACATCAAGGTATCTCAAAACCATAACATTTAAGCTTAAAGACTTATACTAACCCATAAAAACACTTAAACACAAAGTATCACAATTAAAACCTAAAAACACACTAAACACTCAAATTAACACTTAATATGTAATAAATTAAACCCTAAAACATAATGCAAATCACAACTATCAAGCACGTGGATTATTTTGGGAACACTTCAAAACCCTAAAACAATCCATACAACAATACAGATAATCCTAATTGGAGAAACCACCCTAACTTTTCATAGGATGACTAGGGACAAAAAAGAAATAAGCCTTCACCTGGATTCCAACATAAGCATCATAACCAAGGAAACTTAGTATGGATGAGCTGATTATGGAATTTATTCAAGAATCTAGGACAAAAAATTAGCAAATAGACACATGCATATGAAACTTGGAAATTAAAATGGACCCATTAGTTAAGTCAGTGGCAGAGAGACCTAAAGGGAGTTTGCCAAGCACAACTAAAACAAATCCTGTGGAGAGGATACCTGCAATCACCCGAACCACTAAAAAGAACCTCCAACAATACGAAGAAAAGAAAGTGGCTATTAAGAGTTCTTAAAGGGTAAATGTAGTTTTCATCTAAATAGAGTCAAGGAGTGTCAACCTGTAATTCCATATCCTATCAGAGCACAGAAAAAGACATCGAAAGTAGAGTTGAATAAAGTCCTTAGTCTCTTAAGACCATTGAAGACAAAACTTGCCCTTATTGAATCAATGAAAGAGATTATTTAATAAGGAGGAATCAAGAAAGTCAGAGATCAAAGTGTTAAGTAAAGAGAACTCTGATAAGGAGATTAAACTACCAAAGAAAAAGGCTGACGTAAGGGACTTTTATATTCCCTGTACTATCGATAGCTTAAAGGTGGATAACGCTATGGCTGATTTAGGGGCCGACATAAATATGATATCTTACACCTTATTTCAAAAAATGGGAATAGGAGAACTTGAATTGACTAAGATGTGCATTCAAATGGTTGACAAATCATTAAGATGTCCTAGGGGAACCATTAAAGATGTACCTATTAAGGTAGATAAGTTCATTTTCCCTACCGATTTTATCATTCTGAACATAGAGTAAGAATCTGAAATACTGTTAGTCCTCTGGTGACCATTCTTAGCGACTATCGAGTCACTCATAGATGTTGATAGAGGCATGTTAAAGTTAAAAGTAGTGGATGAAAAGGTTACATTTAGGGTCTCCAACGTCAGATACAATTCGTTTGAATTTTTGGATGCCATGAAGGTTGAGATGTCTTGTCAGGATGCTCTGCAGGACACCAAATGCAAGGATCGATCGGAGAAGTCACAAATTCAAGTAAATAAACCAAAAGAAAAAGGTGGTGGAAAGAGTAGATAGGTAGCTCACCTAATGGTTATAGAACCTATGGTACTGTTATAATCACATGATTCAATTGAGCCACCTTGAGTGGAAAAGTACGTCAAGCTAGCGACAGTAAAGAAGTGCTTTTTGGGAGGCAACCTATGAGTTCGATATTAGTTTGTTTTAAAACTTTCACTCTGTATTAGGTTTTAATTTTGTTTTAAATTTTTTTAGAATAGAAATATTAAGCATCTTGAGAAAATTGTGCATAATTGTGACTTTAGGGGTAGTGTATCTGTGTTATAATGCTAACGTGTAAAGATTTTTATGTTTAAGGGTCAAAATTTTGAAGTTGCGAACTCTCGAAATACTTGTTTTTCACATTCTGATGCAAGTCAATGCACTAAAATGTGCAAAATTGTGAAATGATATGATCTAATAGACTGCACAGCTTGATACACGACCATGCATAAAACTTTGTACTATAACAATACACGTTAAAAATATCTAAATCCTAAAAAAATTTTCATTCTTTCTCTTCACTCTCTCCTGTCATCACCCTCCAATTTTCCAAGCCAATTTTTATATTTTAAAGCTACATTAGTGACACCCAAGAAAGTTTCCTTATTATTTTAACTTCATTATACAAGATTCATTGGGTGTTATGCTTGTCAATTAAAAATTCCAATTCCACGGTTTAGGATTGTTGGAAAATTTGTCATTTTATGCCTAATTATTGTGTAATAGCTGGATTTAATCTTCACTCAATTGATTTTATCTTTTAATTTGATTGATAACTTGCAATTTTGGCAATTGATTTTAGCTTTTAATTTGATTGATAACTTGCAATTTTGGGCTCATTATGTGTTTAATTGTGATATTTTATGTTTAATTAGGTTAATTAGTTAGTTTCAACGCTAATTAAGATTGGGCTTGTGTCTAAATTACATGGATTTATGTTTAATTTCATCAATTTTGTTTGATTGTGATTTTAGGGTATTTAATTTCAATTTTAGGGTTAGAGTTGTAATTTAACAATTATGTAGTTTAATTTTTTAATTGCACACTTCGTAATTTTTATTTCGAATTCAATTAGTTTGATGATTGATTTTTTAGTTAATTTTGTTTAATTGTTTATTTATTTAGGTGCATTACTTTGTTAATTTTTTCTAGTTGTTTAATTTTTCATGTTTAGTTATTTTCACAGTTAATAAATATTTAACTTGATTGAAATTAAGTGTGGTAAAAAGCATATCCTAGCTATTTATATGTCAATTTTCTAACATTTGTTAAATTTTCAGGTAAAATGACATGATCACGATGCGAGAAAGAGACTTCAATAAAAAGGCATCGAGTTGAGTCATCCGTGGTAGTCCAGCCCTCAAATAGGCCACAAATGCTTCTATTCATTGTCAAGGTTCAAGAAGAACGGTACCAAAGGTTTAAAGACAAAAAGTTTGGCGACAATCGGTACATCGATTAAGAGGCTTTGGAGCAGGTTAGGTTAGCACAACAAGTAATGGAGTTGATAGATATAGGAGCATGGTCCTGATTCTTTGAAATCATGGAACCATCATATAGGAAGCTAACTTTAGAGGTCCTCTCCATATTCGTTGTGGAGAAGGGATGTTATGATGAGTATCACCCCAACTCAGTCCAGTTTAGGATGATGGGGGAGATGCACCAAATGAGCTATATACTAAGTTCTCCATTGTCATATATCTATACGACCAGGAGTGGATATGGACAACAAAATATCAACACCATGATAGCAAGATGCAAGAGGTTGTATAGAGTAGAGCTGAAAGGTATAACATCTTATCAGAATTGTTCCACTTAATTTAGCCTATTAAAATCATAAATATAGACATAAATTAAAGGCTTCTATAGTATGATAATAGTTTTCATAAGAAGAAAATGATTGTATGAATTTTCTTACCTATACAATATACGACAAAGGATATATGCATTTTTAGTTCATACTTATAAGTATTTGATACTAAATTTAGATTCAACTTTGTTATAATGTTCAAAACATGATAAGAAATAGATTTTTAAGTAAAAGTAGTTGTTCCAAGCTTATATAAATAGTTTTTTATGTGTTGGATCAAAGGGGATTTATGCTTAACATAAGTGGCAAGAATATAAAGTTGGATAATCAAGATTATCCTTTTATGTCATGTTGGTTAAATCGAAAAAATGAGAATCATAAAGTTACGTGAAAGGATTTATGTATCCTTTTGATTATGAATTATGCAAAACTTGTCAAGTTGAAGAATAACCAAATCAATCTTTAGTGAAAGGATGATGAAGGTATTGAATTGTTAAATTTATACATGTGATTTATTGGATAGAATAACAATTCATATAAGGAAAATACTTATATTTCATTATGTTACTAATGAATTTATGAGATCCTATGTATTAAAAAAATAGTGATTTAAAATTTTGAAAAGTTCAAATTGTTTAAATCTAAGTAGAAATTAAGCATTAAGAATGCTGAAGCACTTCAATGAGATTGTTATAGTAAGTTTTAATTTTTTTTATTATCTAGAGGGAATGAGATTCTTTGGTGAATATCTTCACACAAAAAATTTATATGAGTATAGATTTTTGTAAGGAAGAAAATACAATATGAGATATTATATGATGCAGTAGTATTTCTTCTGTACCGATGCCTAGTATAACGACTTACCTTCAGTAGTTCAAATTGAATCAATTAGCAATATTTCATATTAGATATGAAATGCTAAATCTTTGAAAGAGTCAAAGTTAATTATTCAATGATGTGATGCTTCGTTGAAGCATACATTATCCATTAAGTTTAAAACTAAATTGGATAATAAAAGGTCATAATAAATCCGAAAGGTTGGATATAATTTTACGGACCTATTGAACAAATTGTTTGATTTAACATATATTTATAGGAGAATCGTTTTCAAGATAAGTAGTGCGAGTAAGATGAAAATTGAAAAGTTCAAGTCTTATGACAGAACATCCAATTGGAACTATTGCCTTTATTAATACATTTGATCTATAATTGAAAGACTATAAGACATTAAAAGATTAACTTTCATGATGAATTTAAAGAGCTTTTTTGTAAAATGAATGAAATATATTAACTATAGAAGAAGCTATTACAAGATTGAAATCAGTACATTGAGGACCAATATATCGAAAGTTCTATGCTAAATCCACCTTATTAGTTTCATACTCAAAGCATCAATAATAGAAAGAACAGATTATCTTACATCATTTTATAAATTCCATAACATTTTTCTGCAAAGAGTGAGCAGGTGATCAAATCTTCTAGCAAAGAGGACAACTTTTATCCAATTGAGAGTTTTCTTCATCAACTTGTGCTAATCTAGTTCAATTTGCTTGTATAAAAAATTGTTTCTTTCCTTCCAAATCATGTAAATGGTTGTTGTACATGCTAGTTTAAGGAGTATGGAATTTTTGTGTCCATATTTTTTTTTTGTTTATAACCTAACTCAAAGTTTGTTCCCAAGCATAAGTTGTAACATCCCATCACCTATTTATATGGCTAGAACTCATAACTATGTGAGACATTTATATGACTTAAGCTAAATGAACGTTCAATTTTATATATGCTCTCATTTGGCATTTAGTACACGTGAGGAGCATGGGGATAATATTGTTTAAGTTAGGAAGGTTCCATTTCAGATTGTCATTATGACAAATGATGAGTCAGTGGAGATAAATAGTACATGTGAGGGACATAAAATGGACTCACGAATTATATTGTTTGAGTTAGGAAGAATCTATCATAGTTTCCATTCCTAAAAAAAAATACTCAATATAGCAACTCTTTCCCCCTGACCTTCACCATCGAATAGCAATCTAGCAGTTTTTGTGTGGTGCTGATTCCGATTTTAGTGTTAAAGCACTTACACTGAGCCCTTGCTAAGCGAGTAAATGGTTATAATGTTGTTTTCACTGTGTAAATAAGCATGTACATGTTGGATATACTTATCTGCATGAAAAGGGGTTTATAGTGGTGAGAATAGATATGAGAGTTTTGAATGTTAGTTAAGTTACAAAGTAACCACAGAAGAAAGAAAATGCAGAAAGAGCATGTAAGCATAAATAGTAGTCTGTGATTTTGGTATATATGTGAGTTTTGGCTCTTTGGAATTGTTTGATGTTTTTGGAACTAAGGAGAGAGTAGTATAGATGATCTTTGCACGTTTAGAAGTGTAATAGCAAGGGATATGATGTGTAGAACTCGTTTAGGCACAAGGGATAATATGTTCTGCCCCCCGTCTTCTGTTTTATATCCTCTGCGACGACATCAATTTCCTCTGAGCGACGTCATCTTCCTCTGTAAGGATGCGAATGCATCCCCTACGAGTTAGTCTCTATTGTAAGTTATATTGCAGATGTAAATGCATTCTCTATGAGTCATTCTCGGTCGCAAGTTATCTTCTTCCGTGAGTATGCATCATTGTCAAGATGCATTCCTTAATGAGCCAGACTTCGTCTGTGTTTTGATTCCTCTGTGAACAACTCCTTCTATGTTACTTCGTTTGTGATGACGTTAGCTTCCTCTGGGTGACGTCATCTCCCTCTGTATTGCTTCGTCTATGTTACTGTTTATGAACTTCATCTGTGTTACTGTTCACAGACGAATGAATTTGTCTATGTTACTGTTTATGAACTTCGTCTGTGCTACTGTTCACAGACGAATGAATTTGTCTATGTTACTGTTCATAAACTCCTTCTGTGTTTTGCTTCTTCTATGTTCGTCTATACCTATCTTTTGTCCCATTGCCAACCTCTTAGAAGATAGAATTGACCTTCAAGGCCTTCATAAAAGTTGTAGAACTCGAAATCCTCTTTCAAACCATATAAAGAACACTTTGATCCGATCCCCGAGAGAAAATTATGACAAGTGTAAAACATCGTCTGTGTCACTGTTTCCAAACTTCTTCTGGGTTACTGTTCATCGCATATCTTCTGTCCTATTTTTGATCCTTCAAAAGATAAAATCGACCTTCAAGCTCTTCATAAAGTTTGTGTATCATGATTCCCTCTTTCAAATTATGTAGAGAACAATTGAATACGATCTCTGTAGAAAAAGTTATGTTAAGAGGAAGACTTCTTCTGTGATGACATCAGCTTCCTTTGGGTGACAACATCTCCTTCTGTGAATCATCTTCTTCTGTATATCATCTTCTTCTGTAACTCATCTTCCTCTGTAAGGGTGCATCGTCTGTAAAGATACACCTTCTATAAATAAACTTATATCCATTGCATTCCTCTACGTTACGAGAGGGCAATAAGAACTAAACTGTGATATTAGAGATTTGTGATAAGTTCTGCTAAGAGAGAGAGAGATTATGGGGAAACTCGGGAAGTGCCATTGAACATGCATCATGCATATTTCCTATACTTTGA
>JANZXR010000008.1:20417882-20437682 GCA_027575705.1 Erythroxylum echinodendron
GTCCTAACTTCTCTCATTGGTCTTCTCATAGACCCGGTTCCCTGATCCGACCCGTTAGGTGGGACCGGGATGTTACAGATAAAGTTAAGCAAACCAATTAATTTCATCAATGTCATTTTCATTAATAAACTGTCAATAAGATAGGGAATAACAAAACTATATGAATCTTTCATCGAATCAAACAGTTTGTTTTGTACGAAGGTGAATTGCTCTCTTTCATCCTTAATCACCTTCATCTCCTCTGCTTCTTCCTCTTTACGAACAGTGACTTTCATAACTTCTTCAAACTCGATGTTTGTTGTCACTTGTTCTTCGTCCATTTATTCTTCAGAAGATTTGAACACGTCAATGGTCTTGAATGAGCTACTATCCTTTGGATTCTTAGATACATCATTCATGTTAAATGTCTTTTGATCATAATCAATCTAAAAAGATATAGTTCTTTTCATGAACATTTACCCAAGCTTTTTTGATGTTCACCTTTGGTATATCAAGAATTGGTGAATAATAGGGATGGTTGGCATTCTTTTCTTCAATATCTTTTTTCGTCTCTTGTTCTTGAATAAATAAGGTTCAGTATGGTGTTTCACTAGTTGTTCTATCTCTTCTTCATTCTTAAATGTGATGGCCTCATATTACTCTAGTTGATGTAATTCCATATTTCTCAGAGATTCTTCCATACTTTTCTTACAAAATTCATAGGAAAGTTGTCTTACTTGAATCTCCAGGTTGTGAATAGAAGTGGCATGATTTTCAAGAATTTTATCAATTTTCTTTTCCAATCTTATTTGACTTTCCTCTTGGCTGGAAAACATCCTCTTCTGGTTCTCTTCCTGAGCTGCCAGTTTGGATCCAAACATCTCTATAAACTTTTCAAACTTACTTTCCATCGCTTCAATTTGATCATGTTGAATTTCACATAGGTCTTGCTGTCCCATGTGAGTACTTGCATTGTTGGAATCCCTCAGTGTGCATGTTTCCAATAAGAATCGATACTTCCCCAACCATACTGTGCTTTATTGTAATTTGCAAAGGTTTCTTGTTCCCTATAATAATTATCTTCCATCATTGTTCTTTCTATTTCTTCTCAGTATCTAGCTCTTTAGATTTCTCATTGCTTATTCTAAGATTTCTTGATGTGTCTTTACTTTATGCCCCAAACTTCTTCTTACTAATTTCTGTCAATCTTCGCGTACGCCTTGTGCTCATGCACTCGCAAATACATAAGGAAAAGTATCAAAAACTCTTAAACCAAAGTAATCTAAATTAAACAAGATGCTCAACAATCAATCCCTGACAATGGCGCTAAAAAATTATTGATGGTAAAACCTATCTACTTGTTTTATGCTCAAAAATTGCAAGTTAACGGGTCGTGACTTATAGTAAAAATAGCAATCAACAAAGATAATTGCATTCAATTCAATAAAATAGGAGTTCAACATAATAGTTCCAAAAGCAACCCCTAAAATAAATTCAACCTAACATGGTCTCTATAACATCATCAACATTCAAATAATCCACTTTTACAAAGAATAGAAGAGATTGAAATGACATAAATTTGAATAGAAGGACTCCTTTTCTTTGTCAAAATCTGGAATTTTAATGTTGATGTGCTATTTTTCCTAATCTTGATTATGATTCTTGTCTTAAATCCTTCCTCAATGCTCCAAACATATGTTCTTCACTCAAGGATGGTGTTTCTACAGGTGGGTGTCATCTCCTCTGACGATGGAGGCTTAATTCTCCTTTTATAGTCCAAAAACCTTAAGTTTAATGAAGCCTCAGAGATTGCCTCAGATTATAATTCCTATGCTTATAGGAATTAGCATGATTCCCACGAGCGTGGGAATTTGTCACAGATGCACTCCTCATTTCTTTTCCTCTTTGATCTTTATTTCACCCTCCTAGTTGCTCCTTCCTTCTTCCTGCATAAAAATAGCCAATTCTTGCCCTCAATTAACATCAAACACACAAGAACAATAATGAAAATGAAAATTAACGAAAGCATACAAAATGAATCCTAAACTAGAACAATAATTAACATTTATGATAGAAAACACATGTTAATTACCTATAAAACTTATCTTAACATGCACCTATCACTTTTCTTTACCATCATGAATTAAATGATTAAAAATGTGGGTAACAATGCATTCTATTATTTCCTTGATGGATACTCAGGATACAATCAGATTTTCATCTATCCGAAAGACAAAGAGAAGACTACTTTCATACTTCCTTATAGAACTTTTGCCTATAGATGGATTTCTTTTAGTTTATGTAATGCACCAACAACTATTTAAAGGTGTATGGCTTTTATTTTTAAAGATATGATTGAGGATATAAAGGAGATTTTTATGGATGATTTTTTGGTCTTTAGAGACTCTTTTAATCACTTCTTGACAAATTTGGATGGATTTTTTCAAAGATATGAAATATCTCATTTGATTATAAAATGGGAGAAATGCCACTTTATAGTGCATGAAGACGTAGTTTTAGGACATAAGATATCATACCAAGGTATAGAAGTGGATAAAGCCAAAATTGAGGTTATTAAGAAGCTTCTACGATTGATCAATGTCAAAGGTGTTCATGGATTCTTAGGACACGTAGGATTTTATCATTAATTTATCATGGACTTCTCTCTTATTGATTGACCTCTAACTAACCTTTTAGTTAAAGATGTGCCTTTTATATTTAATGATAATTGTTTACTTGCTTTTAACAGGATGAAGGAGGCACTTACTTCAACACGAATGCTAACATTATTGGATTGACCACTACCATTTAAGTTCATAAGTGATGCTAGCGACCAAGCAGTGGGTTATGTTTTAAGCCAATGAAAGGAAAAAAAGGTTGTATGTTATCTATTATACAAGTAAGACATTTATGGGAGCCCAACTCAATTACACCACTATTGAGAAGGAATTGATAGTAGTTGTATTCACCTGCAACAAATTTTAGTCCTACCTTTTGGGATCTAAAGTGATCCTCTATACTAAGCATAAAACATTGAGGTATCTTTTTTCCAAGAAAGAAGTAAACCAAGACTTATTCGATAAGTGCTACTTCTATAAAAATTTGTCATTGAGACCAAAGACAAAAAGGAAGGGAAAAACTTAGTGGCTGATCATCTATCACATCTTGAAGGAGGGGAATTACAATAAAGTAAAGGTATCATGAGCGATTCCCTAGTGAATCCTTGATGATGATAAACCACATATTGGTACCATGGTATGATGATATAGCAAATTATGACGCTGGTGGTATCCTTCCCCTAAATTTTTCTTACCAACAATGGCAAAGGTTCTTGTATTAGAGCACAATCTACTTGTGGGATGAATCAATTCTTTATAAAATTTTTGTTAATGGTTTGATTATGAGATGTGTTCTAGAGTAGGAGATGTTAGACATACTAACACATTGTCATGATTTTACTTATGCAAGGCATTATGGAGTGAACAAGATGACAACTAGAGTATTAGAATACGATTTCTATTGGCCTTACTTGTTTACGGATGCTTATAAGTTTATGGTACAATGTGATATATGCCAAAAAGTGGGAAACATTTCAAATAGAGATGAGACACCACTTTCTAACATTATGGAGGTAGAAGTTTCCAGTTGATAGGGACTGAATTCTAAGGGACCATTCCCATCCTCCATAGTGAACACCTTTATTTTAGTGGGAGTAGATTATGTATTGAGATGGTTAAAGAGTGACTCCAACTAATGATCAAATGTGTTATTAAAAAAATATGGAGTCTACCATCAAGTGGCCATGCCTTATCATTCCTAAATAAGTGGTCAAGTGGAGGTGGTCAACTGCGACCTTAAAAGAATTTTTGAGAAGATGGTCAATAGTTTAAGGAAAGATTGGACATTGAAGCTTGAAGATGTTCTATGGGCTTATTAAACTGCCTTTAAGACTCTAATTGGTACAACACCCTTTCTATTTGTTTATATTGAGCAAGTTTTAATCTTATAAAACTCTCAATATTTCACAAGCGCATGGGTCGTACGCGTAGTATATAAGGTGTCGATCCCATGAGAAATTAGTGAAACAATCGAATCCTAATTTGTCTAAGTTCCAAAACTGTAATTAAAATGAAAATAAAAATGAGCAGAAAATTAAGCAATTAAATATGGATTAATTGAAAGTGAAATTGTAAAATTAACACACAAAGAAATCAAGATTGAGCACAACCGATTAACAATTGAAAATTCAAACAAAGAAGATTAACCAATTATGAGAGAAGGGGATTTATCCTATCATCTTTCTCTTCGTATAAATTATGATTTTATTGTTTGTGTGATCTATTAAATTCTTTAACTCTCATTACCTAATCTAATCATTTTGCTCTCGGTTCACTCTCTCAATTTATTATCAAAGTATGCAAATATGATAGCAATCACAATACCTAACTCATTAACATCAAAAGCAATTAAATTAACATTAATTTAAGAAAAAATCCCCAAAAGAGTTTAGAACATCCTTAATCCCAATTTCGTCATCATCATCACATCCATCTTATACATCAAATGAAAGAAATAGCAGATTAAAAAAAGTTCACTTAGAGTGGTTTGGGATTAGCAGCAGTAATAATAGCTCCTTCTTCCTCTTCCCTCTTCTCCCTTAGCTTCTTTCCAAATGGAGCAAATAGAGGCTCTCCTTTAGGGTTCTCTCTTTTCCTTTTATATCCTTTTTCCATTTAGCGTAAAAACTAGGTTTTACCTAGGCCTAAATGTCTGAAATAACCCTTAAAAAGTTAAGTTTATAAGTAGTCCCGCATCTGTTATCATACCTATTACGATCGTGACACTTAAAATTGGGCTTTTATCACGATCGTGGCTGTTGAGTTATGATCATGACCTATGTTAGTTATCTTCAGTCATGATCATGGCCAATGATTGTGGCCTTTGATAGGTTGCTTCTGTGATGATCGTGACTGGTATGTCACTATCGGGCCTTGACTCCTCATCCGAGCTTTCTCTAAATCTTCATTGATCTTCTTTACCTGATTTCAAACAGTAATAAACTTATCAAAACACCTCTAATGTACAAAATTAAAGCTCGATAAGATGTTCTAAACGATATAACACTCAAAATCATAAACACATAATCACACTAGCACAATTCTAAACCTAAACATGCATAAATCATCTAATTAATAAACTAAAAACATGCTAAATTACTCCCTAAAACATAATGCAACCTATAACTATCAACATCCCCATACTTAAACTTTTTCTTATCCTCAAGAAAAAACAAAAACAAAACACAAACATAAACACACCAAACAATAACACATATAAGCACGCATGTGAAATAATGGTACAAAGACATTGAACTTCTTAAACTAATTTAACTTCAAACATAAACTTTCAAGTTGTTCTAACTTATTAACTTATGAAATATGTGGCTAAGCATTTCGGACTTAATATACATACTAATCAAGACTTTATTGTCAAATTCATTCAACCCCATCACTTGCGCACACACATTGATAATTATTTAGTCAATCAAAATTGTAACTATCCTTAAGTAGCTTTTCATGAAAATTCAAACTATTCAAAAAATCGGTAGGTTTTATTTATCAAAACACTATTTTATTAATTTTCAATGACATTGACCTAATATTTTGTGATAAATGTCCCCCAGTTACTCAATTAGGTTGTGTTTTTATTCATAAGTTTAGTTAGAATGTCATTCTAGGCCTTTGACATGAGGCAAACATTTGTGATGAATGTCCTCTGATTACTCAGCTAGATCACATTCTCAACTAGCTACTGGATCTATTCATAACCTGAAGGCCAGTAGAATAGCTATTTATTTAAGAAATATACGGACATTTTTTCCATATTTTATTGCATACCTCATTGCTTTAGCTAATCATTCTCATGAAAGGATACTAAAGATGCTACTTATTTGATTGACATAAAATTATTAATGTATGTAGCAAATTCCTAGGATGAATGAACTAACATTATATCCTAATTAAAATTCATATTTAACCAAAGCGAACTAAGACACCAATTTCACAAGTTAATAAATCTTTATAACCCAGAAGACTATGTTCAAAGCTAGTTTCATTAAGTTCTAAATGTTGATATATTCATAGGAGTCACATCATGAAAATCTAAACAAGACTAATATACATCACGCAAAATTCACACAAAATAAAACATATAATGCACACAACCCTCCTTACATTTGGAAAACACATTGTCCTCAATAAGAAAAGAAAAAATTACATAAGGTGAGAATAAAACAAAATGGCAAGAAAAATAAGAAAAATGAAAATAAAAAGACAAGGGTTAGAGTATAAAAACTCGTCATGGCAATTGAGGTGGTGATGGTGATGGTGATAGTGTTAGAGGCGGAATCTCCATGCCTTGAGTAGTGAAGTATTTGTGAATGCTTAGGATGTCTCAGCATTGTCTTCTTTGCTCTTTCACTATCTCCTTCAATACCTTGGCATTATCTACAATAGCTCTGCTAGTGTTTGAAATTGCTTCAAGTACCTTCTCCCATCCAGCTATCTCTTAGGTTTCTTTCAATGTGTGTAAGTTTTAATTAATTAACCTCGATAATCTATAAGTACATGGTTCATTTGTGTAGTACCTAAGGTGTCGATCCCACGAGAAGGGATAATTTAATCAAAGGTCAGAACAATTCGTAAATCTAAAATGTAATGGAACTAAAATGAGAATTCAATTTAATCAAGCAAATCAACTAAAAAATCAATCACAAAAATATTAACAATTTAGCAGTTGCAACGCGCACTTAAGAATCAACCTAAGGAATTACCAATTGAGAGAAAGGGAATTTTACCTATCTTTAATGCTAACCTAATCAAATATGAATTATTGGATTATTGGTTCTAGATGATCCTAGGGTTGATTACTCTCTCTCGAATTATAACCATTAACCCTAATTAGATTATAGAAACTGCAATTCTGAATTAACAACCTATCCAAAACCCTAATTAGATTTGAAGTTGTCTAATAAACTATTGAAAACCTATACAAGATCTCTCTTTACATAATTTATCGATTTGATTTAATTCTTGTTATATTAAATCACCTAACTCTCGTTAGCCCAATTTAATTATTTTTTACTCGATTCACCCTCTCAGTTTATTATCAAATTATGCAGGTCCAGAATTAAATCACAATAAATCCAAATAACATATAAGGAATCAGATTTCATTAAATCAAAGATAAAATCCCGAAGGTGAGTTTAGAACATTATCAACATCCAAAATTGAATGGATGGAGGGAGGCAGCAACGTCAGAAAACTCCTAATCTGAGAAGTACATCGAGTCGGCTTCTTCTCTTCTCTCTTCCTTCTTCTCTTTCTGTATCTCTTAATAATTCTCTCTATGGTTTCTCAAAAAGTGGTTAATGCAAAAGCTTCAATTTTCTCTTTGCCTAGTTCTCTAAATACCTTTTGCATTCTAAACAGCCCTAGGGCTTTTTTAGGGTCCAAAAGGTCCGAAAATCCCTTAAAACTTTATATTTTTAGTGTCTGCGTGTCATCTCAACCAGGTCATGACCGTGGCCCTTTAAGCTATGATTATGGGCCACATTCGAGCTTTTTATCATGATCATGGAAAGCAAGCAACGATCATGGCCCATATCTTACGCTTTGTCACGATCGTTGCATATAGGCCAACTTTGGTGCTTCTGTCATGATCATGGCCTGTTGTGCCATGATCGTAGGTCGTTGTTTCAACCTGAATGTCTCTAAAACTTCTCTGTTCTTCAATATTAACTTTGAAATACTAACAAACACATCAAGGTACCTTTAAAACATAATATTTAAGCTCAAAGACTTATACTAACCCGTAAAACACTTCAAACATAAATAATTAACAAAAAACACAATTTTAACCTAGACACATACTAAACGATTGAATTAATAATTAAATATATATCAAACTAAGCCCTAAAACATATTGATCCAGATCCAAGTGTTAAACTATTTACCCTTTTCAATTGTACACACACATTAATAATTCTTTGATCATTCAAACTCTATAACTACTCCTAAGTACATTTTTATGAAAAGTCAATCTATTACAAGATCAGAAGGTTTTTATTAGAAAACGTACTTTTTTTAATTACTTTTTTGTGAACATTGACTTAGTCTTTTTACGCGGAGGCAAACATTGGTAATGAATGATGATTTGGTTATTTGACTAAGTCATTTTTTATTAAGTTGCTTGGTTGGAACATCATTATAGCCTTTTGACACAAATACACACATTTGTGATGCATGTCGATCCGGTTACTCAGCTAGATCACGTTCTCAACTGACTACTAGCTTTATTCATAACTCTAAGGCCAGCGGAATAGTAATTTATTTAAAATTATCAAACAAAATTTTTTTATTGCCTACCTTGTTACTTTAGCTGCTCGTTTTTATGAAAAAAATACTAGCAAAGCTACTTAAATCGAAAGACCTCAAATTATGAATGAATGTGACAATTTAGAGGGCTACAACTTAACACTAAATCCTAATTAAGTTGTATATTTAGCCAAAGAACCCAATTCACTAATTTTATGTGCTAATGATTCTTTATAACCTAATAGACTATGTTCAAAATTAAATCAATTTCAATCCATCTAAGCCATTGACACATTCACATGATTAATAAAATGCAACCTACCAAACTATCATATAATGTGCAAAATTCACATTCAAAGAAAAACATATAATCCTCCCAACACTTGAACAACACATTGTCCTCAATGTGAGAAGGGGACAAACAAACACATAAGGAAAGAAGAAACATAAATTAGAGTCAAACAAAAAGTAAATAAAGACTAAAGTTAAAAGAAATGTTAGAACAAAGCCTTTTGGTCATGGAGGCGAGGATGGTGTTGGAGGTGCCAGTTGGATGCCCTGAGCCTTAAAGTAACAATAGATATGATATATATCACGACTCTGATATCGTTGTGCTCAGGCAATCTCCTTCATTCTTCTAGAGTTCTCTGTAAGTATATATGTAATTATATTGGTGTTTATAGAGACTGTATCAAGCACTTTCTTCGATCCCAGTTCTTCTGTTTCTTCTTCCACTTCGGGCTCTTCATTATTCGAGTTCTCTTTTGTCTGCTGAGGTAGCACTGTACTCGAACTTACCTGACTAGCCCTAATCTTCACATGCATCTTTTGGCTGATATCTTAGATTTCCATGTTATGGGACTTAAAGATTTCAGCACGCCATAGATGATGATGATTTAGAAAATCTGGGAGGGGGATGGTTAAACCACTACAGTCTACATTATATTACTCAGCAATGGTGGAATCCAAGTACCACAACCTAAATTTTAGCTCCTCTTATGTAGAGTTGCAACAATAGCATTCAGCACATGTGTGGAGATGTAAACTGGGATGCTGTGATCTATGCACCACAATAGGAAAAGTTCCTTTGTTGAGCACTTGTTAGTTTCTAATTTATCAAAAACTAATCGACACATTAATTTGTGTAATAACAAGTGCTCATAGGCATTTTTAGTGTCAAAAAACTCTGACCCAGTAAGCTCATTCCAATATCGAGAAACACAAAAGTCATCGTGGTGATCAATAATGGAAGACTCAAGGAACCCACAAATATCGCAAGTGATTTTGATGTTCAACTCATAGTTTTTTCCCCAGTAACCTAAACCATATTTCTTTAGGGTTACTAGGTTCGTAATATAGGAAGGTGAAGAATTCTAAAGTGAGCTTTTGGTAGATAGTATATTGAAAGTGTTTGAACTTTGCCCACTGAATTCTTTCTGCTAAGTTCTCTACCCTGTCCCATAGTTATAGCCTATCAAGTGTATCAAAATCAAAATATTTCGGGAGTACAATTTGTTTAGATACAAGGGATTGGAACCAAATACCTTCCTCCTCTATGTAGATTGGGAAGTGTGCTCCAAATTCTGCTGCCCTGTTCCTTCTACCTCTTCCCGAGAATTGGTTTTGCCCTGATGATTGATCGCACTTTGTTGGTTGCTTAATGTGCGGCATATTGCCTTGCAAGTAGGTAGAAGTTGAAAGAGATTGGAAGTTAGGAATTTAGGTAGAGAGAAGTGAAAGTCTGGAGATTCTAAACTTAAAGAGATAAAGTAAAAATGAAAGTGAATGAAAAAGTGTATGTTAGAAATGAATATATGGTGGATAGAGGGTAAAATGGTAAAAAATGAATCTGATATTCGCAGGTCTTTTTTACCCTACATAGTCTATGATCGTGGCCCATAATTTTTCCACCAATTTTTAATTTTTCTTTTCTTTTTTCCTTCTCCACTTTTTCAAAATCACTTCTTAACTCTTTATGGCCTTTTCACCTCTCTTTGCTTACTTCCTCGATCATCAAATTCATGTCGAAGTCCTATGCCTTCACAATTTTAATTAGAAACAAAAAAACCTAACCACAGAATTCAACTATCTAGAAATCAAAGGAAATAACATCAATTTAACAATCCACAGGTTGTAACCTGTACGTCATAACGCTACTCAAAATAAAATAACTAGACAACAACTGTAGCAGTGGTGAGTCTAGGTCAATCCCACAGATAGTGTGTATAAAGTTTATGAAATGAAATTAACTCGTGTTTAGGTTTAGCATGGGGTTTTGTATTTTGAAATAAATAAAAAATGAAGCAAGACTAATAAAAATAAATTAAAGAAAACATGTAAAAATTGGTAAAAATGGGGAATTCGGTAGGGACTCGGTTCTTTGGTTCAATCTCAGCCAACACCTTAATTACGCATATTTCACTGGTTTATTGTTCTCAAACCTCTCCTAGAAACTATTAATCATGGTTTAATAATTAACCGAGTTTTTCCTTTAGGTTTTGTTTAATTAAGATACGAGCATTAATTAAACCTAACCACTGAATAACCTAGGAGACGATTCCTAGATTTAATTAGATAGTAGCATTACGAATTAGGAAAATCGATTAATCAAGGCAACAATCACATACAATGCGTCATTTAATCTAGGTCATGTTATCCCTAATAATTACGAATCATTAGTTGCGACACATGAATTTCAACATAACAATTACAGATTATGCCGAAATTCTAGCAATAGGTATGCAATTAAATAATTTAATGAATGCATTAAAATCATCCTTTCACAATACCCAATGGGTTCATACATAAATAATTGAATATTAACAAAAATCTGATTATCCATACACAAAACCAAATCAATTAACATAGAATAACATAATCAATTCCTAATGAGAGAAAGAAACAATAAAAATAAGAAAATACATTTAAACTGGGTCGTTGGCGTCGATGTCACCTTCAAGCTGGCGTAGGGAAGTTTAGCCCTCTATGAGTCTCTCCTAAAAAAATACTTCAACCCTCATTAATATCTTACCAAAGCTCCCTTCATTTCTTCTTCACTGCCTAAGCTTCTTTTCTCTTTCACTATTCATTGAAGTGACAAATAAAGATGGTGGTTTTTAGTCCACCTTTACTATTCACTCACTTTTCTTCTCTCACGCCTATGTTTTGCCTATCGCCACTCCTATCTTCGTTCTCTTCTGCAGCCTCCTTCTCTTCAATGTAGCTTCTTTTTTCTTTCTAACCTAACGCTGCGATCATTTGCGTTTTCATTAAACACAAAATTTGACTGCGTTTCCATCAAACGTATAACGCATCCTTCCAATGTTTTTGTCTAACATTCTTTATGGCTTCATCATTTTCTCCTGTTCATGTCTTTTACGTTTTAGGCTAGTTCACTAGCAGCCCCTTGTCCTTTTATTTAAGCATCTTTTATCTGTTTTTATTTCATGCTTCAACTCTCCCCATACGCCTACATTTAAGTTCATGCTAGATGTGTTTTGGGCTCTTATTTCTACATACATTTTTTCCAAACGCATTGATGTTTAGGATGTTGCTTAAATAGATGTTGCTTATGCTTCCTCATTTAATGTTGTGTTTTGGCTAGACTGCTCCCGCTTTCTAACGTCATTTTGCTCCTATATCTAGTAGCTTACATACCGTTTTAAGCTTGTGTTAATGCCTTCACGCTGCTATTTTGTTCAACATTTATCCACCTATTACATGCTTTTCTCCTCACCATAATCTATGCAGCTCAAGTTCTTTTCTTTATATCTTCATTTCTTCGTCTTTTAATTTTCTTTGTCTCACCCTATGAAGACAAGTGAGTATTGAACTTCAAAAAATGGCCAAAATGCAGTGCTTTCAACTCACTTTAATTTCTTTACTTCCAAATTGTACCTAAAATCATATATGAATTAAAGTGAGAATATTAAGCATTTTCATACCATTAATTTCTAAATGTAAATGATTAAATTTATCAACAATTAAACACATACTAATTTCCCCCATACTTAGCTTTTGGTCATCATCAAGTAAAACATCCAAATTAAGTTCAAATACCTCAAACATTTACTCAATTACCATAGTTTCGAAGACTATATAATCATAACAAAAGATGAATGACTTTCAAAAATCATAGCAAGAATTCAACATTCAATGCTTTTACTCATGATCAATCAACAAGCATCATCTTCAAAAATCAAGCAACTAATGGTAGACTCGAAAAATATGTTTAACTAAAATATATCCATGGGTACACTCAACACCATTCATAATCATGTCATTCTGCAACTTTGCATATCATTTCATTTCTCCACCACTAATGTTCATATCAAAATTGTGAATCAAAGGAATTTTAAACTTGTAATGTGGGCAAAGGTAAGGTAAGGTGGAATTGGGTCAAGTAGCATGAATTCCATTAAGCTAACACTTAATGTGACATCAAGTGCACAAGTTAACACTCATCAAAAACTGGGTACCGTCAGCTATGATGAATGCAACATTTATATTTGACAACTTCTTTCAACTATCACACACTAACCACATGAAGCATATACCAATCTGAAGGAATCACTTATATAATTTATGTCAGCAATACATTGAAACCACAAGAGTGAACCTTCCAAGATAACATCTACCTCATGTTCAACATACTCAAATAACACATTCATTACAACTCTGGGAAGATGCATTAATTATGAATAACTTTGTAATCACATACATTTCTCCTTAATAAATTTATTTAAACAAAAATTTTCATTTTTTCGTTCTTTCTTTATTTTTCTTTTTCTTTTCTTTTCACTTTTTTCTTTCTTTTTTTAACATTAAAAGAAACCATATTAATGTGGGAATTTCAATGATAAGACATAATAAAACATCCCAACATTAACCAACCATCACATTTGTACAACCCCACACTTAGAATTTTGCACACACACAAACTCAACAATCATAAATGTTCCACTAACTTTATGTCTTGGGTAGGACATTTGGTTAAGTATAAAGCATGTACTATGGTTAGTACATAAATAAAAAGTATAAAGCTCAAACGGGGTGAACAAGGAAAAATCATATCAATAAGGTAGACTATTTGGATAATGTAGTTCAGAAAAAACAAACAATGCCTAATCATTTCTATGTTAATGCATGTGATAAAAATGTGGTCTCGAATAGAAATTCAATGCAAAATCAGGATGTACATGTCATGAAGGTCATATATTATTAAAAGACAATGAGACT
Source organism: Erythroxylum echinodendron (assembly GCA_027575705.1). Classification (NCBI taxonomy): domain Eukaryota; kingdom Viridiplantae; phylum Streptophyta; class Magnoliopsida; order Malpighiales; family Erythroxylaceae; genus Erythroxylum; species Erythroxylum echinodendron. The sequence continues at coordinate 20,431,475 of JANZXR010000008.1, forward strand.
GATATAGATGTTTCAGTCTAATAAGGCTCAAAGTCTCACTAACTTTGTCTACCATTAGTCACTACTTTTCTAAAGATAATGCACATCAACCAATCACAAGAGCAAAAGTACATGCCAAAGTTACTATAAAATTCTCTAGTCAATTCATTCTTTACTCATGATTAAATAATCATAGAATCAATAGAAAATGAGCAAATGTTCCTTGTTTGTTTTATTCTTTCGCTCATTTTGATTGAAAACTTAAAAACAAGCAAAAACAAACTAACAAAGAAACACACATGCATAAAAAATAAATACAAAAATATAAAGAAAAGGAATTTACTTCCCTTAGGTTGCCTTCCCAAGAAGCACCTTTGTTTGGGGTCGCTGGCTCGACTCCTTCTTCTCCTTACTTGACAAAATTATGATCCTCTGATGGCACATGTAGTTCTTCAACGTGAGGTTTTTAGGATAGGGTCTTGGTTGATAATCGCTCCTATTTAGCTCCTTCCCTATCCTTGAACTTTCAATCTCAACTGAATCTATGTACTCAGGAAGTATTTCGAACATCTCTTCACCTTTTTCTTCCTCGTTTAGTTCCTTTAATCTGCTATATAAAGGTAAAAAGTTATTTTCAAAAATAAAATGGAACTCAGTACTTACCTTTGAGCTAAAAGATGCATCTTTTTCTGCTTCAAGCTCCTTCTCGGCTTCTTTTACATAAGCAATTTGTTAAGGGTTGAACTCAAAATTCTTAAGCTCCTCATCACTTTGTAAAGTTTCTGAAAAAACATCCATTGGGTAAACCTCGAGTTGATACGACTGCTCCTCTTCGCTTTGTGGTTCTAGATGATTGATATGTCCCCATAGAGGCAATGCATCTTGTTAGAATTGTAGAGCATCCTGTTAAATCTGCTATACAACTTGCTACAACATTTGTTGCATATTATGTTGGAACTACTACATATCGTTTTGAATTTGAAGAATGTTAGCAGCCATAATATTAAGCATTTCTTCTAGAGATGTATCTGAGTCATGTTGGCTCTCTGAATCTTGAGCACTGGACCATATAGTTTTTGGTAATTACCCTATATCCTGCTATAATTGTAGAGTATTCTACTGCAGTTGTAAAGTATTGCATTCACAATTTTAATCAACTTATCTAGAGATGGACTGGAGTCGTGATAGGAAGCTTCTGGTCTGCATAAAAATTATTGTGCATCCTGCAAACTATCAGGGAAGTAACTTTGTTGATTATCCTATCCATAACTAAAGTTAGGTTGATCAATCTAACATTGGTTATAGGATTGAGAGGAAGAGTTAAAGAAAAAAGTACTTCCATCCATGATTTTTTTAAAAAAATCACAAACATGAAATAGAACAAAGAAAGGATCATGAAATAATTGAACAGAAATCAATTACAAACAACTATAAACAAAAAACCAATTAAATCACCAACAAAAACTAAAACACTGCATTCTCCGACGATGATGCAAAAATTGGCCTACGCATTATAATGCTAGTCAAAATAAAATAACTAGACTACTACTGTAGTAGTGGTGAGTCTAGGTTGAACCCATAGTGAGTGTGTATAAAGTTTATGAAATGAAATTAACTAGTGTCTAGGTCTAACAAAGGGGTTTTGGATTTTGAAATAAATAAAAAATAAAGCTAGACTAATAAAAACAAATTAAAGAAAGCATGCAAAAATTGGTAAAAATAAGGAATTTAGCAGGGAACTCGTTTTTTGATTCAATCTCAGCCTATACCCTAATTAAACATATTTCATTGATTTGATGTTCTCAAACCTCTCCTATAAACTATTAATCATGCATTAGTAATTAACCTAAGTTTTCCATTAGGTTTTGTTTAATCAAGATATGATCATTAATTAAACCTAACCATCGAATAACCTAAAATACGATCTCTAAATTTAATTAGGCAGTAGCATTACGAAGTAGGAAAACTGATTAATTAAGGCAATCATATACGATACGTCACTTAACCTAGGTTATGTTATCCCTAATGAATATGAATCATTAGTAGCTACACATGAATTTCAACATAACAATTCCGGATTTTATCGCAATTCTAGCAATGGGCATGCAATTAAACAATTAAATGAACGCATTAAAATCATCCTTTTATAATACCCAGTGGGTTCATACACAAATAACCAAACAATAATGAAAATCTGATTATCGATACACAAAACCCAAATCAATTAACATAGGATAATACAATCAATTCCTAATGAGAGAAAGAAACAACAAAAATATGAAAATACATTTAACCTAGATCATCAATGTTGATGTCACCTCTAAACTAGAATCGGGACATTTAGCCCTCCATAAGTCTCTCCTAGAAAAATGCTTTAACCCCCATTAATATCCCTACCAAAGCTCCTTTTGTTTCCTCTTCACTGCCCAAGCTTCTTCTCTCTTTCACTATTCATTAAAGTGACAAATAAAGATTGTGGTTTTTAGTCCACCTTCACTATTCACTCACTTCTCTTCTCTCACGCCTATGTTTTGCCTATTGCCACTCTTCTCTTTGTTCTCTTCTGCCACCTCCTTCTCTTCACTATAGCCTCCCTTTTTATTGTTCTGTCTAACCTAATGCTGCTATCATTTGCATTTTCATTAAATGCAAAAAATTGACTAAGTTTCCATCAAGATTATAATGTATCCTTCTAAGGTTTTTATTCAATGTTCTTTGTGACTGCGTCATTTTCTCCTGTTCACGTCTCTTGGATGTCATTTTGGGCTAGTTCATTAGCTACCCCTTGTCCTTTTATTCAAGCATCTTTTATTTGTTTTTAGTTCACACTTCAACACTCCTTATACGTCTGTGTTTAACTTTATATTGGATGTGCTTTGGACTCTTAGTTCTGTATGCATTTTCTTTGCACACGTTGATGTTTTAGACGTTGCTTAGATAGATGTCATTTCTTATGCTTCCTCATTTGGTGCGTTTGGACTGCTCCTACTTTCAAAAGTCATTTTGCTCCTATATCCAGATGCCTACATGTTGTTTTAAGCTTGTGCTAATGCCTTCACACTATTATTTTGTTTAACATTTCTCCACCTATTGTGTACTTTGCTCCTCACCATAATCTAGCAGCTCACGTTCTTTTCTTCACATATTAATTTTTTTTCATCTTTTAGTTTTCTTTGTCTCGGCCCATAAAGACAAGTGAGCATTGATCTTCAGAAATGGCCAAAATGCATTGCTTTCGACTCACTTTAATTTCATTACTTCCAAATTGTAATTAAAACCATATATAAATTAAAATGAGTATCTTAAGAATTTTTGTATCATTAATGGCTAAGTGTAAATGATTAAATGTGTCAACAATTAAATGTAAATGATTAAATGTGTCAACAATTAAACACATATCAGGTTGCCTCCTATGCAGCACTTCTTTTAACGTTAGTGGCTCGACACTCTTCTTATACTCAAGGTGTTTCAAATGAATCGTGGAATGATAGTGCGGTCATCGATCTTACAATTTGCACATGACAATGATAGTGCAGTCATCGATCTTACAATTTGCATATGAGCTATCATACCCCAGATTCCACTCTCCCTCTGCTTCCCCTTCCTTCTCCTTCTTTTTTGTGATCATTTCTTTCTAAATGCATTCTTAGGATCCTCAATAGCTTCCCATTGTTCTAGAGGTTCAGTTTCCTTCATACTAGTTGGAAGTAAAGGAGAACTGTTGTCTTTCTTCAACACTTTGAAGGTTATTTGATTTTTTTCGACCCTCAGAGTTAGTTCACCCCCATCAACGTCAATTATAGAGCTGGCAGTAGCTAAGAATGGTCATCCAAGGACGATAGGGGTTTCTACATATTCTCTAATATCCAATATATAGAAGTCTGTGGCGAAGGTAAATTTATCAATTTGTACTTGCATATCTTTAATAATCCCCTTCAGTCAATGAATTGTTCTGTCTGCGGTAGTCACTATCATCTTTATGGGTTCTAACTCTCCTAACCCTAATTTTTGACTAAAAGTATAGTGCATCATATTGATACTTGCTCTCAAATCTACGAATGCCTTGTCTATGTTGACTCCATTGATACTGTAAGGAATGTAAAAATCCCTTAGTTCCTCTTTCTTATGTGCTATGTTAGGGTTTTCTTCCAATATATACTCCTTAACCTTCTTCTTGTTTGATTCCTTTAGTGTAAGCTTTGTTCGTAAATGTCCTGTTATGTCTTAAACCTTATTTAATTCAACCTCCCTAGAATTCCTCATCGCCCTTTTTGCAATTGGCTTCCATTGAGCTAGAATAGGGTATGGAAATTTCAGTTGAGGTTCCTTAATTGGCTCGATTATAAGCTCACTTGGAAGAAATTCCATAATTACTTGTCCTTCTCCCTTAGCTTCGTCTTCCTTCACAAGTTCAACTTCCTTTTCATAGGTATGAGTGATGACCATGATCCATTCCTCTGTTTTAGACTCGATATTACTTGGAAGGGTTCCTGTATTCCTAGTAAAAATTGTCTTCGCTAGTTGACCTACTCGAACCTCCAGATTATGTATTGAAGAGGCGTGGTTCTTAGTGACTTAATCGAATTTGTTTTCAAGCCTCCTATATGCATCCTCCATGCCTCCAATTTTACTAAAATCTTATCCAACTTGGATTCCATTGAGCTTGGTTTATCTTATGGGAAGCCTGATTTTCCTTAAGGTCTGAACTATCCTCCAGCATTGTTTGTCCACAAGAAGTTAGGGTGATTCTTCCAACTAAGGTTGTAAGTGTTTGAGTAGGGTTATTTGATGGATCCCACTTGCGGAGTCTAACTCGGACTTGTTTACTTACCCTGATACTAAAATCTGTCAGACCTCGTTTCCAGAGTCCGACTCAGACTTACATTATTCATGCTCTGTTACTATCTCTGTGAGACCCCGGTTATCAGAATCCCACTCATGCTTACTCATTCTCTCTATCAGGCCCTGATTTCAGAACCTAACTCCTCATACATGATTATTCATGTTATCTCTGATACCATACTTGTTATTTTCATATATACAGAATATCTTACTACGTAAGTTATCTTCCAGAGATAACACCTTGATCACTTTCGGGTGATCCTCTCGAAACTCCCCTTTTATTAGTCTCATTGCTTGCGTCTCATTTTCGGCTTCCCTTCATCTCATTTCTATCGTCTCATTTTGAAGTTTGTGAATAGTAACACAGACGATATCTTACAATCTTCAAAATTTTCTCTAGCGTAATCGGTTTGGAGTATTCTCCATATAGTTTGAAAGACAATTCCAAGATATACTACCTCCCTAAAGACCCCAAGATCAACTCTATCTTCTGAGGGTCAACAATGAGACAGAAGATATAAGCGAACAGTAACCCAGACAATAGTGTGAACAGTGTCACAGATGAAGTTTAGGAAACACAGACGATATCTTTTGGGCGTCATATCTTTCTCTAGGGGAATCAATTTAGTGTATCCTTTATATGGTTGGAAAGATATTTTCAAGCTCCTTAACTTACATAAAGACCTCGAAGGTCGATTCTATCTTTTGAGGGTTTAACATTGGGACAGAAGATGTGCATGAACAGTAACACAGAAGATACACCTCACTCCGGTAATTCTTAACTCCTTCTTATAATCCTTAGTCCTTAATCTATCCTCTGTGATCTATCCTCTGTTTTCTATCCTCTGTGGTTGACTTTTATCTTTTGGGTTGACCCTCTATCGTCTGAGAATCTTTCGTCTGAGGCTCGTGAACAATGACACAGAGGATACAAGTCCTCTGTGTTTTACTTCGTAGGTGAACAGTGATACAGATGATACGTGTCCTCTTCATTTCAATTCATCTGTGTATAATAACACAGACGATACATGTCTTCTTTATTTTAATTCGTCTGTGTATAGTAATACAGATGATACGAGTCCTCTTTATTTCAATTCTTCTGTGTACAGTAACACAGACGATATGTGTCCTCTTTATTTCAATTTGTCTATGTACAGTAACATAGATGATAGTGTCTTCTTTATTTCGATTCATCTGTATACAGTAACACAGACAATACGTGTCCTCTATATTTCAATGCATCTATGTATAGTAACATAGACGATACGTGTCCTCTTTATTTCAATTCGTCTGTGTACAGTAACACAGACGATAGCGCTTTCAATAACACAGACGAAGTCCTTTCGTCTGTGTACAGTAACATAGACGATTCTTTCCTCTATGCTCT
>JANZXR010000008.1:20442391-20469935 GCA_027575705.1 Erythroxylum echinodendron
ATGTTATTATTTTTCATATAAGTATAAAATTCCACATCAAGAAAATTTAATCTCATGTTTAAATTATAAAGAATAAAATATATTATTTTAATCAATCATAAAATTTTAATTTAAAAAAATGTTTAGTAAAAATATCATTTAAAGAAGAAAATATGTATTTCCAACGATAAATGAGCTTATAAAGATCAATAATTAGTTATATGATAAAAGGATAATATTATTATCAACTAAAATAATAACGTACATATAATTAACATAATAATTAGGTTATATAATAATGTGTAATATGTTATAGACATGTAATATCAACTAGGAAGTGATTCAAAATATTTTTGTCATTTCTTATATTTCTTTTATAAGACTAATTGATTGCGTACAATCTTAGGAATGTACATTAATATTATTACTTGGGAATAAATATCTCAATTTGTCAATTTAAAAATAAATAAAAATATATAATTATAATAAAATTTAAATAAAAGATACTTATTTAAATATTAAAATATTTATGGAGCGATTTTCTTAATTTTTTTATTTATAAATTTAAATATGCTCTTTAAAATTTTAAATTCAAACTTAATTTAAATCTGATTTTTAAAATACATCCTTTTTAATCCATTGGTTACTGGATTAGGTCAATTTGTGAATGTCTAAACTAAGCTATTAATCTCTCTTATAAAATAAAGATTAGAAAATATAAAATATTTTTTAGATCTTTTAACTTTTATTTTGATTTATAATCTTTGAAAATACCAATTAAAAGATTTATAAAATATAGATGAAGAGAAGGAAAAAAGAGAAAAAGAATGAATAAAACTCTTATATATGAATAGTTAAATTTAATATCTTCCATTTATTATTGCATTAACGATGATTGACTCTAATTATGATCATTAGCGAAAAATCTTTTCAAGTTTTTCTTTATGGAAATACCATATTTCTTGAATAATAATCTTTATTCCTGCATAATATTAAAAAATTACTAATAAGATTTTTCTGGAGAGGAAACTTATGTATTTATATTTGATACAAAGGTTAATTAAAATAATTTATGTAATTGCACAGATTATAATTATTTTGATTTACTCAATAAGCCCAAACTTTGTGGGTTCATTTTGAATTAATACGAAAATATTAGATATCGTATAGTTTAATTCATACAATGCAAAAAAAAAATAAAAATGTCAACTTAAATAATATAAAAGTATTTATGAAGATTTTATCAATATTACATAATTAAAAAATAAGGAACCAACACAATTTTAGTAATATTTTCGTAGCGTTGGGTAATTGGCTGTTACAAAGTGGATGAGGACTGTTACACCTGCTCGACTTACATAACAGTGGAAGAGGAAGGCCATGGCTGTAGTACTTGTCGCCTCCGTCTCTCTTTTCCACTCCTACCACCACCATCACCATTTCTTCAGGTTCTCTCTGTGCGATGCAGCCATGCATTTTTTCTTTGGTTTTTATATGCAATTATCTAACCAGCTATCTGAATTTATCTTGTTAACGGACTTAAAGGGACCAGGGAAGAGTACCAAACCAGAAGAAATGCAAATTAAAAGTGAAACTTAAAGGATGCCCTTGTGCTGCTTCTCCTTTCGTTTCCGAATCGGCTTGCCAGATTGAGTTTAGCAGAAGGGATTTGATTGCCTCTGGTTTCTTTACTTCATTATCAGTGGATTTCCTGTGTTCCGGTATCTTCATACTTTTTCTCCTTTTCTTTTCTTATCATTACTTCTTCAGATTCTGAGTCAGTTTTCCTTTATAGTTTCCTTTGCTTAGATGGCTAATCTTTGATTTTGAATAGTACCTTCAATTTTTATAAACAGCGTGTAGTATGTTAGTTGTGGTGCTGTTGTTGGAGCGGTTGTATGATTGCGAATCGGATATTCGTGATACGATTTTCCCCCCCCTTAGTTTCGCTCTTCTTTTACCATTTCTTTCTACTATGAAATGAGTTGTATTGCAGGGTCCTTGGCTCTTTCTGAGGAAGATCTTAAAATGGCTTCGCTGGTTGATGAAATTAATGCATATACTTACTCCTATCCTGTGGAGTTGTCTTCCAAATATTTTATTTTCAAATGGTAACTACTTCATTCCAACTTCTACTTTTTCCAGTCCAGAGCATTCACTCTCATCACTGCGTCATGGCTGATAAGCGGCGTGCATATAGAAACTTCTCTTACATGGAAATCAATTTATCTGGAACTACCGTTTCATTTTAGTGGCCATCTTAGTGGAGTTTTTACTCTTAGATCATCACTCACTTTACTTCACGAAACATTTGGTAGTACCAAGACGTTAAGTATTCATTCTGCAAATTATTATGCCAAAGCTATTCAGTACCAAGACGTCAAGTGTCTCATATGCAAGTGTCTAATAGTACCAAGACGTCAAGTGTCAATATGTAATTAAAACCAAGTCCTTTTGTTTACCCTAACCCATGGGAATCTGATGGTGGTTTTAATTCTCTTTCTAGGGTGGAATCTAGAAAGCCAGAGCGCTATTCATCAGCTGCACCACTATCACGTAAACGCATCTTCCTTCCAATTGAACATAATGATTATTTTTGTAATGTGACCTGTTTCCTGATTCGATTATAATTAGTGCCGGGCATTTGACTGACTTACTTTTGATTTCAATCAATGCAGCGGATGCACGCCTTCGGATTGTGTCGGAGCGTGTTGATATTGTTGATAACCTCATTATTTCAGTGATGGTAGGAATATATATATACACACGTATATACATAGCATGTCTTAGATACTTGTGACCCCAACAGGTACTTTTGGGAGGAAATATGATTTTATCCTGTTAACAGGTATGCCCTCCAAATTCTCAATTCATAAAATCCAAAGACAAGAGTGACTGGAGTGCAAAAGATGTTGCTGATTCTGTTTTATCTGACAAATCCGCCTTGGTAATTTATGTGATATATGTTTAGAAGCCTTCAGTTTCAGCTGATATTGAATATGTTTGGAACTATCATGAGAACAATTGGACAATTCCTTTCCTTTTGGCAGAGAGTCACCTCAAGTCAGCGAATGGCTGAGAGCTCAGTTCTTGATGCACATACCAGTGTAGTAAGTTTAAATCCTTCCCTTGCATTGTACTATCCTATAAATGAGAGACTTGGTGTTTGTTTCTTACTATTGCAGTCATATGTACATAATGTGAATTGGTGCGCATACTTGGTGTGCTCTTGTAAATACCATGTCTTATTTCTTTTTCATCTTCAGGTTGATGGAGAGCTATACTGGTATTATGAATACATTGTACGGAAATCACCTACTAGAATTGTAAGATTTTTCTTCTCGACTGTAATTCTTTTTTGAAAGATTGCTGTACTATGTGTTTTTCATGCCATGATATTGGATTTGCAGGATCAAGAGTCAAACCTTTATCGACATTATGTTGCTTCAACAGCAGAACGTGATGGTAGGAACCTTATAATTTGTTACAACTTCTGAGCTAGCGGCTACTTTCATTCTTATGCCATTATCGCAATATCTCAGTAAATATTTTGCTAGACTGCTAGGAATATTGTAATTAATTCTGGAAAACCATCTTCACGTGCTATTCAACCAAACAGATAAGACCTAAATTTCTAAAGTGGCAGTTGTGTTTGCTTGGCGTTTGTCAACCTGTAGAATCTACACTTACCTTTCTTAATCCTTTTAGCCTATTTCTTTGATTTTAGTGTTAAACAATCTTGATCCGATTGTTCAACTAATACGTTGCAGGTTATTTCTACACTTTGAATGCTTCAACTCTGAGCAAACAATGGGAAAAGGTATACTCCTTCCTCTATTTTGTTTTGAATTCTATATACTTCATGTTTATCTAAAATTTGGCAGCATAATAGAAATCGAATTTCCAACAACGCAGATGGGACCCTACCTGCAAAGCACTGTGGCCTCATTTCGCCTTCTTCCTCCCACAAATGACTATGTACCTCCATATAAGGATCCATGGAGATTTTGGTGAGAAGGTCTCGGAATATCCATGCATCTTTTGAACCTTTTCTGGTCCTTGCACGCCTTTAACGTAACATAGGGTAAAAGCTAAGAATATTGATTTAATTCTTTTGCTGAATAATCTAGTTTTGATATGAATGAAAAACCAAACTCAAACTTCTGCGACTTTCATGAAGTGATGTTCCACCTAGTCAAACTCCTTAGAAGATTGAAGGTACACCAAAGTAGTAAAACATGTAGTTGGAGCTTAATAAACCTAAATTGGTTTCTCATGCCCCGTATAGAACACGTTATGGCCAAAAGTAAACCTGTTTAAAGAGTTGCGTGCTGGTTAGGTACGAGAAACCCTTAATAGTTGAATGATCTGGTAGCTATCACATTGGCATGTAGGTGGTATGAATCAAACAGATTGATTTATCACATTTATTTTAAAAATATTTCTTATATATCACTTATTTATTAAAATTAATTATGTTTATTAATAATATATTTATTAGTTTAATATGATAATAAATTTCGTTAAAATTTTTATTTCTTAATAATAATATTAATAAATAAGATAATCCATTTTTATTTATACTCATATTTATAAAAATTAACATTTATTTATTAAATTTTCTAATAATAAATAAAAATTTTTAACTTATTATTTTATTGAGTTAATATATTCACATCTTATTACTTTTATCCAAAAATATAAGCAAATATCTGATATATAAATATTCATTTGTATTAATAATTAATGACAACAATTTATCGTATTTTATCAAAAATTTATAATAAATAAATTAGTTTACATAAAATATTTATTTCATTCAATTATTATATACCAGTAATAACAGATAAAGCAAGTTATTTCTTTTTTATTTATAACAATAAGGCATTTTTTTAAATATTTTCATCTTGCTATTTGTGTTAAAAAATATGCCTATTGGATGGAGTTGATTCAGTTATCTTATCCAAAATCACCCAAATTGGATACTGTGTACATTTGGTCCTTTATAACGCTACCATAAAATTCATAGAAAATTTTTCCCATTTGCAAGATGGAATGACTAAGGGTTTTAATTTTCCTACTGGTGCCTGGTGCTCTACATGGACTTGCTGATAAGTCAAACACCTCGTGACAAACTAAAGTCTACTATATTTTTCTTCATGGTTGGCCACCAGTAATAAGGTCTTAAGTTCTACTGTATGAGCTTTTCTTACTCAAAGCATTCTTCATTACATTAGCCTTTTCTGGATGGTAGTCATAGTACAATAATAATCGTTTAGAACCTTGATCCTTATTCTCTACCTTAAGTTTAACTCCTTCTAAGTCAAGATATATTTGAGACTCTTGTGATTTGTAAGGATTCATAATGTCTTTCCATACAAATAATATCTCCAAATTTTAAGAGCATGCACAATTGCCACTAACTCTAGATTATGAGAGATAATTCAACTTATGCAATCTCAACTAATGAGACGCACAAACTATCACTTTCCCATATTATATCAATACATACTCTAAACCTACTCTTAGAGCATTAATATATACCTCAAAATCTCCACTATTCGATGGTTGCATCAAAATTGGGCTAGAAGTCAATATTCGCTTAAGCTCTTCAAAACTCTCCTAACACTGATTTGCCCATTGAAACTAAAGTCCTTTCTTCAGCCACTTGTTCAGTGAGCTACTTATCATCGAAAATCCTTCTACAGATCTCCGATAATACCTAGCAAGTCCTAAAAAATTCCTTACCTCTGATGTATTTCTAGGTAGCTCCCACTCCATAATTGCCTTTATTTTAGCAGGATTAGGCATCACTTCCTTTTGGGACACTAAATGTTTGAGAAAAACTACCTACTCATCCAAAACTCACACTTACTAAACTTGGCATATCTCTTTTTTAGAATCTGTAACATAGTTCTCAAATGCTACTCATGCTCCTCTTTACTCCCTAAACATACTATTATATCATCAATTAATACTATCACAAACTGATCTAGATACTCCTGAAAAGTTATGTTCATTAATGTTATAAATGTGGCTAGTGCATTAGTCAACCTGAAAGCTTCACTAGAAACTTATAGTGGCTATACCAAGTGCGAAAAACTGTCTTGGGGATGCTTATGTCATCTATCCTCAACTACTAGTATCCTGATCTTAAATCAATCTTGGAAAATATGATAGTTCCCTTTAGCTGATCTAAAAGATCATCTATTCTTGGCAACGTGTGCTTGTTCTTCACAGTTACCCCATTTAGCTACCGATAATCCATGTAAAGTCTTATACTACCATCCTTTTTCTTCACAAAAAACACTAAAGTTTCCCAGGTTAATGTGCTAGGTCTGATAAATCCCTTTTCCAACAATTCTCTTAACTGCTTTTTTAACTAATGTAACTCGACAATAACTATCCTATAAGGTGTAATAGAAATTGATGTGATTGATAATTTTTATATAATCAATAATTAATTAATCGTAAATAAAAAGTACCTATAGCTGTAGCTAACAAAAGCAAGTATTTGTCAATCCCACGAAGATAGTTGATACTAGTAATTCGCTTCTCCTACGATCAAGCCTACAAATTTAGTGTTTTATTTCCAATTAAAACTAAAACTTAAACAAATAGAATAAATTAGGAAACAATAATGATCACACAAGATAGAAAATTACTTAGAAAACTCAATATTAAAGATTAGTGTCTAGGTGATGAATCCTCCTAAAAATTATTAAATAGTTAACCTTTTATCATGTAATTATTTTATTGACTATTGAACCGATATTAATAACTCTCTCGAGACTACTAACAACTAATTCATATGTTTATTAATTGAAATCTTTCTAGTTAAAGTTCTTAGGATTGCATTACCAATTTATGAATTTTGCTATTAGATTTGACCATAATCTAGAGAATTTATGTCGACCTATCTCTATGTTTGCAATAAACTCATTTCAATTATGGTATCTCTATTCATGTAAAGGCTTTTTCAGTCACAATGTTATAAAATCAGATCAAATATTAATATTCTGGATTTATTAAAACATGTATAAAACACATAATTGAATTATAATAGATCATTAAAAATAATTGTAATAAGTAAAAAGATCACGACATGTTATCCCGAATAGGGTTCATCACACCTGGATAGTAAAAACGTTTAGTTACACATAATAGAAAACGAAATCAAAGATAAATAGGATGAAAAATGAATAGAAAACAAAAGAATCATAATTCTAAATCTCCCTTTGTCTTCTGTTGAATATTCTTACAAGGTTGAGGTTTGATGTTGTAATATATTGGATCTCCTGATGGGTTCTTCGCATGCTCTACGTCTCTGAATCAATATTGTCCCTTTTGTAAGCTTTCTACCTCTAGAATCTACTCTAAAAGTTTGCTCTTCTAATTTGCCTATGCCATGTCTTTTTATAGTAAATTTAGAATTTTGAGGAGGTACATAGTCTAATACACAAGCATGTGAGAGATAGTGTATATTCAAAAACTCTACAATTCATGATTTTACACTAGCTCTGAGAATTATATGGTCACATATACGGCTGTGTATCTCTAATTTGCTTCAAAACTTCATTTCATCTTAATTGTTCTTCTTTTGGTCCATGAATGGAATTGTAACCTATAAATGCACTCGGAGAGAATTAAATATCAAATATACAACAAAATTATAAAATGTCAAACAAATGCAATAGCTTTATAATAATATTCAAATTAGTATCTATCAAATATCCCCATATTTAGGCTTTTGCTTGTAATAAACCAAATCATAATCAAAATTATAAATCTTACAACATTTATCCTTAATTAATTATGGCCTGTGTATTCATACTATAAACCATCATATCATATTAATCAAATTAACATACAAAAAGATTCAAGTTATCCGAAAACTAACTTTATAAGTCAATATTAATAATAGACATCAATAATCGTATTGAAATCAAAAGCATAAACATTTATGCCATTACCAAGATTTCACTTAATGAACTTAATTGTTTAGGGTGAAAAATATCAAACTCTCAAATTAACGTATAGTAGAACTCTTACCATATATTTGCAATATTATCACTTCTCTAACAGTTATGTATAAACTAGAAACAAAAATTAAAAGTTCTTTATAAGGTTGTAATATGGTTTAGGTACGGTATGGTTGGGATGATAAAAAGGGTTGATTGAAGGAAATTTACAATAAAAAAGGCATTACAAGGAAACTTGTTCTTAATATAGATAGGTCCTTTCGTTATAAATCTATTGGTACCATATACTTATTCACAATTTTTTTTATGTTTGCAAATTTTTTAATAAATTAAAATAATTTCGAGCATTCATCAAGTGCCACTACTGGAGAAATATTGAGCCTATCAAAATTTCAAGTTTCAAACATTTGAGTAATCTAAATAAATACCCTTTAGGATTTAAAACAATAGAAAGGGATTCAAATAAAAATAGGATATAAGGTTAATAATAAATCAATGAAAAGGCTAAGACTCAATTTGATTATTTCTAAAGGAAAAATTATGGGTCAGGTACTTATCAAAGAAATAGATTTAAACAAGTTGTTATATCTAACTGCTTTTATCATTTCAATGCTTTTGATTTAACAAATGTGATCTCAATATGTATAATAAAAGAAAGTTTTAGAACTATTCAACTATGCATGATAAATCATATGAAAGAAATAAAGAGCTTAAAAATAAACAAAAATTTCACTTTTAGATTTAAAACTCGCAAAAAAGTTTTTGTATAAATAGTATGCAATTTTAATTTGACTATCTCAATGACTATTAAAAATATGTCATAAAAATAATTTTATTTTAACTATCAACTTTTGCATACTAATTAAAATCAATATTCAATAATGAAATGAAGTATTTATGGACAAATTTCAATTAATTCAAGATATCAGTTCATAAAATTTAATAATTAAGATTGTAATAAACTTAAAAAAACATTAAAATTGTTAACTCCTTCCCCACACTTAAATTTTATATTGTCCTCAATGTAAACATTATAAGCATATATTAATAAGTGATAAAGAGTTGGTACTTTTCTCGAGTAAGACTATTTCTTGATTTATGAGACTATATCTTTGGAAAACATAAACGAAAAAAGGATAAAAACATATAAGGAAATAAAAATAATAGATAAAATAAAAAAGCAGAAATATCACTAACTGTAATGTTGGAGAAAAGAAAATAAGAACTACACAATTAATAAAGAAAAAGAAAGAATATACAAAAAATTAATCATTTCCCTCATGATATGATCTAGGCTGGTGCGATGCAGGAGGGTCCTTGGGATTATAATCCTATATCAGTGGAGGAGCTACTAAGGAAGTTCCCTCTTTAGATGGTGAAGGCTGGAAATCAACGCCTTGACGGCTCACCATTAATAAAATCAACTCTCCCATCCACCCATCTACAATATCGAGCTTGCCTAGCCGTGCAATCAAAGTCTCTAACTGTCCTACTCATTTTAGAAGCTCTGCTTGGTTAAGTCGGAAAGTTTGTTGAGTTCCTAAAAGCTGGGTCGGGTGTTACATCCTAGCTCTAGAACCTCTTAGACTATTCAGATTTGGTATTTTACCTGCTGTCTACAGTGGTTGTGGTTGTGGATGTGGTGGCTGCTTTTTTGCATATTGCTCCATTCTATCTCTACCCTTCATTGCTGGTTCATCGGGTTTCCTGATAAGCCTATATATGTTGCCTTTTGGTACTTAATGTTTGCTGACCATTCGCATGTGTTGCATGATTGCCAAATTAAGTGCCACCATGGTACTTATCTGCCACATCGATGGTAGTCGGTCAAATAAACCTATCCTGCGTGCCAATTTGGTCACATAAGTCCCAACAAAAATTGTGCTAATCTTTTTATCTTTTTTTTGACGCCTGATGAACTGAGTAAGTATATACCCTAGGTAAATTAGCATCCTCTCACTCATGCTTCAGAAGTAATGCTCATTCATATTTCTGACGACTCCCCAATTGTCACCCTAACTGCTTAGTGTGTGACTCAGAATACCATGTATGTATGTGAGCACGGGATGTCGCAGTGTAGATGCCTTGGATTCACTTGGGTCATAGTCATGCTCTGTGTTAATCATCCGCCAAAAGTTTCGAGGAGATAATCTATATGGAAAGTCAGTCCATAGTGCTATATACTTGGTTGTCCCTTATACTCCTGGTCCAATAGACTCATATTGATGGAAAACTCCAAATAGCTTGTTCGGAACATATCTCCCATCATTCAAAACTGGATCGTGTTAGGTCAATCCTTGTTATAACTACGTCTCTCCACAAAGAATGTGGAGAGCACCTTTAATGTAATCTCCTTATAGGAAGGCTCCATAATCTCGAAAATTCGGGACCATGTACCTACATTAATGAGGTCTCGAACTTGTTAAACTAGACCAACTTGCTTCAATGCCTCCTAATCGATGAATTTGCTACTATCGAACTTTTTATCCTTTAGTTGTTGGTATTGTTCCTCCTGGGCCACAATATTAAATAATAACATTCACGGCCGCTTTGGGAATTTGGCTATGGTTGAGGAGTTTTATCCTCTTCATCGCTTCTTGGGAATCTCCTTTTCTCTCCATGATTTAGACATTATGGCTGAAATTTTGAATAAGTGTCAGAAAATTTGCAAATAAATTATGGGAATACTCCTTTCCCTACATTTAAATTTTTATATATGCTCACTAAGTTATTAAATGTGAAAATAATTTAACAATAAAAAATTAAACACATAGAAGTAAAAAAACAACTTTACAAAAATAAAAAGATAATGGAACAAATAAATAAAATTTAATAAGAAAATTAACTAACAAACTAATTAATCTCAAAATTAAAGTTAAAATATTGGAATTAACAAATTAAGCTAACTTAATTGTTAAAGTATGAATTTTAACCTTAAATATGGGGAAAAAAACCCTAATTTCACAATTACTTAAATTGACAAAATTAAATATTTACTTCATGCAGAAATCAAAATGAACATGCAGTTAAACATAAACCTAAGGACAATTAACGTTTAAAAAACTAATGAACCTAATTTAATAAAAATATCGCAATTAAACACTTAGTGAGCAAAAATTGCACAATTATGCAATTGAGGTTGAATTTTTACCCAATTCACACGCAATTAGTCAAATTGAATGATAAAATCAATTGGGTAATGGAAATAATCAAATGTTAAACCACAATTAAGCATAAAACCATAAGAAATCTCCCCAAAACCCAAAATCTCAATTTTAGCATTTTTAAACATAAATGAGCTAAATAATGCAAAACACCCAATTAAATATGCGTAAACAAGGGAAATTGACAAGGTTACTTACTTGGATGTCGATAGATTGCCAAAAAAAAGGGGGTTAGAGAACGAAAGGGCAAAGACGGTTGAGAGAGAGGGAAAAAGAAAAATGAGAAATTTGAAGAGATTAGGGCTTTTATGGTGTATCGTGGACTTATATGGTCTGATACATGATCGTGTATCTACTCATGTATGTCACTAAATCACAACTTTTTATAGACTTACACGATTTGATGCACAGTCATGTATCAAAACATGTAACTCTACATCAGCATGTCTAGAGAGCGTGTAACTCTTTGTGAAAGTGTGCAATTTTAAAATTAGATGCTTAAATGTAAAAATTTTTGCGCTACGCATTATAACACGTGAACAGGCATACCTTACACATCAATTATGCAAATTCTCACCATTATGATGTTTGATTTCCTATCCTAAAACACATAAGAACTCAATTAAAATCCTATACTAACATAAAATAAGAACAATATAATCTGAATTTTAAATGAAAACTAAAACTAATTTATAGGTTACCTCCCATATAATGCTTGGGTAACGTTGTTAGCTCAATGCACCTTTGAAATCAAGGTAGATTATATAAATTACATTGTTGTAGCCTTATTGTAGGTTCCATAACTTGCAAGTAGGCTACCTTTTGATGCTTCTTGCGATGTTTCTCTTTCAACTTGTTCCCTTGAAATTGTGATAGTTTTAGTGGATCTTTAAATGTAAAGTCTTGCAAAATGTCTTAATAAGACTCATTAGCTTTAATAATACCCATAAATTTAACAGAATGATTATTAACATCAGAGATTCTAAATATAACCTCTTTACCCCTACCCTTAATGTTAACTTGCCTTCTTCAACATCTATAATTGACTTGGCAGTCACCAGAAATGGGTTGGTTGAGGATTAAAGGTACTTTTGAATACTCTTTTATGTCAAGAATCATAAAATCAGCTGGGAATGTAAACTTATCAACCTTAATCGATAAATATTCTACAATTCCCCTAAAATATGTTACTAATCTATCAACTAATTACACACATATCCTAGTTAGTTTAAGTTCTCCTGTTCATCATTTTTCAAATAAAGGAAAGGTAAAAAAATTATATTTATGTCGGCCTCTAGGTCAGCTAAAGCCTTATCTAATTTTAAACTACTAATTGTGTGAGGAATATTAAAACTCCCTACATCTAGTTGCTTCTCTAATAGTTTGATTTTCTTGATTGAGCTCTCCTCACTTAACAAAATAGTATCCAACTTCTCTAATTCCTCCTCGTTGAATAGTTGCTCTTATGAAGATTTGTATTATTTCATATCTATAATAGAGATTAATTGAAGGTTAGATCATCTTGAAATTGTTTTAAGAGATTATGGAATCTATCTAACTCCACATCCAACATATTTCCCTTTATTTTAGCATGTTATTATATGGTAGGTTAATTTTCCTTGACTTTATACAGGTTTCGTCCACCTTTGGCCTTTGAATGACTCTTAATAGTCACTCTTCTCTTCCTGGAGCTTTTTCTTGCTAGTTTAGTTAATTGTCATGATGCATTCCTTAGGATTGGTTTCTGTCATACTAGGTAAACTCCTCTTTAGTCTTTCTGCCATTGTCTTACTAGTTGGTTGATTCAAAACCCTAAGTTGAATACCAAAGCATCCATGCATTAGTGTCTTGCCTTTAATTCTTGAATAAATTCCATTAGCATCTCTTTCATACCAAGCTTCTTGGGCTACGATGCTTGCTACTAGAATCTATGTGGATGGTTATTTCTTAGTTGTCCCTGATTTCCCTATGAAAAATTAGGGTGATTCCTCTAACCAAGATTATAGGTGTTACTATATAGGTTATTTTGGGGTCTAAGAGTATTCCTTAAATAATCAACATGTTCGGGCTGAATTAATTGACACCCTTTTCCTTATTTCTCTAGCCCGTACGCCTCACACTACATTGCTTGACCTTATGGAGCCATTGTAAATCTGTATATCTTCCTACTCAAGGCATCCAATTGGATCGCAAACTATGCCACTGTGTCCAATTTGTGTATTGTCGATGGCCTATTAGTTCATGCTCGAGATGAGCACCGCTAATAGTTATTCATGGCCATATCCTCTTATCAAATCTTAGGCCACCTCTGTTGTCTTGTCATATAGCGTCCTTCTAGCTTCTGTATCTATAGACAGTCTAGTGTTTTGACTTAATCCATTTTAAAACATTTCGATTTGCATTCATAGTGGTAGTCTATAGTCTGGGCATCGTCTTAGCATCTCCTTAAATCTCTTCTAAAGATCATATAGGGATTCATCTTCTACATGGGAGTATGAGGAGATGTCATTCCTCATTTTTGCAGTCTTTATTGGTAGGTATAATAAAAACTTCTCTGCTACTTGTTACCATGTAGCCAATGGAGAGCGTGGCATGGATTTTAACCATTGCATGGCCTTCCCCTTTAAAGAGAATGACGTTATCATTAGCTCCATTAATCTTAAAAGTATCGCAGATCTCTAAAGAATTAGAGATGAGAACATTTGGATCCTTGTCTTTGCATCCATCGAATTGGATTAATTACTGCAACATCTATATGATGCTTGGCTTTATCTTAAAGTTGTTAGCTTGGAAAATCAGACTTATAATGTTGGACTTTGCACCAGTTAAGTCTGGTCTAACACAGGTAAACATGGTTCTCAGTTGATTAGCCATGTTGTGAGATTCTTCTTTGTTTGCTTGACCACCTAAGTCTTGTATTCGATGATCTAGCTCAAACTAACACAATTGTGTCTATCGAAGATTCCTATGCATTGTTCTTTCAATCTCTGGATTTGTATATTTTAAGCTCTCAAATTTGCTTCAGGTCATAAACTGACTAGGAGTTCAATTCTACATAAAAGGAAAAAAAAACAAATAAAATAAAGTAAAATAAAAAAGCAGAATAAAATAAAAACGAGGAAAGTAATAGAATTGAGGTTTTCCTAATATTACTATCCTCCACAACGATGCCAAAATCTTGATTGATAATTTTTATGTTATCAATAATTAACTAACCACAAGTGCATGATGTTGTTGTAGCTAGCATAAGCAAGTACATGATGACCCCACGAAGACACTAAATACTAGTAATTACTCTTCTCCTATTATCTAACCTATGAATTGAATATTTGATAACTTAATAAAAGAAAACAAAATAAAATAGGAAACAATAATGAATGCAAAAAATAAAGAAAATTATTTGGAAAACTCAATATAAAATATTAGCATCTAGGTGATGAATCCCCCTAAAAGTCATTAAATAGTTAACCTTTTATCATCCAATTATTTGACCGACTATTGGACCATGAAAATTCCTATCTTATATTAATCGCTTTTGAGACTATTAACAACTAATCCATACTGTGATTAATTGAAATCTTTCTAGTTAAAGTTCCTAGGATTGTATTATCGATTTATTAATTCCACTAGAAGGTTTGACCCTAATCCAGGGGATTTATGTTGACCTATCTCTAGGTTTGTATTCAATTCCTTTCAATTATGGTAGATTTATTCATACAATGGATTTCTCAATCTTAATGTTTTGAAATCATATCATGTATTAATATTATGGATTTATTATAACATTCATAAAACACATAATTAAATCACAATAGATCATTAAAAATAATTTCATTAAATAAAAGAATCATGACATATTGCTATCCTAATTAGGGTTCATCATACCTAGACACAATTAAATCATAATAGATCATTAATAATAATTACATTAAATAAAATAATCATGACATGTTGCTATTCTAACTAGGGTTCATCATACCTAGACACTAAAAACTTTTATTTACATATAATAGAAAATGAATTCAAAGATAAACAGGAAGAAAAACAAATAGAAAACAAAGGAATCATAATTCTAAATCTCACTTTCTCTTCTATTGAATGTTTTTACAAGTTTGAGGATTGATATTGTAATATATTAGATCTCTTTTCAAATTCTTCATATTCTCCACATCTCTGATTTAATATCATCCCTTCTATAAGCTTTATATGTTTGGAATCTACTTTAAAAGTATGCTCTTCTGATTTTCCTCCACTCATGCCTTTTTATATTAAATTTTAGGGTTTTTAGGAGATACACGGTTTGTTCTTCAAATTTTCCTCCCATTTGCTTAATTGTTTTATGAGCTAGGTTGGTTTGTTATGACTGGGTTCCTTTTTCCCCCCTTTTATGGGTTGTATAGTTCTCCCCCCAAAAATAAATTTGTCCTTGAACTTGAATTGTATACCACACATCATAAATCAGTGATAACTCCAGTGGTGAGGCTAATCTATAAACTAACGGCCCCATACATAATTACATATGACCCGATGTATCCCGAACTTAACTTTCCTCTCTTATAAGACCTCAGAATCCCCTCAAAGGTGATACAAGGTAGAAATACCATATCTCCAACATTGTACTCCATCTCTCGACAATATTGATAGACATAATTCTTCTATCGATTCTGACCTGCCTTTAAGCATTATCTTACGACCCCTATTTTTCCTATCTATGAACAAACTTCGATCCCTATAAAAATTTGGCACCCTCTTCATCCAAACATATTGGATCTCTACATGGCTTTCCATATAATGCCTTACATGGTGTCATTTCGATGTTAGAGTGATAACTGATATTATATGCATACTCTATTAAAGATAGATATCTATCCCATTCACCCTCAAAGCTCAACAAACAACCTCTCTACATATCCTCCAATATCTGAATCTTATGCTCTAATTGTCCATCCTATTGAGGATGAAGTGCAGTATTTAAATTCAACCTAGTTCATAAAGTTATATTAAACTTATCCAAATTCGGGAAGTAAAACATAGATCTAGATCTAATAGAATAGACACTAGAACCTCACGTAACATCACAGTATCATCAACATGAAAATTAGAAAGCCTGTCTAAGGAGTCTGTTTGCTATAAAGGTAAGAAATGTGTTGATTTGGTCCTGTTTTGGTCAACTTATCTATAATCACCCAAATTGAATCATATCTACATCTGATCCTCGATAATGCTACCAAAAAATACATCAAAATTTTCTCCCACTTTGATGAAGAAATAACTAAAGGTATTAATTTCCATACTAGTGCCTGATGCTCTGCATTAACTTGCTTATAGGTTAAATAACTTGACACAAACTCTACTACATATTTCTTCATCGTTAACACCAGTAATAAGGACTTAGATTTTGATACGTTTTTGTAATACCAAGATGTATAACATATGGTGCACTATAAGCTTCTTCGAAATCTCCTCGTCTAGTCTATCTGTATCAGGCATCAGGCACATAAATTTGCTTCCCAATCACCAACACTCCAACTACTCTCACTGAAAACTTAGTCCCCTTACTTTATTGCACTTTCTCTCTCATATGCATCAGATAAGAATCCTGAGTTTGTGCCTTTTTGATCCTATCTCCCAAATTTGGTTAAACTTGTAATGTCTCCAATAAACCACTCACATAATCAATCTCTAATCTCATTTCTAGTGCTTTTAACTCCACTAATGGTGTCATATTGTGTCTGCTCAAAGTAGCCATCACACCTGATCTTTTCATACTCAAAACATCCATCACTACATTAGCCTTTCGTTGATGCTAATTAATAGTGCAATTATAATCCTTTAGCACCTTGATCCATTTTCTCTGCCTTAAGTTTTAACTCCTTATAAGTCAAGATATAAGCTCTTGTGATCTGTAAGGATTTGGAATGTCTCTATGTATAAATAATGTCTCTAAATCCTAAGAGCATGCAAACTAACTGGTAACTCTACATTATCGGTGAGATAATTCAACTCATACGATCTCAACTGATGAGAGGCATAAGCTATTTCTTTCCTATGTTGCATCAATACACACCTTAACCTTACCCTCGCAACATCAATATATACCTCAAAACCTCTACCACTCGATAGTAACACCAAAATTATGCTAGAAGTCAATCTTTGCTTAATCTCCTAAAAACTATCTTGAAATTGATTTGTCCACTGAAACTGAACTCCTTTCTTCAGCAACTTGCTCAGCAGTTTGCTTATCATCGAAAATCCTTCTACAAATCTCTGATAATACCCAACAACTCCTTAACTCTAATGTATTTCTAGGTTGCTCCCACTTTATATTAATATCTCTCTCGAGATGACTAATAACTAATCCATAGGGTGATTAACTGAAATCTTTCTAGTTAAAGTTCCTAGTATTACATTATCGATTTATTGATTTCACTATTATGTTTGACCCTAATCTAGAGGATTTATATCAACCTATCTCTAGGTTTGCAATCAACTCCTTTGAATTACGGTAAATCTATTCCTAAATAGGATTTCTCAATCTCTAATCATTCAAAACAATTGTATTAAATAAAAGAAATAAAACGTATTGTAGCATAAACTATGGTTCATCATACCTAGACACTAAATATGTTTAGTTACATATGATAAAAAACAAAATCAAACATAAACAAAAAGAAAAATGAATAGGAATGAAAGAGTTTACAATTCTAAATCTCCCTTAGTTTCTATCGAATGTTCTTACGAGTTAGAGGTTTGATGTTGTAAACTATTGGATCTGTCGATGATTTCTTAATGTTTTCTATATCTTTAGATCAATATTACCCCTTCTGAATGTTCTTCACAGCTAGAATTGCCTCTGTAAGTTTAATCCCTATTTTGCCTCCGTTCATGTCTTTTTATAGTAAATTTTAAGGTTTTTGAGAGATACATGGGTGTGTACTGAATCAAATATATTCTAGAATCTCCAAAATTTTTGATTTTGCACAGGCTGAGATACGTACACATTAATAGACATGATTGTATATCCCTTATTTGCTTCAAATCTTTCCTTTTTGTCATGTTTTCATTTGAATTCATCTCTTTTTAGTCCATGAAGCCAATTATAACGTATAAATGCACTTGGAGTGCATTAAGTACCAAATATATGACAAAATTACAAAATATTACGCAAAATACATCAAATATATGCATTTATCAATGTCTTTAGATTAATATCGTCCCTTCTAAATGTTCTCCGCATCCGACATTGCCTCTAAAAGTCTGCTCCCATAGTTTGCCTCCCTCACGTCTTTTTATAGTAAATTTTAGGATTTTTGGGAGATACACGGTCTAATACACAGATATGTACTAGATCATATATACACCAAAATCTCTAGAATTTACGATTGTACATGGTCTGTGAGGCTTACACAAGCATAGATATGCTTATGTATTCCTTATTTGCTTCAAATCTTCATTTTATACGACATTTTCATCTGAATTCTTCTCCTTTTGATCCATGAAGGCAATTATAACCTATAAATATACCTGAAGTACTAAATATACAATAAAAGTATAAAATATCAAACAAAATACATTAAATATGGGTGTATAAATCTAGTCAAATAGGCATCTATCAAACATCTCCACACTTAAGCTTTTTCTTATCCTCAAGCAAACCATAATTAGAATTATAAATCTTACAATATCAATCCTTCATTAATCTTAACCTATCCATTCATACTATAAATCATCATGTAATATTAATCAAATTAAAATCCAAATATCAAGTTATCCTAAAATTGACTTCCTAGGTTAGTATTAATAGTAATCACATCAATAACTGCATTGAAATCAAAAGCATAAACCTTCATATCCTCACCAAGATTTCACTCAATGCACTTAAGTGTTTAGGGTGAAAAGTATCAAACTCTTAATCAATGTATGGTAGAACTCTTACTATAAGTTTGCAATTTTATCACATCTCCACCACTTATGTAAACTGAAAACAAAAATCAAAAGTTCCTTATAAGGTTATAATGAAGCTTAGGTAAGGTACGATTGGGATGATAAAAGGAAATATTAAATGAAACTTGTTACAATGTGAACAGGTCATTGAGAATCTATTAGTATTATATTGTTAGCGTGTCGTAACACTACACAAATAACTAAACTTAAAACTACAGCTAGTAATAAGTCTAGTTCGATCCCACAGAGAATGTGTGTAAAGCTTTTGTAATGAAACTAATTGGTGTTTAGCATATTTAGGGGGGGGGTTGTTGGTTTTTGAATTAAAAATAAAATAAAATAAAACTAATGAAAACAAATTAAAGCAAACAATCAAAAAGTGATAAAAATGATGAATGCATTAGGGATCCATTAAAAATAATGTATGCATTAGGGATCCGGTCTTCGGTTCAATCTCAGCCTACATGCGAATAAGCATATTTCATTATTTTGTTGTTCTTGTTCCTCTCCTAACAACTATTGATTGTATATTAAAAACAAGCTTTGTTAATCCTAATTTCCCTTTGGGTCGTGTTTAATTAAAACAAGGTCTTTAATTAACCTTAGCAATCAAACAACCTGGAATAAGTTCTCTAGATTTAGTCAGAAAGTCGTATTACGAGTTAGGAAACACATTAATCAAGGTAACAACAACATAAGCTTGAATCATTTAACTTATGTTATGTTATCCCTAATTATTCAAAACTATTAGTTGCCATAAATGAATGAGAAACACAACGATTATGTATTGTATTCAAGATTTTAGCAGCAGGTTTTTATAAAAACAATATAATAGAGCATTAAGATTATTCTTACATAACATTCAATCGACAAATATAGGATAACATAAACAATCCCTAAAAGAGAAAGAACACAATATATAGTAGAGAGATGCCTAAAATGTGTCTTTGGCTTCGATTTCACATCAGAACTAGAATAGGGAAGCCTTGCGCTTTATAGGTCTCCAAAGAGTGCGTGCTTTATCCCTCATTTTCTTCTAAAATAGATCCATATCTATTCAACTACTCAAATGTTCGTTTTAAATTAAATATTAGGGTTTTGGGTGTTAGGTATGCCATGGATGCATGCATCACATGTATGAGAATGCAGTGGAGGTGTCGAAATCTAGATTTTGACACCATAACAACCTCGAAAAACATAAAATCATACATGCATGCATGGATATGTAAAAGAACATGAAATATAAAACTTTTACCTTTTGTTTCTCCTCCTTTCTTTTTTCTTCTCCTTGTTTGGGTTATTGTAAACACCAAAACCTTCTTTAGTCACCTAAGAACACTCAAAGATCAAGAAGAAACAATGTCTAAGGGTGATTTGAGCACCAAACTATATGAGTTATAGTAGATACTCAAAATGATAGAAGATAGATCAAGACTTTTATTGCATGGACTTTGATTCATGCAACAATTGAATAAATTGTAAGAACAAGACTCTTGATACCTCTCTCTCACTTTAGAACTCTTCTTAAGCCCTTATGCTCTCACTTGAGTGTGTAAAAAGTGGTATGACTCTTGTGTACATAAATGAAGAACTTATATACTCATTTGCGACCTTGGTCACAATCATGGCCAATGACCCACAATCGTGGCCTAGTTAAAAATAGGCTCGCCTTCGATTATGATCATGGCGTACTTAAAATTAGCCATACATACTATATTTTTAATCCAATATTTTATGTGTGTGACGCTTAAGTTCTCAATTATTTTAGGCACTTTAATTAACTGTTAATAAGCAAATCATAAACAATTTCATGATGCCAATTTACTGGAATGTAAGTGGATTAACACATGAACTCTTCGATAGTTAATTATCCAACTTATGAACCTTTCCATAGACAATTACCATGCAATTCGTCCATTCACTAAACTATACCCTACTTAGTTCAGAGTATAAGCTATGTATCAACTCCCACTAGACTGATTATGTCACATCTAGTCTAAGTATGTTAGTTCTTGTCCTAGGATCCCATTACTCTATGTGTTATTGAAGACTCTCTTCATGACTCGTAACTACTTTGGCCAGAGAATCCTGAGTAATGACCCCGACAAGAGGCCGTGGGTATCATATCCTTCTATTAGGAGTGGTGAATCCTTTATTGACTACCCAATTACCTTCGAATACCAATAGTTGTACCCAATCAAGAGCGGTCTCATCTTAAGGTAATAAGGAATGATGTCAAAGCACAGGATTAGTAACCAAGAAATCCTTGAGTACCTTAAATATAAGGATATTTGCACCATTTCTATGATGAGATTAATCATTGACATTTGATAGATCATCTATATGATAATCTCATCGCGGTTCATCTGATGTACTTATTACCCTTAGTAAGCATCCACATGTTAACTCTAAACATCTTATGTTTACAGTTTGTGAGATCCAGTGCTTGATCAAATCAAGGATTATATCATATGCTAGTCAGTCTGGTTTAATAATGTCCTGTCTTATTCATCCTATGACTAGGGATTATTTAGATACTAACATAATTACACATGATAGGAGTCTCATTATTATGATCTCATCATAATTTCCTTCATGCTATGTTTTGTATCATGAACTTCATTAATTTGATTTAAGATAAATATCAATTCATAGATTAACGAATAGCAAATTAATGAAAAATTGCCTTTCACTTTATTAATCAAAATAAAGTTAATACAAAAGTGCTAAAGGTGATTGCCTTTAGGGTACTACTTTAACATTCTCCCACTTGCACTAAAGCCAATCATCTTTATATTTTATACCATAGGTGAGTACACAACAATCAAATTTTATTTGAGGAATTAGCTTAGTCAAAGGATTAGCAATGTTTTGACCTGTGGGTAGTCTCTCAATCTTCACATCAACTTTATCAATTATCTCCCTGATCAGGTGATATCTCCTGAGTATATGATTGGACCTCTAATGAGATCTTGGTTCCTTGGCTTGAGCAATAGCCCCATTATTGTCACAGTGGGTCTACTGTGCTCGGAACCACTCCAAGTTTCATAACTAACTCTTGATCCAAATAGCTTCTTTCGCCACTTCTGTAGCTATAATGTACTCTGACTCGGTCATCGAATCTGCAGTCGTCTCTTTTTTGGAACTCTTCCAACTGATTGCTCCACCCTTTAGTGTGAAAACATAACCTGACTGGGATTTTGAGTCATCCTAGTCAAATTGAAAACTGGAATCCATATACCCGCTCACTACAAGATCTCCATTTCCATATATCAATAATACATCCTTAGTCCTTTTCAAGTACTTTAGGATATTCTTGATAGCCACCCAATGACATTCACCAGGATCTAATTGATACTACTTGTAACACTTAGAGAATACGATATATCAGGTCTTGTACATAGCATAGCATACATGATTAATCCTATTAACAAAACATATAAGATCATACTCATGCGAGTCCCTCATCTTAGGTCTTAGGACACATAGATTTTAAGAGTTTTATCCCATAATTCATAGGAAGAAATTCTCTCTTGGACTGCTCTATGCTAAACTTATTTAGCACTTTGCATATGTATATTGACTGTGAAAGACCTAGCAACTTCCTTGATCTATCTCTATAGTTCTTTATTCCCAATATATAATTTGCTTCTCCAAGGTCTTTCATGGAAAAATCCTGGGACAACCAAACTTTAACTGATTGCAAACTTGAGATATCATTTCCTATTAGTAATATATCATCCACTTATAACACAAGGAATATGATAGCACTCTCACTAACCTTCTTGTACATACAAGGTTGATCAGGATTTTGTGAGAAACCAAATTCTTTGACTGTCTCATCAAATAGGATGTTTCAACTCCTAGATGCTTGCTTTAATCCATAAATAGATTTCTAAAGCTTGTATACCCTTTTATAAAGCCCCTAAGTTGTATGATATACACATCTCAATTAGGTTTCCATTTAGGAAAGTTGTCTTTATATCTATTTTTCATATTTCATAATCATAATGAGTAGCATTGGCTAGGAATATTCTAATGGATTTAAGCATGACTACGGGACTAAATGTCTCGTTATAGTTAACTCCTTGTATTTGACGTTAACATTTTAGCGACTATCCTCCCTTTATAGGTAATCATATTATCTTCCATATCGATTTTCTTCTTGAAAATCCACTTACACCATATTGGTTTTAACCCTTTAGGTGGGTCAACCAAAGTCCATACTTGTTTTTCATACATGGAATCCATTTCATACTTTAAAGCTTAAAGCCAATTTTCAAATTTTGAACTCTTTAAAGCCTCTTTATAGGTTGTAGGCTCATCATCCTCTATGAGCAATACGTCAATGTGTTTGCTTATGAGAAATCCATATTATTATGGAACATTGCGTATCCTACTTCACCTACAAACATTTTGTGTGTCAGAAGGTTCAACTATTGTCTCATCTCTGTGGACAACAATTTCAAATTCAGGTAGTTAATATGCATCTATTTGAGCATTATGAACTTTATGAAGTTCAACTTTTCTCCCACTGTCTTCTCTTAGAAGAAACTCTTTCTCTAAAAAGACAATATGCTTTAAGACAAAAACCTATTGCTCTAAAGCATTATAGAATTGATCCCCAATTGTTTCCTTAGGATATCCTATAAACATACATTTATCAAATTTTACTTCAAGCTTGTCTGATTGAATTCGCTTCACATAAGCTGGATAACCCCAAACTTTCATATGAGAAAGGTAGAGCCTTTTGTTAGTCCATATCTCATATAGAGTAACTTTAACTGCCTTTGAAGGGACTCTGTTTGTCACATAAACAAGAGTCTCGAGTGTATAACCCCAAAAGGATTTCGGTAGATCTGCTAAGCCCATCATTAACCTTACCATGTCAAACAAGGTTCGGTTTCTTTTTTCAGCCACACCATTATGTTGCAATATGTAAGGTGGAGTCCATTGAGATACTATCCCATTATCTCTGGGATAAGTTAAGAATTTCTCATTTAAGTATTCACCACTTTGATCTTATCGAAGTGTCTTAATACTTTTATCGAGTTGTTTCTCTACTTCATGTCTAAATTGTTTGAACATTTCAAATGCTTCAAACTTGTATCTTATTAGATACACATACCCATATCATGAATAATCATCAATAAATGTAATGAAGTAGATAAAACCACCTCTAGCATAAAAGGACATCAGACTATATACATCAAAATATATTAGGTCTAAAAACCCATTCACTCGTTCACCCTTTACATTAAAAGGTAATTTAGTTATCTTACTTGGCAAACAAGATTCATATGTGTCATATGATTCATAATCAAATGACCCTAGGCTACCTTTCTGGTGTAGCCTAATCATGCGTTTCTCACTTATATGGCCAAGTCGACAATGCCATAAGTAATTGCACAATATAGCAGTACCATAAAACATTTCATTCAACTTAATTGAACAACCATTGCTTGAAAAAGTTAAATGAAATCTCGCCTTATTAAGACATGAAATAAATATAACGTTTTTTTGTCACAACAGGTACATAATAGCAATTTACAAAACTAACTCTAGCCCACTAGGAAGATAAAAAACGTATGTCCCTATAGCTAATGCAGTAACTTTTGCTCCATTTCCCACACGTAGGTCCATCTCTCCCTTCTTGAGTGGTCTACTATCCCTGATACCCTACATATCAAAACGTATGTGAGCCACATCCGATATTTAATATCTAAATGTTATGATTACAAACAGTATTAACCTCAATGACAACTTTCATATCTGAAGTAGATGGGGGGACTTCTAATGCCTTCTTCTGCTTTAATGACTCCAGATAAGTTTTGTAGTTCCTTTTCCAATGTCCTTCTTTGTTGTAATGGAAGCATATCCCCTTTGAAGTTATTGCCTTTGCCTTCTTCTTGGCTACACCTTCCACTAGTTTCTTGGACTTCTTCTTCTTCTTTTGGTTCTTCTATTAAGAAATAAAAGCAGAGTCCATCAGCTTCACAACCTTACTATCTTTCTTAACATTCTGCTTAGTTATTTTGAGCAGATTATTCAGCTCAAGTATCGTTATGGATATTTGATTCATCCGATAATTAAGCACAAACTGTGAATAAATATCGGTCAAACTAGTTAGAATGATCTATTATAAAATCCAAACTGCCTAACCTCCTAATGTTTCAATTCATCTTCAGCGCATATTGACTGGAGATGATCCCTCAGCCATCTTAGAATAGAAAAGCAACCTTGAGGTCTCGAACCTTTCAGACTAAGCTTGCTCATAAAATAGTTCTCTCAAATGGTAGACTATACTATGAGCATTCATAGCCTCATACTGCTTCTGTAGTTTTGGTGACATAGAGGCCAGCATTATATAGCTAGCCAACTCACAATTATCCAGTAGCTTCTTGTAAGCTCTCTGATCTTCATCAGAAGCATCGATGGTAGGGGGATCGGGTAGTGGTTCCCCTAGGACATATCCTAGTTTATTTAATTTGAGAACAATTCTCAAATTTTGTAGCCAATCCAAGAAGTTAGGTCTCGTGAGTTTGTTGGAATCTAATAGAGATTCGTAGGTTCACACTAGACGAAGACATCATGACGATTTAATAACCTATAAGAATGAGAGAAAGTGTTAAAATGTGCACTAATGCATATCGATAAGGGCTTTAATCACAAGCATTATAGGTCTGACTATTCTTATTCAAATTCATAGCTCTCACTATGAATTCAAGAAAACTTATAGTGTTCTTAATGGGTCGCTATTTGATATCACCAAGAATGACCTTGGGTAAGCCATCTTAGGTTAATCAGTAGGTATCATTCATACCAATTGCATTCATTTATGCAACTATCAACTTGTGCCATTAACTATTGATTTAGGACACTCATTGGGTCATCAACTCTTGATTTGTATACATCCTATGTATATAACCCAACTTCATCCCTATCCACGTTAACCTTGGGTTTGCCCAACAAATCAATGCTTCCAATTAGTGCCAACCCATTAATCTGAAAATCTAATTTCCATGGTTTAAACATGTAGAGCGGGCTTGGGTTTTCCCAACAACCTAACTTTAAAAGAACTCTGGTTCTTACCATATCAATAGAAGGCATAAGTCCTAATATTCGGTTGAGGGATTTGTTCTTTGGTCTCATTAATACTTGGATGATCTTGAATATGTATATTACATATATATACATTTAGATTATGGACAATTCAATTGAATTGAGCCTATGTCCATAACTACCCTTAAAATGCATCTAATGCATGTATCACACAAAGGAGGTTTAATTTAGGTTGCGACTTAACTATGCATCTAAAGTTTGTGATTTGATTCAACTCTTGAACCTAATCGAGTACTAGTGTTAGTCTTGGCTAATCTGAATTATGAATGTGATTGATTAGGAACCCAAAAATTTAATTATTTTGATGTCCAGATTAAAGTGTTTAATCCTAGTTTATATGCCTTTATCTAGTCACACTAGAAATGCTATGCTTTACTTGGATTAATTCTAAATTCATTCCTAGGGTTTCCAAAATTCACGTACATCAATTAGTGATCTATAATATCCCTAGGTTATCTCAAATTTATCTAAACAATTTCAGCATAAGCCAAAATTATCCTAATGGACAAAATTGTCATGATAAATAAGTTAACCTACTAAACACTAAAGAGACCAATTCGATATTTGAAAAAGTTGACCAATGTTGACTTTGACTTGATTTAATAATTGAATCAAATTCAATTAATTCTGGAAAAATTGTAGAGTTTAAACACATTCTAAATGTGTTTAATAAAAAAATTCTAGAGTCTAATTCTTAGGAATTATTTATTAATAAATTAGAGTAAGCCAACACATCATATATGTATGACACTTGTTATATTACTTCTAACACTAGTAAAACATTACATCATGCATGCATAAGATAATCACTTTAACTAGTGTCATGCATCTCATACACGTGGCAACATCTCATCTTACATGTCCATGCATAAAATGTTTTTAAATTTTTTTTATAAAAATTAATATGGAATTTATAAGCATTCATGTTCATCATATTTCCATAATTTCTTAGAACTTCATACATGCATAAGGTTGAAATTAAATTCGTAATAAAATAGAAAATGACATTCATTTGCATTTTTTTTTGCAGAAACATAACATAAAACCTTATAACCATTTAAGAGGACAGAAAGAGTCCTAAATCAGATGAAGTGTTCGGAGGAGGAGAAGTTGGGTTATGCAGTTAGTCTGTTACAAGGGGATGCACTGTATTGGTGGGAATCAGTACCCCATAATCAGATTGTGCCTCCAGTGTTGACATGGAAAGACCTTTTGGAGGTGTTCAGGAAGAAGTATCTCTCAAGGGTGTATATGCAAGAGAAAGCTAGGGAGTTTATGAACCTCACACAGAGAGATATGACTGTGAGTGAGTATGAACTAAAGTTTACTCAGCTTTCTCGGTATGCAGCAAAC
>JANZXR010000008.1:20470035-20496486 GCA_027575705.1 Erythroxylum echinodendron
TGCATATATGAATGCATGAATATGCCACAGACACTTTCAATAACTCTAACCCATTCAAAATGACTAAAATGCCCTTCTCATAGGTGAGGGGATGTTACAATTTGTATGCATATTCATTACTTATATGTGTATAGTATGATTATACAAGTTTGGTTTTGATTCCCTTCTAATGGTTATAAGCCATGAATTTCATGTATGAATGTAAATATAGATTTTATGACTTGAAATGTATATCCTATAACTTGTCAATATATGAATTGTGAAATTGGCAAATGGTTAAAGGAAATGTTACAATGCCTGCATTGTTATCTTGGTGGTGGATAGATAGGCATGCCTATATGGTTATAGTGCAACTGCTACAGTTTGACAATACCAGTGTCCATAGTTCAATACCTTCAGGTATTCATAGTTTGATACTATTCCTATCGGGTTATATTACAGCAACTATAGTTTGACACCACCAGTGTCCACAGTTCGATACCTTCATGTGTTCATAGTTTAATACCTTTGAGTATCCACAATTTGATACCTTCGGGTATCCACAGTTCGATACCTTCAAGTATCTACAATTTGATATCTTCAGATATCCACAGTACCCATATCCACACCCACAAAAAATGTACAGGCTTAACACAGAAAGGAAACGTAATAGTCATAAATAAGAAATACAGCATGACAATATGAATAATTGGTATTGATGAGCATTTGTATTGACTATAATGATGAATTTTAATGATGTGCAATTATATTGATAATTTGTATCAATAAGCGTTGAATATCAATATTTGGCTTACAAATAAGCATTCTCGGTACATGGATAATATGTTGAAGCATATTTGCATTATATACTTTGTTTAAGTATGCCATCAATGTTTACATCAGTGCTGAATATCAATGTTTGGTTCATGAATGTGAATTTATGGCAAATGAGTTGTGATATTTCTGAATGTGTGTGCTTGACAGATGACTGTTGTGAGTGGTCATCCAAACTAAGTGTTTTCCCCACTAAGCTTTCAAGTTTAGCACAAGTGTTAATCTATGTAGGTCCAAGTTATAAGAGTGGGGTACAGGGAACATTTGTAGGGACCAAAGCCAATAGATAGAAAAAAAAAGTACTTTTGGAATGTGTTTTTAGTTATAGATGATTCCACGTGTAATAAAAAAGGAAATTGTATGTTTTCTTTTTTATTACCATGTAAATGTAAAGATGTATGACTACAATTAAATGATAATATTAAGCATTGGGGAGTTTTGTAATGTGTATATGTATAACATTGAATAGAATTGTATACCTTGAATGCGTGTATAGGAATATGGTTCCTATATGCATGGAAGGTTGTAGGTTCCATATAGGGGGTGTTACATTTTGTGGTATTAGAGCACACTTTAGGTGATTCTGACCAATAAGAGTTTAGTAATGTGTGATATGGTTTGGTTTTAGTGTTGGCCTAATGTAGATATCCCTATTTTCTTATAAATAGTAAAGATGGAAAGAACTTGTGAAGCTAATGAGGAGTCAACTGTTAATGTGGTGGGGAGAGACCAATCAGTTTCGGGTGCTCCTAAGCCTCCAAAGAGCATGTGATAGAATGTTGTCATTAGATCTACTAGCCTATGATATGCTTGTCATTTGTTCGTTGGGCCATAGTGTATATATGAATAAAGTGTATAGAGATTTCCCTATTTTGGCCTATAGGAAATAGTTTGTAGCTGATAGAGTTACTCATCCATAAATTTGAATTGTTCTTAGGCACGAATTGGTTGTCCAAACACCAAGCTATAGTTGATTGTAGGTTGAAAAAATTTGTGCTCAAACATTATGATGGTTAAAAAATAATGGTGCATGGTATTATGTCTAATCCTTTGACTAATGTAATATCAACCATCCTAAAAAGACGACTACTTAGAAAAGATTATAAGGTATATTTGCCTTTGGTTCTCGATTCAAAAAGGGAGAACGTAAACTTACGAGATAATCAGTAGTAAATGAGTTTCTTGACATGTTCCCAAAAGAGTTACTGAGTTTGCCACCCAAAAGGGAGGTAGAACTATCTATTGAGATTGTATCTAGTATTGCTCTTATTTGAAGGGAACCTTATAGAATGGCTCCTACAAAGTTAAAAGAGATGAAGATATAGTTACATGAGTTTTTGAACAAGGGTTTTATCTAGCCCTGTATGTCACTATGGGGATATAAGTAAGAATTTTAAGGATGAAATTCCTTTTAAAGGGGAGAGAAATGTAAGGCCTCAACATATACCCTGGAAGTATTATAGCATGTCTAGGGTTTGTTGAACGAATCATATAGTTTGGGTTATAAATTAGCCTACAAACCTCTAAATTTGGTTATTTTAGTTGCACATGAAAACTAAGACATAAAACTAGAAATATATGGAAGAGATCCTGACTTAGTTTTGGCTTTATAACCTTGGAAATCGATATCAAATATGGTGACCTAATGTTACCCATATTTTGGAGTAGCCCGTGTTATTTGTTCTATATCTCATGAGTTAAAAGTCCAAATGAACTTATTGTTAGTGCTATGGAAATAAAAGACACAAAGGGAGAAATGTCTAGAAGACTTAGAAGCCCAGCTCTGATGTTATGTATATTAATATTAGGGAACAAGTAGTGGTATGAATAAAGAAAGTGTCTACCATGACCGTGGCATTATTTTTGTTTCCAATTTTTACCGCATCTTATCTGAACCTTTATGAATGTGTATGTTTCAAAAACCTAAAAATAAATGAAATAGGACTTACCAAATGTGAATTGGGAGACTGAACATTGGAATATAAGATTGAGCATAATGCATTCCAAAGAAAATTTGCATGTACATAACTGATTTGTATATATATTCATTACTCATATGTGTATAGTATGATTATACAAGTCTGATTTTGATATCCTTCTAATGGTTGTAAGCCATAAATTGCATGTATGAATGCAAATATAGATTTTATGAATTGAAATGTATATCCTATAAATTGTCAATATGTGAGTTATGAAATTTGCAAATGGTTAAAGGAAATGTTACAGTGCCTGCTCTATTGTCTTGGTGGTGGATAGATGGGCATACAGTGTAGCTGCTACAATTTGACACTACTAGTGTCCACAGTTCGATATCTTCGGATATCCACAGTTCGATATCTTCAAGTATCTATAATTTGATACTTTCGGGTATCTACAGTTCGATACCTTCGGGTATCCATATTTTGATATCTTAGGATATCCATAACAGTCATTATCCACACCCACATAAAATGTGTCGGCTTAACATAGAAAGGAAACTTAATAGTCATAAATAAGAAATACAACATGACAATATGAATAATTGGTATTAATAAGCATTTTTATTGATTGTAATGATGAATTGTAATGATGTGCAATTATATTGAAAATTTGTACCAATAAGCGTTGAATATTAATATTTGGCTTACAAATGAGCATTTTTGGTATATGGATAATATGTTAAAGCATATTTGCATTATGTACTTTGCTTAAGTATGCCATCATTATTTTCATAAGCGTTGAATATCAATGTTTGGTTAATGAATGTGAATTTATGGCATATGATTTGTGATATTTATGAATGCGTATGCATAGCAGACGACTGCTGTGAGTAGTCATCCAAACTAAGTGTTTTCCCCACTAAGCTTCCAAGTTTAGCATGGATGTTAATCCGTGTAGGTCCAAGTCATAGGAGTGAGGTAAGAGGAACATCTGTAGGGATCGAGGCCAACAGATAAAAGAAAAATTACTTTTAGAATGTGTTTTTAGTTACAGATGATTGCACATGTAATAAAAAAGGGAAATTGTATGTTTTCTTTTGGATTACCATATAAATGTAAAGATGTATTACTATTGTTAAATGATAATGTTAAGCATTGGGGAGTTTTGTAATGTGTATATGTATAGCATTGAATATAATTGTATACCTTGAATGTGTGCACAGGAATTTGGTTCTTATGTGTGTGGATGGTTATAGGTTCTGTATAAGGGTGTTACATCATGATACTTCATTATATAATATAGATTAAACTAAACAGTATCTATATCGAATTATATGGTCAAAGTAACATTATGGACATTAAATTTTGTTTTGTTAATTTTTAAAAATGGCCTCCCTAATAAAACTAATGATGTTTGATTAGTATTCTCGATATCCAACAAATATAGATTAACAAAATAATAATTTTTCATTATAAGGCATGAGTGCATCCTTCACTAACCATTTAGGATATACATTGGACGAATTAGATAATCAAATAACAACTCACATCTTTTTTAATGGTCCTAAGTTGAGTGTCAAATAAATAGAATAATGCACTACCTTAATGGATGTACCTAAATCTAGTATGGCCTTTTATACTTTAAAACCACCAATAATTCATGGTATAGAAAACATACCTAGATCCTTAAAAAGGGTTTAAATGATAGCAAACAAATTTTTTCGCAACATTACTTTTTCAATCCCTTTCAATTTTTCTCTTCTTTTTACAATACGTAGTACCTTCAAGAATTAGCATATCTAAGAACCTGTTTAATTGCATTAAAAAAGGGGAATGTTTACCTCAAATTTCTAGAATTTCTCATACAAATCAGGATCTCATTCCAAATTTTTTATTATCCTTAAATGCATCTAGAAAAGGAGGAATTGTAACTAAAGGAAAAGCAGGTGACTCAACCTTAGGCATGGCCAGGCTTTCTTTTACTTTAGCATTTTCATTATTTCTTTTTTATGTGAATTTGATGAAGTTGGGAGTTTCATGGGTTACTCCACTTGCTTTCCATTTTTTAATGAATAGTGTTGGAACTCTCCTTGTGATTTACCACTATTTGTTATGATAACTTATTTGAACCTTGAGATTTCAAGGGACTAATTGTAGTGGCTAAGTGAACCATTTGATTTTCAAAATTCTAAATACTGGTTATAATCTCCTGTTAGAATTTAATAACATTAGGAGTTAATGTTTTAACAATGGCTTAAGAGATATACCTCAATTAGATGTTTAAGCTTGTGGTGGCTGTCTCGAAGGATTGGGTTGCCGATATTATTGAAAATTAGTCATAGGTTAATTTACATCAAAAATTTGGACATCTCTCCAACCAGGATTGTACATGTTCGAATATGGATTGTATGAAAGTTGAGGTTGTCCTGGAAAACCTCCTACTGCATTTACTTATTCTACCAAATCTTCTTGTAACATTGGCTACATATCAATTGAGTATCCTACTACTAAACATATTCTGTAAGCTTTTGTCACTTTCATTTTCTTATAGCTAATTGACAAACAAATGCAATAAGATCATTTGACATTTTCAAGAGAAGAATTGTTTACCTTATAGAGTTGAATAGTCCATCTTGGCACTAAATTGTTAGGAATTAGATGTCATATTAGTGACAATGTATGAGTCACATCTATTATTTTTGTCCATAAGT
The DNA here is from genome assembly GCA_027575705.1 of Erythroxylum echinodendron. Taxonomy (NCBI): domain Eukaryota; kingdom Viridiplantae; phylum Streptophyta; class Magnoliopsida; order Malpighiales; family Erythroxylaceae; genus Erythroxylum; species Erythroxylum echinodendron. Next base: position 20,475,479 of record JANZXR010000008.1, read on the forward strand.
GCTCCTCTACTAATGACATATTTAATACTCCTTTTAGGTGGCAGAAGTCTTTTGAAAGGATATTGAATTAGGAGTTGTTCACTAATTTGGTGGTGTGGACAACTGACACATAACTTTTTAAAACACTCCTAGTGCTTGTACAAAGACTCTATAATATGTTACTTTTGACAAATATCCTTCCAAATGCTAATGGCCCTTGAAGTTGAAAATAACTTTTCAAATTTTGGTTTTTCATTTCATTCCAAACTCTAATTGTAACGCCCCAAATCTTGATTTTATGAATAGTACTTTTTAGGTCATGAATAGTGTGTCCTAACATGGATAGTGACACTCGAAACCCAAACTACATTTTATTTTATTTGGCATCAGATAATATTGTTCAAGGACAACCCAAGGATCCAATTAGAGCTCCAAATGAGTTTGTTTCGAGGGTTTGACCAAGACTTGACTAATGTTCAAAGTTTGACCTGAGAAAGGGTGAAAGTCAACCCTGAAACTATTAATGAAAATAAATGATATTATGAAGGTCTTTATGTGAGGTTGATATTTTTCTTATGGGTTTTTTTAGAAAAAGAAAGAATGGAGTAAAAAGGAAAAGTTAATTTTGGGCCAAAAAAATGACAAATTTTAATGAGGGACCACATGACATTTATGTCATTTTCTTGGCCAGCTACTCTTTCTTCTTCACTAAGAAGTGTCGAGAACAACCATTCCTCCTTTCTTCTCCATTTTTCTTTCATTTATTACATTTTCAAGCCAATTTTCTTTAGTTTTAACCCCCAAATCACCTATTAAACACTAAATCATCAATGTAGGGTCCCTAAACTCACCATATCAAAAAAAAAAGGGAAAAGTTGAAGAAAAGATTTATGGATGTTCTTGATGAATAGTACCTAAAAATTTATAAGGTTTTGAAGAGAATTAGAAGAACGTTGTGGAGGATTTACTATAAGACAAGAGTTACATAAAAGATCTCGAAAGAATTAGAGGTGGATGTCCTACAAATTTTTATTTACTTTTCGTTATGGCATGTACATATAATGAATTGAAGGATCTTACAGGATTTTATTGTGAATTATATATGAATAAATGAATGTTATGTATGAAATCTGGTTTAGATGTGTTCAAATGTATTAAAGGATGGGTAAATTATTTTGTCAAGGAGTTTGACATGGAGATGGATAGATGATTAACATTCATAAGAAGTGTTTTGAAGTTTGCTGTGGGAGGTTTGAAGTAAATATAGAAGAAACTCTATCAAAATTTTATAAAGTGAATAGTAATTGCTAGATTAATGAGGTTTTAAATAGAAAATGTTGTAGTTTTAAGTATTAGGTATTTAAGAATATAGTAACACTCAATAATGCCAATTCCATTATAAGGTATGGGATGTTAAAGTAATACTAGCAATTGGCAAGTAATATTACAAACCTAAGGCATTGTCTTTTTAAAGGAATTGGTAACAACATTGGATTTCATTCCAATGCATATGACATGAAACTTCTAAGGATGCTTGTATGGCTCCTCAATTACAATACCATGAAAAGTTAGCAACAAATGAATCAAACTGAATTTTAATTTAAAAGTAACATTTACATCTAAATTTAGAAAATTATGCAGTGAGGGTGTTGGTTTAAATTTGATTCGACAAGTTCTCATAGCATTAGGTTATTCACCATGTTTTCAATTGTTTCACCAATTATAATGATGTGCTACCTCCAAATTGTTTTCTTTCATTATCATTTTTGATTTATTTTCAATCTCGAGATTAAAATGTAAATTAGCTTGTTTTAAAATTTTCGTAATAGATATAAAAACTAGGAATTCCTTAACAATGAAACCAAAATTTGGTGAAGTTGTCGTATGCACCCAAATTAAATCCTATATTTATTCAATAAAACAAATGTGGTATAAGAAAGTAGGAATTGATCCCATAAGAAATTCTAATTTGTCAATTGTTACAAAAGAAATATTTAGCAAGATGAGTGTTTTAATGAAAAGACATTTTGAGATAAAGAAAATAAATTAAATTTTGTGAATAATAAAAAAGAAATATCAATAAAACAAATCTTAGTTTACGGTCGCTTCCACAATTGAAACTATAATTGATCATTGATTAAAAAAAATAATTATTTATTAATTATATATTCGATAGAATATATCTATCTGTCCTTAAAATTAGTTAATCAAAAACATGTAATTTAATTAACCCTTATTGTTTATCAACCTTATCTATGATCCAAATTTTAATTGAACAATAGATTTAATAAAAATAAAGACTACTTAAGCAAGATAATACAACATTCATGGTTACATTTAATCGCGTCAAAAAATTTTACTAAAAGTTAATAATTTATGATACAGCAAATTAAAAACTCCTATTTGTTACAAAGATTAAGGAAATTAACTTTTTCGTTTTCAATGTTTAATCTTGTAGATAATCATTTCAATCAATAACGTAATTGTGCATATTAGAAATCAATAATAGTAATCACCAAAAACACTAAAAACAATTCAAAATATATATGAATGAATGAAACTTTTTTTTAAGTGAATAAAAATTTATAAATAAAAAGGAAGGTTCAAATAGGAGGCCCTCAAAGAAAAAATATATACAAAGTAAATAAAAAGACACAAGGGCTCTCAATACAAAGGTAAGAAGCAGCTTCCAGATATGTTGAAGAAGATCAGGTATCTGAAAACGAATCTTAAAGCTTAGAAGATGAGAACGGATAAGCTCAGTGATGTCCACCATAATGTCCTGAGGAGAATGATGACGATTGCTGAAAATGCTGTTGTTCCTCTCATACTAAAGAAAGCCAACAATGGCAGAAAGAACTAACTATGATAGAATATACCTGAAGTCCTTCTGCTGTTGGAGATGGGTGGAAGCCCAAGGGCCAAGCAGTGTAAGTCTTTGTCGAGAGAGAACCCCAAACGAAGGAGAAGAACCTACACTGGAATAAAAGGTGATAATGTGTGTTAGTAGAGAAGCTACATAAGACACAAGTCGAGTCTGACAAAACTCCAAATAGCTAGAGACTATCTATGGTCCAAAGTCACCCCTGCAAAGCTAACTAAAGGATGAAAAAGTATTGCGGGACATGCCCTAGAAACTATAGTAGATGATGGATTAGATCCACTGGTCGTTGAGCTTAGATAAAGTTCCATACAAAGTTAACTGAAAAGACCCCGAATGAACGACCAGTCGAAACCCAACTGTTTGAGTGCTGGGCATAAGGCCGAAGACAGATAGAGTCTCATATCTGTTTCAACTCGCTGCTCCCCTCATGAAAAATCCACTCTTCAGAATGTATAATCTCTAAGACTTGGGCATCCCAAGAAAGCCTAATGGAAGAAAGAACTCGGAACAAGAATTGATCACACAGTGGGCCTTGATTCGGTAACTAGTAATCCTGCCATAATGATGTGTCTTGACCACCCCTTATGTATGCCACAATAAGCCCTGTGCATCACTCACAGCTCAACAAAATCTTTCGCCAAATCTAGGAAGAACTCAATAGGACTCAAATATGCCAAAATGATCTACCTCTCAACAAAACAGTGTACGCCACGTAGCCTATGTGGAAGATCTATCTACGGACAATCGCCACTCATACTTAAGCACGGCAATCCTATTCCAGTACCTGATCCTATTGACTCCCAGATCACCCTCCTGCCTCGGGAGACAAACTGAAGCCCATTCCACCTTAATCCCAGTATGGGACAAAGAAGTACCTCTCTAAAGAAAAGCTGAAAGTATGCTTTCAATACGACGAGAAATATTAGTAGTCAGTATAAACATACCTGACTAGTATACCTAAATAGAAAAGAGGAAAGATCAGATCAACTGCAGATGACCAACATAGGTAAGAGACGTTGAAGTCCACAACCTAATCCAAAAAAGAATCCTCTCAACCAAAGGTAAACGACCCAAGTGGCACAGTTGGGTAGTGATAAGAGGACCCCCAAATAGTGAATATGAAGGGAGCCTATCTAAATATTAAGCACTCTCTTCAAAGAAGTAAACTCATCCTTGGAAATACCTGAGAAAAAGACTTGACTCTTAGCAGAGTTCACAGTTAAAATAGATACTCTCTCAAAGTCGCCAGAGCCTGTCGAACTCTCTCAACAGAAGCCAAATTTGCCCAACAAAAAATCATCAAATCATCTGCAAAGCAGAGATGAGCAAGGAAATCGACCTACATTGCCAATGGAAACAAAAACTAGATACCACACTGGCCTCTCTCATGATCTCATCTAACCCCTTCATGGTTAATACAAACAGGTAAGGATAGACAGGATCCCCCTGTAACACCCCCCATGTAGCTGACAAGAAACCATATAGCTCCCTGTTTAGGGCTATAGAGAAATGTGTAGACCACAAACATGCTTTAGTCTAACTAATCATACAAGCAGGAATGCCATAGTCCTCAATCCCAGTAGAATGAATTCCCAAATAACTGTGTCAAATGCCTTACGAATATCAACCTTGAGTGTGCATCGAGGAGGTGAGCAATCAAGATGATATTTATGCATCAGCTCTTGAGTAAGAAAAATAGCATCTGCAGTTTGTCTCCCTAGGGCAAAAGTCATCTGGGCTCTCCCAATCACCTCTGGAAGAACAACTTTAAACCAATTTATAATGACTTTAGAGATGCATTTATAAAGGACATTTTAGTAAGAGATCAGTCTGAATTCATTTAGAGTCTGCAGGCTCTCTACCTTAGAAACTATAGCAATCCTAGTGGAATTCACACAACAAGGCATAATAGAAGTAGAGAAAAAGTATCTCATAGTTGCCTTAAAGTCTACTCCAATAATGTCCCAACACCTCTTGTCGAAGAAAGAAGTGTAACCATCAGGGCCTGGAGCCTTATCCTCTAGGATAGAAAATAAAGCATCATGTATCTCCTTATCTGAAACTGGTTCTCCAGAGACAGAATAAAATCCTCCGGGATATGCTGACTAAAGAATGGAGCAACATCCGCTGAAGGTACTAAGGGGGTTAACTAAGGATGTCCTAGAAGTAACAAACTGCCAACTGTCCCAGCACTCCCTGATCCGTGATAACAGTGCTCATCTCATCCCATAAAGTATGAACCCTACCTCGGACATGTCAACAATAAGACCCAATTATCTCTCAATCTATAAAGTTCCAAAGGCTTCTAGTCCCTTGAATCGAGATAAAGAAGATTTAGCCAACAATGGTCATAACTACCCTTAACTTCTAGTGAATAAAAGCTACTCTAACGTCCATTAAGCAAAGGGAAAGAGAATTTTGTGAAAAGCTAGAAATTTAATATAAAAACTTTGCATGAATTTCTTCCTTCACTTTGGTCCTATTTATAACTACTTTAATCCCATTTTTGTTGATGTGAATGATATTTTTGTTGTAATTATTTAGATCCCACAAATCATAACTTCACTATTTTTAATCCAGATTTGGTCAAGATAAGATTCAAACAACTTTTAAAACGTAATTTGGAAGTAATGATTTTTGCTAAATGTGCCACATTTTTGTTGATGTGAATGATATTTTTGTTGTAATTATTTAGATCCCACAAATCATAACTTCACTATTTTTCATCCAGATTTGGTCAAGATAAGATTCAAACAACTTTTAAAACGTAATTTGGAAGTAATGATTTTCGCTAAATGCGCCCACATGATCATACAAGACTGTTTCATCATATTTTTAAGTTAATTCAAATAATCTAATCCAAAACTACTATTTAAATTGATTTGCCAACCAAAATTTCTTGTTTCTCCCTTGATTATGGCTAATATTGCTTTTTCATTCCAAGCATTCCAATTGAAATTAAGATCCAATTATTTCCTCTTGTTCATTGCTTTCTTTTTCCAATCAAATAACATTTTCAACTTCTTTCCTATCAAAGTAAACAAAAAGATTGAGTTTGAACATATTAAAAGAGAATTGTAGAGGATTTTAAATAAAAAATTAAGACAAAATCTTGACACATCAATGACCTAAAGAAGAGATGAAAAGTGAATTTGTGAAAAGAGAACACTAACGGCAAATATAATTTTTAAACGTTAAAATCTTTATATGTTGATAAATATTAGTCTTCAATATAAACATTAAAACATTATTTCCACCGAGTTATACATAATATTTAGTAACTATTGAAATATTATTGTGATAACTTGTCTACAACTTTTTTAAAAAAATATTTTATTTATATAAAATATATAGTTGTGAAAAATCATGTTAAAGAGATCATTATTTAAGATAACAATTTTGATCTCATTATAAATTAAATGAATTGATATAAAATACATAGTTGTCAAAATTTGTGATAAAGAGAAGAACATTACTCAGCATTATCAATTTTGATCTAATTTATCTTGTGATTAATAGTTTATCAACACGTAAAAGAGTAACGAAGAAGTCAAGGACTTTCCACAACACAGAAGTTTCACCAGTCAGGTATCTTTTAAGCAAATTAGAGCATCTCGCTTTCAACCATGGCTTTTACAGCAAAGTCAAATCAAAAGTGTCGCGACAAGCAAGAGGTTACTATGCTCCGAAAACAGCAAACTGGATGGTAATCAATCAAGGGACTATTGACCCAAGGAGTAAATGACAACAAATAAATATACACCCTGTAATGAAGAAATACATGTATATGGCTTCCGATTTCAAGGACTCCCTAACTATATACTTCTTATCCACAAGATCAGATAGCCAAAACAAAACAGGTGAACCATCAGAAACTCAAGTCACAAGACAGCAACTGAGTCTGACTTTGATGAACTGGATGAATCAGTTGCTTCACCTGTGACATTCTTCAGTTTAACTGATGAACATTCCGCTGGATGCCCACATTCACCAAGATCACCTATATCCAAAGTGTCGGGAAGATTTTCAGGAGACTCGAGTGCATCAAACTGTAATCAGAAGACAATAGGTAAGGTTGAATCATATAGGGGAAGAAATAAAAACAACTTCAAAAACTCAACTTGTAAAATTTAGATGAGACAACAAGTTTAAAATGCAGTCAACATAATGCACTCTTCCAAAAATCACTAGTAACTCTAAAACAGGAAGTGATTTTCCAGAAACAATTTTGCTGCCAAGTTAAATATGAAGTTAAAGCAAACTTAATTAGTAGTTCAATTTGCATGAGATCAGTGCAACATATTACCGCCGAAGACATTTCACATAAGCAAATTCCGGCGAACTTGGTCCCACATTAAGACCCTTGCATATATATAACATGCACAACCAAGCTTGCATTTTAACTTTTTGACAACTTGGGCCATGTTTCACTCATTGACTCTATAATCACATGATACTAGGCCAAGTAATGTAAAAAAACAACTAACATACCAAATCAAGGAGAAAAAGGGGCATATATGCAACATTTCCAGTAAGCCTCTGATAGACCTCCGATTCGACTTACGTATTCTAGGAGAAAGAAGGCCCATGAATGAAGGAATAGTGGGTCGATCCTAGAGTGAACATGTGGCATTCTGTCACCTTTCCTTTTCATTACGTTATTGTTATGTTGTTATGCCGTTATTTTGGTTGTCCTTTTCATAGTACATATAGGCGGTCACCAGGAGTGAGAGGTATGGGAATTTGGTTGTTGTAAGGAGAGTCGCAGTCCTCTAGAAAGGCTGCCACCATTTTATGAAAATCATATATTCAGTAATACTATCAGAGTATATTGAATCGTGTGGTTGTTCTACATAACATAGTATCCTCACAGAAATTGGTATCAGAGCCAGTAAGCCATGCCCCCGAAGAACTCTGACGGTAAAATGGAAGCGATTGAGAAAGAGTTGGAAGGAATCAGAGGAGAGTTAAGCAAGATCCCAGTAGTGGAAAGAGCTGTTGAGAGAATTTTGGAGATAGAAAAGACTCTCACCACACTCTTCCAAGGAGTGACCCAGATAATGGTCACTATTAATGAGCAAAAGAGAACGGTGCAAGAAGAAAGTAAATCTCTGGGAAAAGGGAAGAACATAGAACGGGAAGAAGGGTCTAGCTTCGTAGAAAAAGGAAAGAATGAACGAGTACCTCTGGAAGTGGAAGAAATGGTAAGTGGCTACGATGGCACATCCCCAACAGCAAATGAAAAGGGTGGACAGGAGATCTATGGAAACACAGAATCGTGGCGTATTGGGAGGCGTCTTGAGATTCCAGTATTCAATAGAATGAATCCAAAAGGCTGGTTATATCGAGCGGAGATGTTCTTCGAAATGAATCGAATGAGCGAAGCTGAAAAACTAATGGTAGCTGGAATCAGCTTCGAAGAGGATGCTCCTGCCTGGTTTCGATGGGCTGATGCGAGAACACCATTCGGCAGTTGGAGTGATTTAAAACAACAATTAATCCAGAGGTTCAGCCAAACACAAACAGGGAACTTGTGTGAACGGGTTTTAGATATTAAACAACATGGGTCAGTGGTTGACTATAGGAGAGAATTTGAGAAACTCTCGGCACCGCTAACGACGCTGCCTGTGGAGGTGCTGGAGTCCACGTTTGTGAAGGGGTTGAAGACAGGGATAAGAGCTGAACTTCGTTTGATGAATCCGATGGCGCTTAAGGCCCTTATGAATACATCCTAAATGATTGAAGAGAAGAACTGGACCATCAAGCAAAAAGGAAACACAACTGGATCTGTTTCTCTTAAACCCAATCAGTGGGGAGATGGGAAAGGAGGGGTGGTTCAGAACCTGAACTAGGAAGGAGAAGCCAAGGCTCCAAACTGAGGAACCTTCTGTAGTACTCGGGCCATGCCACCAACCCGAGAACCCGTGCGAACCCCAGTTGAAGGAGGACGACGACAGATCTGGCTCACTGATGCCAAGATCCAAGACAGAAGGGCACGGGGACTGTGTTATTCATGTGAAGAGAAATATCGGCCAGGCCATGTGTGTCGGAAGGAACTCTAGATTCTGCTCATCACTGACGAAAAAAAAGAAGACGAGGCGGTGGGTACGGAATCGAAGGATATCGAGCAGATCTCAGGAGACCAGGCGGAGAGTGCGGCGGTACACATGACGGAAGCTGTGGAACTGTCCCTAAATTCGGTGCTTGGCCTGACCACACAAGGCACCATGAAGATGAGAGGAATGTTGGCTGGGAGAGACGTGACAGTGATGGTCGACTGTGGAGCTACCCACAATTTCCTATCTCTAGAGATTATTGAAGAGCTACGGATACCCCCCATTTCTACTTACAATTACAGGGTAATTATGGGTAATGGTTTAGCAATTAAAGGGAGGGGCATTTGCAAGGGAGTTAGGATCGAAGTTCAGGGAATCACAATCATAGAGGATTTTCTACCTTTACAATTGGGCAGTACCGATATCATTCTTGGCATGCAATGGTTGGGAAGTCTTGGAAACATGGAGGTGAATTGGAGTAACTTGGTGATGGAATTCTGTGTTGATGGTTCTCGAGTTGTGCTCAAAGGGGACCCCAGTTTATGCATGACAAGAGTTTCGTTGAAGACGATGACTAAGGCAATACAACAGGAAGGAGTGGGGTTGATTGTGGAACTATATCAGATGGGTTTTCCTCAAATTGAGACCTTATAGAATGCGCTCTTTGGCTAAAAAGCAGAATGAGAAACTCTCGCCGAAGTTTTTCGGCCCTTATCGCATTCTAGAGCGGATTGGAGCAGTGGCATATAAACTTGATTTACCAGTTGGCACTAACATCCACCCGATCTTTCATGTCTCCCAACTCAAGAAGGCGTTGGGATTTCAACAAATCAATCAGCCCCTTCCTCCTCAATTAACATCAGACATGGAATGGGTGGTGATCCCAGAAAAGGTACTGCAGTGGCGTGACACTGTGAGGGGCAAAGAAATTTTGATTAAATGGTGTGAACTCCCTGATTTTGAAGCTACTTAGGAATCTCGTGAGGCAATCCAACATCAGTTTCCTAATTTTCTACTTGAGGACAAGGTGTAACTCTGAAGGGGAGGGTAATGATAGACCTTCGATTCGACTTACGTATTCTAGGAGAAAGAAGGCCCATGAATGAAAGAATAGTGGGTCGATCCTAGAGTGAACATGTGGCATTCTGTTACCATTCCTTTTCATTACGTTATTGTTATGTTGTTATGCCGTTATTTTGGTTGTCCCTTTCATAGTACATATAGGCGATCGCTAGGAGTGAGAGGTATGGGAATTTGGTTGTTGTAAGGAGAGTCGCAATCCTCTCGAAAGGCTGCCACCATTTTATGAAAATCATATATTCAGTAATACTATCATAGTATATTGAATCGTGTGGTTCTTCTACATAACATAGTATCCTAACAGCCTCACATTGCATTGGAACCTACTGAATCAAATACTTCTCTAAGGCAATGTAAGATGAGGAAATAATGTCACGATACATGATATAAATTCAAGAATAGGCAAAAGAAAAAAGGTATAGTTTATTGTATGCAAAGCATGCACTTTTAAGAAATACCGAAACAAAGATAGGAAATAATAGCAGGATATGCTGTGAAAGCACTAGTTTTACTCAAGTACAACTGGCTCCTAAGTTTTAGGCAACAATCAAATCCAAAACGAGATGTGAATGGTCAGTTCGATCCTTCGAATCACAGGAAAAAGAATTTGCTCAGACGAACATTAGTCACATTAAGAAACATCACATCTGGTGACATAATGGTATCTTCACAAGTAGCAAATATTCATGATTGCATTAAATGGAAACAAAATTCACCATTATATGACAGTTGAAAATTTTTTACCCCAAGTTGGTGTAGCATGTCCATAGTTGCTTCCACGTCACCTTTGCTAGCCAGATATGCATCATTAAGGGACTCGTCAGATATACCAGGAAAAATCATTTGAAGATATTCCAAATCCATTTCCAGTTCTTCTGTCATTTCATTGGGATTTTGAGATGATGATCCACCAGAAATAAGGAAAGAGTGGCCCTTAATTGCAAATGTTTCTGCAGCTGTATCTTGCTGCTTAGTCTGTGCAGTATGCTCAACAGGTCCATACCAGACAGTTTGATTGCCACCCTCGGAAGATTTTACTGGGAGTCCAGGAACTTCAACTATATCAGCTGCCTCTCTTTTAGAAAGTGGTATATAACATGCTGCATAAGGATTCAAGGTAGATGCTCCGGGCTTCATTTTCCCAGATCTAGCAAAATACAATTCAGACAAACAAATAACAAAAGAACAACAATAGTAACAGGCACAGAGAACTCTTCAATCTTTAGGAAATTCTGATCTATAAACTTTCTAGACCGAATGTTTCTTAACCCGATTTGAAGACGCAAGACAACATATTAAGATCTTGGTATCCGTAACAATCCGAATAAAGGGGTCAGTCATTAGATAGCTGATATGCATCCAATCACCGCACTGCTTTCAGCAGACAAATCGTACTGTTCGATAATTGGGAGACAATAAATCTTTGAGAAGTACCAATGGGCACGGGAAATAGTAATATCACACTAACATCATAGACCTTATAATCCCTTGCTAATCCTCAAAAAATGATCAGCTTAAGCCAATGAAAACAGATGATCTATTCTTAACAAAATACGAGTTTAAAAAACTAAGCGCGATACTAAATGAAAGTTTGTGGCTTAAAGATTGCATTGGAAGGAACAATGTCTTCAAGCTTCTCCACCGGCATTTCTCAGTTTACAGCGCCAACCAAAAATTAAATCTAAGGCATGTTTCCTAAACTTGCGACAGCAGAAGATCAAGAACGTGACTAAAAGTTGCACCTTTCTCTATTAAATTAAAAAAAATTATGGATAATAACCTTCAACATAAGCACCAAAGAAAAAAGAGAAAAGACATATCCATAGTCAAATCAATACTTTCGCCGTTACGTTAAGCGCGCGATTGCAAATAAACTCGAGTACCATTTTACGATTGCCTCAAAATAACGGAAAGAGTTAAAACAGGTATAAGCTTAGACCGTAGATCAACGTAGCAGAAAGGAATATCTAACAACAAAATAGAAATCTGGATGAAATCAACATTAACATCAAAACTCTGTACCTGGAACCTGTAGTTTATAGAGGTCAGAGATCGAAGAGGCTGAAATGATTAGAAACAAACAAAGAGGTGAGGTATTTTCTTTTTCTCCGTTAAGTCGAAAAGGGTGACCTTTGGTTTCGTGTTCTACATGAATAACCGCCACCCTCAATTTGCGGTTAGCTTCATTGCTTCGTTGATGGGTTTGGGGTATTATGTAATCTTCATAATAAGAAATGCTTTAATTTCAAAATCTAATAATTTTTGTAAATATCTTAATAAAATAGAAGAATTTTTTTAAAATTTTAGTTAAGGTAAATGCCTTATAAAATTATATTTTAATTTTCTCTTTTGACCCTTTCCTATTTAGACTTTCTTACTTATCTTTTATTTAATGCCCTTCAATATAAAATTTAAAAACTAAATATTTCCTTTAGTAATGATTTCCTTCTAAGTGACCAATTGAATTTAAACATATAGATGATTAAAATATAAAATATGAGTCAATAAAATTATCTAACAATCTTCTGCTTGGCATATATAACAAAATAATGGTTTAACCATTTAACATAATATGTATGTAATAAAAGAAAATCTTTTTTAGTGATAAGATTAATTATAACTAAGCAAATAAAACCAAAGAAGATCATCGTGGTTGTGCACCCTTTAATGTAACATAATCCCTTTTGTGTATCTTAAAACTAGTTCAATAACTTAATGTGATTTATAACGAGATATATGTTAAAGATTTAATGATAATGTCTTTATAAAAAGTAACTCCTGTTAAAATTTACATAATATATATGGTAACAATAAACAATAAATAACATGATATTTAAATATGAGAAACAATACATAAACAAGTTAAAAAGCGTCAAATATATAAAATATATAAATAATAATATCTTGTTTAATCATGGAACCTAGTAATATTATTCTTTTGACACGTTCATTAAATATCTTTGGTAGTAACCCTTTTATTAATGGATTCGTAGTCATAAGATTTATGATAATATATTCGATTGTTATTCTTTGTTTATGAGCTTCTACTTTAATAATAAAGTTTTTTTATATCCATATGTATAATGCCTTTTCAATACTTATCATTTTATAAAAAGAAGATTGTGGCATTGTGTCAGCATATCTGATATAGTTCGAGTTTGAACATCCAATCACCTTAAGATGATTGGATCTCCTATAAGTGAGCATATGATCATTTGTTCCTTATAAGTATCTTAATACTTTCTTTGTAACCTTCCAATGTTTTATTGTAGGTTTAGTTTAATACATATTTAACATTCCAACAACAAAACTACTATCTAGTCTAGTACGAGTATAGATGTACATCAAACTCATAATAATACATGCATAAGGAATCTCTTCCATCTATGTGCATTCCAATTCATTCTTAGGCATTGCTTAAGACTAAATCTATCCCCATTTTAAATTGGAACAACACTTGCAGAGCAATTTTCTATTTTGAATCTCTCTAAAATTTTATTAATATATACTTTCTAAGACAACATTAACATTCTTTGTGATATTTCATCGAATATTTCAATTCCTACAACATACAAAATCTCATCTATATCTTTCATTTTAAAATTTTTAGAGAGAAGCTTCTTATTCTTATGAAATAAACCAAGATCAATGGTAGCAAGCAATATATCATAAATATATAGGACTAAAAACATAAATTTGTTTCCACTATCCTTTAAATGTAAACATTAATTAGCAGTGTTTCCTTAGATCCAAAAGAAGTAATGGTATCATCAAACTTAAACAATTGTAGGAAGGCGTGCTTAAGTCCATATATTGACTTTTTAAATTTACACACCATGTTTTTCTTTCCTTCTACTAGAAAGCCTTAGGTTGATCAATATAAACTTCTTCCTCTAAATTCCTATTCAAAAAGGTAGTTTTTACATTCATTTGATATAGTTCTAAATCATAATAAGTTACCAATGACATAATAATTATAAACAAATTTTTTGTTTGAAATAGGAGAAAACGTCTCATTATAATCAATGCTTCCATTACTAAGGTGACTAGATAAGGGAATAGAGGATTGTCTTGTCTAATCCACCCTAGCATAACTAAAAGGCTTTATAGGAACTACATTAACTAGAATGTTGAGTGAAGAAGTCTGATGCACATCATGATCCATCTTGTGAATTGAATTAGGAATTCAAGTGCTTCAAGGCATGATTGGATAAATTTCCATCTTGCTATGTCAAAAGCTTTATAAAAGTCAATCTTCCATAAACAACTATTAGTAACTCTTCCTAAATAGTATTCTTTCCACATCTCTTATATTAGGGGAATGTTATTTCCCAATGATCTTCTTACTATGAAAGCCCCTCGAGCTGGATTTATGACTCCTTTTAAAGCTTCATTTAAAAGTGTTGCAATAAGATATTGGTCAATAATCCACCATTAAGGAGGGGCTCTATTTCTTAGGGACAAAGAATATATAGGTATCATTCAGCTTAATCGAGTGGTTCAGTTGTGTGTAATTTTTAATTATTAACCCTCAATAATCTGCAAGATCGTAGTTCATTAGTGTAGTACCAAAGGTGTCAATCCTATGAGGAGAGAGCTATTCTAATCCTAAAATCTAAGGCTAGAAACAAATAAAAAAATTCAAATGCAACGAAAAAAATGAGGATTTAATTTAATCAATCAAATTAAGAATCAAACAAGAAAATATTAATTAGTAAGCACTTGCAACACACCCAAGAATCAACCTGATAGTTGTGATTTGGATTGTATTTTAGGGTGTAATTTGTTAGGCATTTAGCGCAAATTCGAGTGTTGAGTGTGTATTTATGGTTCAATTGTGTTAGTTTATGTGTTTAAGTGTTTTTACAGGTTAGTATGAGTATTTAAGCTGAATTGTTATATTTTTAAGATATCTTGATGTGTTTGTTAGTGTTTCAGGATAAATGGCGAAATTGGGATGATTACTGAAATTAACTATTGTCGAGTGTTGATTTATGTCTAAACTCACCTTTGGGTTTTAGGTCCTTGAGATTAATAAAGTTTGGTTGATTGTGTTTTTATTGATTTAATTGTGATTCAATATTTATTCGTAATAATTTGACAATAAATTGAGAGGGTGAGCCAAATGAAAATAATCAAATTAGGCTAACGAGAGTTAGGTAATTTGATAGGTAGAGAATTGAATCAAACAGGTAGAATCGTGAACGAGAGATCAAGCATAGGTTCTTAATAGCTTATTAGACAATTTTAGAACTAATTTAGATTTTGGGTCAATTTTGAATCGAGAGATCACAATTCCATATTTTAAATTAGGGATTATCAATTAGGTTAAGGATTATAACTCGAGAGAGAGTAATCTACCCTACGATCATCTAGACCCATTAATTCGATAATTGCATAATCAGTTAGATTTTCTTTAATTTCGGATTAAAAATCCCCATTCTCTCACTTGGTAATTTCTAGGTTGATTTTTTAATTAGGTTGTGTGATTTGTTACTTATTTAGATTTCTGTAATTTAATTCTTGAAATTAATTGTTTGATTTATTTATTTTCTGCATTAGTTATTTATTTTGAATTATTGTAGTTAGTACAACCTTAGATTTTAAGACTAGACTTCCCTCCTCATGGGATCGATACCTTAAGTGCTACGTAAATGACCTGTGTGCTTACAGAAATTACCAAGGTTATAAATATTTAAACTTAGCGTACATAACCTTGCGATCAAGTTTTGGAGGCGATTAGTATAGTTCTTTAGTCTAAGGCTATTTCACTATCTTTTATTTTATTTATTTAAAAAAAGTTTAGGGTATAAGTAGAGACACACTAAGACATCTTAGAATGAGAAATGAGACATCTGGAGAGCTAGCTTGTAATAAGAAATGGAAAGAACAATGATGGAAGATAGATATTATAGGGAGTAAGGAACTTTTGAAAGTTACAATGAAGCACGGTATGGTTAGGGAAATAATGATCCTTATTGGAATATGTACACTATGGGATGGCAGAACCACCCCGATTTCTATAGGTCCAACAATGTGGGGACTCACTTAAGACGTTAAGGCCTATTAGGACTTTAGCAAGATGAGTCCATTTCATGGGATTCTAAATTGGACAAGATCCTAGATATGCTCAAAGACATGGAAGAGGGCCAGAAGAGACTAGAAGAGAAAATTAACCAAGTAACGAAAAATCATGTCTCGTTTATTCACAACCTAGAGATTTGAGTGAGACAGTTTTCCCGTGAATTTTGTAAGAGAAGTGTGGAAGACTCTCTAAGTAATATGGAAATACATCAAAGAGAGCAATATGAGGCTATCACACCTAAGAATGGGGAAGAGCTATCAGGACTAGTGGAAAACCAAACTAAACCCCACCTTATTGAAGACCTAGAGACGACAAAAGTTTATGAAGAAAAGAATGCCAATCCTCCCTTTTATTCACCAATTCTTAATATACCATATTTTAACATCGAAAAATCTTGGATAGATGTCCATGAAGAGAAACCTATCTTTCGGATTGATGATGATCAAACGACATTCAACATGAATGATGTAATTAAGAATCCGAAGGTTAGTAGCCCATTCAAGATAATTGATGTTTTTGAATCTGCAGAAGAACAAAAGGATGAAGAATAGATGACAACAAACATCGAATTTAAAGAAGCTATGAAAATCTCTATTTATGAAGCGAACGAAGTAGAGGGGACAATGGTGATTACCAAAGAAAGAGATAAACTCACCTTCTTACAAGACAACCTGTTGGATTTGATGGAAGATTTAGGGAGTTTTGTTATTCCCTATTTCATTGATAGTTTGTTATAAAAAAAGGACATTACTGAGCTTAACAGGTCTTCTTAACTTTATTAATATTTTCCTTTTGATCATTTTTTAATTTGTAGCTTACTCAGATGCTACAAAACTGATGTTGAACGAGAAGGGTGGAAGTAAGATGCTCATAATTGATTCTGGTTGAGTTTTAAAAGATTAAAGTCAAGTTAATGACTATAAATTAGCTTGTCTAGTAGTTGGGTTTAAATTATTGCATAGCTAGATTTTTTTTAAATTTCAAAATAAGTTCTTTATAATTTGGAATATTTTGGAGTGCTAACTCTCTTACTCTTTTTTGAGGCAAGTATAAGATAGGGTAGTAATTATGGGCATCAAGCACAAGTGATCTCTACCTCCATCACCATCAACACCTCAGTCAACATGACGGTTTCGTGTTCTAACCCTTTTCTTTTCATTTTTGTTAGTATTTTCTTCTTATGTTTTTCATATATTGTGTTTATTTCCCCTAGGTGTATTTGTGTACCCTTCTCACATTGAGGACGATGTGTTGCTCAAATGTGGGGAGGGATTATGTGTTTTTCTTTTGAATGTGATTTTTGCATGTTGTATGATAGTTATTAGGTTGCATTTTGCGAACTGTATGAACATGTCAATGGCTTAAATGGAGTGAAATTTATTTAATTTTAAACATAGTCTATCAGGTTGTAAATAATCATTACCTCACAAAATTAGTGAATTAGAAGTCTTTGGATAAATATACAACTTAATTAGGATTTAGTGTAAATTTAGCACCCTATAGGTTGTCACGTTCATTCATACTTTGAGGCCTTACTACTTAAGTAGCTTAAGTAGTATTTTTTCATAAAATTTAGTAGCTTAAAAAATAAGGTAGGCAAAAAAAAGTTTGCATTTTTGGTTAATAAATTACTATTCTGTTGACTTTCAGGTTATAAATAGAGCTAGTAGCCAGTTGAAAATATGATAATAGCTGAGTAACCAGATCGGCACGCATCACAAATGTATGCCTTTACGTCAAAAGACTATAATGACGTTTCAACCAAGTTGTCTAATAAAAGGACTTAGTCAAGTAACCGAATCGACATTCATCACCAATGTTTGCCTCCAAGTAAAAGACTAAGTCTGTGTTTAAAAAAGTGTTTGTAATAAAAACGTACCCGACCTGTAATAAGCTTGAATTTTCATAAAAATGTACTTAGGAGCAGTTATAGAGTCTGAAAGACCAAAGAATTATTAATGTGTGTCTACAATTTAAAAAGGTAGATAAATTGACACTTAGATCTCGATTAATTTGTATATTTAGTTTAAAGCCTTTAGGCATAGATTTTTCTTCTTAATGATTAGATATAACTTGCCAAATTATGTTCAAGATTAAATTTATTTCATGAGGTCGAAGCCATTGCCTCATTTTTGCATTGTGTGTATTATGTGTTGTGCGTTTTTTGTGTTGTTTACTTGAGGACAAACAGGACAAAACAAACATTTATGTATGGAGATGTTGATAGCTATGACTTGCATTATGTTTTAGGGTTTAATTTGTTAGGAATTTAGTGTGAATTTGAGTGTTGAGTATGTATTTATGGTTTAATTGTGTTAGTTTATGTGTTATAAGTGTTTTTATGGGTTAGTATGAGTCTTTGAGCTTAATTGTTATATTTTTTAGGTACCTTGATGTGTTTGTTAATATTTCATGGTAAACGGTAAAGAACGTAGAAGTTGTGAAGAGTTTGGGTCAAAAACATATTCTATGATCGTGGCATAATAGGTCACGATCGTGACAAAGAGCTTAGATCCAGGCCATGATCATGCACCTTGGGTCACGATCATGACAAAGAGGGTTAAACGTTGGCCACGATCATAGCCTATGTTGGGCTGAAACAAAAAATCGAGTTTCGCAAGAATTTTCAAACTGTTTCGACCCCGACTTAAACATAGGGTGTCTAAAGTATAAATACATCATAAAGGGATAGAACCAGTAACTGAGGGAGAGTCTGAAAAGAGAGCATTCACGTCAGCCACATTTCGAGAAAAAAAAACCTAGAGAGTTATCGAGAGATTGAGGAAGGAGAAGAAGGAAGAGAGTCATGAAGACGAAGCTTGACTCGATGTACTTTCGGAATAGGTGATTTCCTAGAGTCGCTACCTCCACGAATCTGTCCTGACAGTATTTCTATTTTTATTTCAATTTTATAGATGTATGAAATTGGGATGATTATTGAAATTAACTGTTGTCTATTATTAATTTAGATCTAAACTCACGTTTGGGTTTTTAGTCCTTGAGATTGATAAAGTTTGGTTGATTATGTTTTTATTGGCCTAATTGTGATTCAATATCTGTTTGTAATAATTCAGCAATAAACTGAGAAGGTGAGTCAAGTGAAAATAATCAAAATAGGTAGAGAATTGAATCAAACCGGTAGAATCTTGTAACGAGAGATGGAGCATAAGTTCCCCGTAGATTATTAGACAATTTTAGAACTAATTTAGGTTTTGGATCAATTGTGAATCGAGAGATTACAATTCTACAATTTAAATTAGGGATTATCAATTAGTAAGGATTATAACTCGATAGAGAGTGATCTACCTTAGGATCGTCTAGACCCATTAATTTGATAATTGCATAATCAGTTAGATTTTCATTAATTTCATATTAAAAATCCCCTTTCTCTCACTTAGGTAATTTCTAGGTTGATTTTTTGATTAGGTTGTGTGATTTGTCACTTGTTTAGATTTCTACAATTTAATTTTTGAAATTAATTATTTGATTGACTTATTTTCTACATTAGTTTATTTATTTTGAATTATTATAATTAGTACAACATTAGATTTTAGGACTAGACTTCCCTCCATGTGGGATTGATACCTTAGGTACTACATGAATGACCCATGCGCTTGTAAAAATTACAAGGTTATAAATATTAAAACTTAACGTACGTAACAATGCGATCACAACCTAAGGAAATTGCCAAATGAGAGAAAAGGAATTTTACCTATCCTTAATACCAACCTAATCGATTAATGAATTATTGGGCTGCTGGTTCTAGACTATCCTAGGGTTGATTACTCTCTCTCGAGTTATAACCATTAACCCTAAATCGTAAACCCTACTTAGATTATGGGGGTTGCAATCTCTTAATTCGCAACCTATTCAAAATCCTAATTAGTTATGAAGTTCTTTAATAAATTATCCAAAACCTATATGTCATTTCCCTCCGCACAAATTATCGATTTGATTTAATTCTGGTTTTTGTTAAATAACCTAACTCTCGTTAGTCCAATTTAATCATTTTTCATTCGATTCACCCTCTCAATTTATTATCCAATTATGCAATCATATAATTAGCCATAACAAAATCCAATAAACACATAAACAATATGCTTTTCATTAATTCAAAAACTAAAATTCCAAAGGTGAGTTTAGAACATCCTCAACATTCTAGATCCTATTATCAACTGTTCAGTCCAATTATATAAAATAATAAAACTGAAAATAAACAGAAAATACAATCTAAATGGATGATGAGAGGCAGTGATGTCAGGAAATCACCTGGTTTGGGAAGTACTTCGAGTCAATTTCTTCTCCTCTTCTCTCTTCCTTCTTCTCTTACTCTATCTTTTGATGATTTTTCTCTAGGGTTTCTCAAGGTTGCTAATAGAAAAGCTCCTTCATCTACTTCTTCTTATTATTTTTATATCCTCTTGTGCTCTAAGTGACCCTGGGGCTTTTCTGAGATTTGAAAGGTCCAAAAAATCCCTCGAACTTAACATTTTGTGAGTGTTTTCGCGTTTCCTCGATATAGGCCCCTATCGTGGCCATGTAAACTATAATTGTGGTTTACATCCGAGCCTTCTGTGCCATTCCTTGGGCTTCTATCATGATTGTAGCATTTAAGACACAATTGTGGGACAAATTTGAAGCTTCTATCACAATTATAGGTAGTTGTTTCAGCCCAAATATCTCTGAAACTTCTCCATTCTTTGATGTTGACCTTAAAACACTAGCAAATACATCAAAGTACTTTAAAAACATAATATTTAAGCTCAAAGACTTGTACTAACCCATAAAACACTTAAAGCATAAATAATTAACAAACTAACACCATTCTAACCTAAACATATACTAAATGATTGAATTAATGACTAAACATGTCCGACCCCATTTTCGGAGTCTGACTCAGACTTGCTTGCTCTAATACCACAGC
>JANZXR010000008.1:20505839-20525475 GCA_027575705.1 Erythroxylum echinodendron
CATATATGAATGCATGCATATGTCACTGTACACTTATACACTCCTATTCATGGCAATAGGTGAGGGGATGTTACATAATAGATCCTAGATTTCTACTTCAATAGTACATGAGCCTCCAAAGTGTGGATATAATGTGTCAAAGCCATCTTTCTTTCAATTTCAAGGAATCATTTTTAAGGCTAGAATTAAATTCATTATGAGCCAACTACAGTACTCCTTATTTTTGAAACTATAGTGTAGTATTGCTAAAATATCTATTATTGAGCTTCGTTAATTCCTCTTTCACAACTTGTAGTTTTCTCATACATTTAAAGGACTCAAACCGTTCAACATTTGTTTCTAGGCCTTTAAATACTACATCCTTGTAATCTTCCAATGTATTTGGAAAGTTATTAAACCTAAAAGGAACTTTCAAAATACCTTTAACAAGTTAAAGATTGATCTTTATATTAAAATGATCATAACTAAGGGAGTTATTGAAGTGTGCCTTTCTCTTGGGGTAGTTTGACATCAAGTTAGAATTCACTAAAGCTTTGTCGAGATTTTTTTCTTATAATCCAATTGCCATTTTATTAATTAATCTAAGTGAAATGATATCTATCATACCTCAAGTTTGAGATTCCAATGTTGCTCAAACAATCTCTAAAATATGTTGTGAAGTGTTTAAGGCTTAAGTTAGTTCCTTATTAGTCCTGTGTATAGAGTATGCAATTGAAACATCCTATTGTTAATCAAGGAGAGTAAATGTAAGATTGGATATTTTTTTATGTCATTCGATAGATAAATCCTTCAAAAATAAAGGTTAGTTGAATAGATGAAGGTGATGTTCATACTAGAAGGGTCATAAAACATGTTAGCAATTATATGATATATTGGTCAAAGAGCATTGTTTAAAGCTCCTTTACTATCCAAGAACATAATTTTTTATTATTCTCATATAGTAATAAGAATGATAATTAGTCATATTATTTCAATTTTTACCAAAAAAACTATAAACATTTTCTAAATTTGTTAACCTTTATTTTAATCTTTAAAAGCTCTACCAAATTTTGTTTATAGGATAATCATGAATTACCAGCTTCTTTTTAGAGGACTTGAAGCCTCTCACATTCCAAACTATGATGGTCATTGAGAAGATATTTGGGGTTAAAGACCCCTTTTCTAATGGTTATCAAGCCTCTTCATGATTGTTAAAAAAAATCACTTAAGGTTGTTACATCTACAACAATCTTCTTTAAAGTTGTTGTAGCTATAGAGATATGTATCCTAAAATTGTTGAGCTCTAATGTGGGGTTATTGCACTTATAGGTTGTGATCTAATCTTCTATAGTCTGAACCCTATGTGTTTATTAAGTTTTTTTAGGCACTTCTTAAAGAATTTGATCTAGAACAATTATCAACTTGATGCAATTAAGGTTATTTTTAGGAAGATTAATATATGTTTATTATGTAAAGACTTCATTTTCAAATAAGATCCTCATTATCTTAGGATACCTCAGCTTCATCATTAGTTTGAAGGTCTCCTGTATTTAATCTCGTTACTTCATTGTAGTTATCAATAATAAAAAAATTTTAGTTGGTTTCTAGAATTTCTTTTGGGGTTTTTTTTATAGCTTCCAATGATAACTGAGGAAGATTTTAACTTCAGCAAGTCCCTGCCTTCATCCAACCTTCTAAATTTCAACGTATCAAATAACTCTCTCTGCATGTTACTCTTGAGATATATTCTGATATAACCTATTATTCTAAGGTCAACAGTAGTGTTCTCATTAAGGTATATTGGTCTGCCTAGGTAGCTAGAAAAATAGCTCAAATCAATGGTCACCAATATCCTAAAGGAATGTTATGAAAGTTAATCCAAATAGGGATATATTTCATGTTTTGTTTGTCAAGGGGCATACTTACTATCCAAATTTAAAGGAGGAGGATTTCTCCTTAATGTTTTAAGGTCCCATATTTAAAGTCTTCATCATATTTGATTCATAATTGAATTTAAACAAGAAGTAATCTTCATTTATAACGGTCTTTTCTAGTCCAATTTTATCCTATTTGGATTCTGCGAATGCTTGTATTTAGGGGAAGGACGGTCTTTGTCAATGAAGTAAATAATAAGAGTCGCTGCCAACTTAGATTCACCTGCTTTCAATATCTCAATAAGTGGAGAAGCAACAAGGGATATACACCTAATGCTTAAGGGATTAATTTGAACTTCTCGAAAGGAGATTGATCTCGTACGTCTTTAACACTGATTTCTTGGGAGCTTTTAAAAGGAGACCAAAACTCAGTTGGCGGAGGAAAATTTTAATAGGACAACATAAGCTTCTTGAGCTATTGTTATTGGAGAGGTTACAATTGAATAAAGTGGCAACAAGGAAATAGGGATAGCAAAAAAGTTAGGGACGAGTTAAGAGGGTAACGATGATTTTTCAAGTGTTTTGGTAGAGATAGAAAGGAGGAGACAGATAATGGTGACAAAGAAGGTGCTTTAGAAGAGTTGTTGGAAGTTGTAGAAGAAGCCATAGTTTCACCATAAACAAACAGATGAGAAGTAAGACTAGAAATCCAATTTTAGAGGCTAACTAATAAGATTGCTTGAAACGGAAATAAGACAGTGAAAATCTATGTTTAGAAAAAAATAAGAAAAGAAATAAAAATATAATTGAATGTCAGTCAGTGCTATTATTATAAAGAAAATGATAATATGATAATGAATGTCATAAAAAATTTAATAAAAATAGAAGACGAAGTAAACGAAATGATAGAAAATGGAGATTCATGTTGACAGACATCAAAGTCGAGTGCTGCCCATCTACGACACGCGTTAACGTTGTTTTTGTGTATGTCATACTTACGGCAAGTGCCTTGCACTCACCTCCATCTGAATATTGCAGCTCTTTCTGGCCGCCATTGTTTCTCTAATTGTCACAAACTCCTTTTAATCTTATGAAACGTTTGTTGGACACGATTTGCGACCTTTAAAAGGTTCAGAATACTTTTATTGTCTAAACCTCCAGGAAAAAATACCATACGAATTTTCCAACGCAAAGTATGTCTCTCCAAGTCTATGGGACCGTCTGGAATGTAGTAAATCCCATCTTAAAATAAGATTCGTTAATTGGTTTTTAAAACCCAAAAAAAAAAAAAAAAGAAGAAGAAGGTTGTTAGTAATAAATGAAATTATTCTAAATAGAATAACTCTTCAATCAGTCGAGAAATTTATATTAAGTGTTATCTGACTCATGCCATGGCTCACAACTTTATTTAAACCAAACAGAGTATATGTGGTTATTGTCCATAAATGAATTTATCCTAATTACCGGATTTTAGTTGTAATTAGCCTTGAAACCTGGACCCTCTAATTCTATCCCACGTCCAGTAGAGAGGGAGAACTGAGCCCGGCCAAAATGGCTGAGAATATAATTTACCAAATTCCAACACCGTCGTCTTCCCATTTTTAACTCCTCATGGTCTTAAAATAGCGAAACAAACTATACATCCATAATTATACCGCAATCTCTGATTCTTTGGATCCACTGGGCACTCCATTGCTCCTTTCATAATAACTCCTTCAAAATCTCGTTATTGTACTATATACATATGTATGGACTTCTAAAATCTTCCTTTTCTTGTCTTTATGCATGTATTACGTTCATATCCTTGAAACTTTACACGGTGTAACTAGTCGTCAAAGGAAGGATTTTTATGATTTGGGTTTCGCTGTGAAAAGTTGGTAGATCTTTATTGTTGACATAAGGTCCTTGGGTTCTTGGAGAACAAGTGAAATGGGGATGGATTATTATGACGTTTTGAATGTGAACAAGAGTGCTTCGGAGGATGATCTGAAGAAGTCTTATAGGAAGTTGGCTATGAAATGGCACCCTGACAAGAATCCCAACAACAAGAAAGAAGCAGAAGCCCAATTCAAGCAGATTTCTGAGGCTTACGAGGTACGGTTCTTTTCCTCTCATTCTGATCTTGGTTTGCTCTCTCATTATTACTTGGTACAAATTGAAGGGTTCCCATTGACACAATTACCTAATGCAATATTGGAAGTGTTGATCTTTGATATGCGATTTATTATCTTGGAATTGAATGATAATGCAGCAGGATAAAGTCACATCTTCTACAGAAGGCAACGCTATAATAATTCCATGTACTTTTATTTCCCCCTTTTTGTTCGTGTTCCAAAACTATACATTTAAGAATTCCCCTCCATATGAAGCTTTTAACTTTGTAACTAATGGTTAATGTGAACGCAGGCAACTATGTGTTTGGTGAGACAGCTTGTAGTCCTGACGTGTTTTGCTTTTTTTTTTTTTAATTATTTGCGAATTCAGGTCTTGTGTGACCCACAGAAAAGAGCAGTTTACGACCAGTACGGGGAAGAGGGATTGAAAGACATGCCACCTGCTGGTAGTGGAGGGCCCAGCGCTGCTGGGTCAAATGGTTTCAATCCAAGAAATGCTGAGGACATATTTGCAGAGTTCTTTGGGAGCAGTCCCTTTGGTTTCGGATCTTCAGGACCGGGAAGGTCAATGAGGTATCAATCTGATGGAGGAATGTTTGGGGGATTTGGAGGGAGCGAGAATATTTTTCGAACCTATAGCGAGGGGACTGCACTGAGAAAACCTCCACCAGTTGAGAGCAAATTGCCTTGCAGCCTTGAAGAACTATACGCAGGATCAACAAGGAAGATGAAGATATCTAGAACTGTAATTGATGCTCATGGGTATGTTCATCTATATAAAATAATTTCTGTACCCTAGAACTCTTTGCTCTACTCTACCCGAATCCTTTGTCATATCTATATGTCAGAAAGTGGTATATTGGGTTATGGTTACAAGGACATTGCTTCTGGTATTATGTGATCATTTTATTGCTCATCTGTTACTGAACACAAACTGCTTTGCTCTGTCTATAGTAAACCTACCAAGTCCCTGCTTCTTATAGAGAGTATAATTTAACAGGAGGCAAGTGCAAGAATCTGAGATATTGACCATCGATGTGAAGCCAGGATGGAAAAGGGGAACAAAGATTACTTTCCCAGACAAAGGAAATGAGCAGCCTAATCAGCTACCAGCAGACCTTGTGTTTGTTATAGATGAGAAAGTACATCAGACATACAAGAGAGATGGGAATGACCTCATTGTGAACCAAAGGGTGTCACTAGCTGAAGCACTAGGAGGGACCACTGTATGTCTAACGGCGCTTGATGGCCGGGACCTATCAATTCAAGTCCACGATATTGTTAGCCCTGGTTATGAGCTTGTTGTGGCCAAGGAAGGCATGCCCATTGCTAAGGAGCCAGGCAATAGAGGCGATTTGAGGATCAAATTTGAAGTGAAGTTCCCAACAAAATTGTCTGCTGAACAACGAGTTGGTCTCAAGCGTGCTTTAGGTGGTTGAATAATTGATTAAACATTGTATATGTGGTCAATGCTAATGTGTGTGTGTCCTTTAACTATGTATATACTCTTCCACAAAACAATTCAAACCAACAGCTCGTTTGTATATTCTGGAAATTGCGGGCCATGCTTTTTAGAGCAAAATTCTAATATTTGATGACAAGTTTTAACGTTAGCTGATACGTTTATTATCGTTTCAGTTCCCAAGAGTCTCAAGGGTGCATTAAGTCGACGTTCATTCTCCTTTTCAAAGTGAGACGTATTCCACTTCTTGCCCTCGCAGTCGCGCGGAAAGGTTGAGAAACAATAGTGTCACTATATCATATACGAATGAAATATAAAAGAAATCAAATCACTAAAGGGATGAAATGAAGATGAGAAAAAATGTAAACCATCCCACTTCTATTTATGCCTTTCCAACTCAAAATTTCTAATCGACTAGCTGCGCCTTCACGAAACCTTTCTTAACGTCTTACATCACAATGTTCTGAAATCCTCTTTCTACGTCAGAGGACTAAAAGCGTGAACTGAAGTTACCCGTTCCAGCAAGATGTTTCACAATGTAATTGATCCTTCTGTTTAAAGTTTAAAAGCTCTCGCAGTAAGCCTCATAACTTTTTCTTCTCAACGTTTGCAAGAATTCAACTAGCTTAAAAGCATCTAAAACGAACTACAAATAATTTTGGCTTACAGGACTAGATGAGTCCTTAAAAGTCAAAAAAAAAAAAAAAAGCGAAAACAAAAGGAACAAAAGCATAATACACGACTGATTAAAGCCCTCTACTTTTGGCGGGATCTCTGAGCCAAGCACTGCCCTGCTGGTGACCGGATGATCCGTACAGTTGACCTCCACTCGTCTGCTGAAAAGGTGGAGCCATCCGACTAGCATGTTGCCATGAAGCAACATTTTGTTGATCATGAATCACACTCACTCGAGACATTCCGGATGTTGGCGTCGGAGGATGTGGTGTCTGCTGAACCATATGAGCTCGTAAAACTGGCTGCTGCTTACCATGTAGTTGCACATTCACTGCATGGGGTCTTTGTTGGATATGTTCTGGCCTCCATTCTGGCATGTCATCATCATCATCATTCCATGGTTGCATCTCTATCCCAATTCCACTAGTTCCGGACTGTCCGTATCTTTGAACAAGCTCCCTCATTTGATCCACAGGGCGACTTGCATGTCGGAACGTTGGGTTGAAAGGTGCCATCCCAGAAACTGGGTTCGGACTATGTGTTGAAAGTGGTGGTCTTGGTGTGCTAGAGTCACTAGAAAAATTGAACTCAGGGAGGTCGTCGTCATCCCGACTGGGAGGAGGACCAAACCCAGGAGGCACATCATCATCGTCATCAACATCGAACTGGGTCTGGGGCTGGGGCTTAGGTAACGATGAAGGTACATCACGGGGGTACGCATTTTTGGGGGTCATATTCACGTTCACGTTAGACTCCTTTTCTTGCTGTCTCCTAGAAGTGAAATGTTTTTTGGAGTTGTGCTTATTGTGCGATGCAGAATTAGGTGATATAGATCTTTGAGGTTTTCTCCATACAATAACACCAATTAGACCATTATCAATATCATTAAGTCCGTCAAGTTGGTCTTTAGGTAGGACCTTGCTGAGCATTTCACGTGTCTTTGAATGAGGTGGGCACGTATAAAGTTCCACCCCTCGAGCAGGCTCAGCTAAGCCTACTCTCCCATCCAAAACATAGGAATCAACCACCTGCAGAGCATGATTTTCAGGCACCTTAAAAAGAGGAAGTTACGATGAATGACCAGCAATTGAAATACTTATAAAAAAAAGAGAGAGAGAGAAAAAGACTTACCTCACGAATACTTGCTCGCTCATTTTCCTGAGAATCCTCCTTGCAAACAAAGTGCAAAACCTGGTTGACAAATCATCAAAAATCTAATTAAACGTCTTTATAGAGCTCTAACTTGACTAACTGAAAAAGGAAATTCCTAAAAGTACTCGAGGATCTTCTTGGGCATATACAATGCCACAATACTGAAAAAGATCTAGACATGTTACTGCAATTTTCTTTATAAAAAATTCCATGATACGGAAGGCCTCCTGGACTGAGGTACCCACTTAGATTTAAATGTTTGTTAAATCTCGAAATAAGGTTTTTCCAACTAATAGGATTCGAGTTCAGCCCCTCGTCCGTTTTCACAATAAAGCTAATCGCAAGTAGAATATGATGCAAGTCCCAAAACTTCTGCTTTATGTTGAATCTTGTATACTTTTTAGAAGTTTCATTGCTTTTCCTTGACAATCAAGTTTCCATGCTTGCCAAAGGTCTTGCAATGGTTTTTGTTAGTCCTATTCCAGGTGATAAATAATTCCTAACCATGAGAATTATTCACTTGCAACTTTTTTGAAGCCATTCATTCGTACAACTTTTATTACTCTAAACGAGAAAACAACACACCGCATCGATAGCAAATTGAGATTAATATAAAGGGGCAGAGGATTATCTCTTCTTAATTCACACAAATAGTTCGACTGAAATTTACTACATAAAGAAACTTGAGATACCATAATAGCACGACTTCTGGACATTGGAAGCTCTTGAAGGAACTTCTCAAATGCATCCAGTCTCACCCTCCCCTTGATCTCAATAAAGTCAGACCACTCTTTAGTAGATGTTTTTTCACCGCTGCACCAACAAAACTCAGATTGAGTGAGAAGCTGCACGCTACACGACATTATACAATTTAGAAAGGGCAAAGAAATATAGAAGAAACTCCAGAATCATGTTCGAATATTAATAGTAGCAAATTTTTCAGCGAGAAAACTGTTGATTGGTTTGAAATTTACAAAGCAAAATGGATACACCGAAGTGAATGCAGGTTTTTCACCAGACAGAAAACAAAATACAGAAGTAATCAACAGCAAACTTCTGAAGTATCATTACAGGGCTTGGTGATAAATACCTTCTATAGATGCCAATAACTGAGGCAGTGGCGGAAACGTTCAGCTGAAGTAAGCCTTGCCAAACATGACCATCCTTTGAAAAGCCTACAGAAGATGTCCTCTCAGATTTTCCAAAACTCTCAACATGTTCTCTACTAGCATCCACTTTGGGACTCATTACTTCAATACTGTGTTTATCAGTCATGGTATCAGAATGATCCTCTGGAGACACATCAGATAACTTTGATACTGAATCATCCTTGTCACATGCAGGTGCAGTTTTCCCAGCATCACCTGGTAGATGTTCAAATGGTGGCTCGGTATTAAGGGATTCCATAAACTCATCCAGAGAGACAATTGGAGGAAGAAATTCTGTGTCCTTCAACACATCATCCACCATGAAACCTTGCATTAAATCAGACCCTTCATTATAAGGAATTGTAATTGTACACGTTTCATCATTGTCTTCAATATTATTCTTGGTTCTACCAGTTTTTGCTTTGGGTTTTGGTTGATCAGCTTTTCTAGGATGCTTATCTTTTGCTCTATTGAGTTTTAAAGAGGGAGAAGCTTTTTTGTCTTCCGATTTTGGCCGTGCATCAGTAAGTGAGCTTGTTCCAACGTCAACTTCCACAGAAACACTATCCTGTTCAACTTCAACTTGGAACTCACCCTTGTGTGTTTTCTTTACCAACCGTCGGATGTCAACATCTGAATCAGGTAACACCACCATTTGTGCAAGTTCTTCAGCTTTTGCCATCCGCCACTCAGAAAGCTCCTTGGAAGCAAGCTCCTCTGCACTCATTGAACAAATCCGTTTAGGGGGGATTTCTCCTGACATAACTTTTTCCCTTAGGTCAGGATTATTACGATCTTTTAAATTGAAAAGAAGAGACCTTCCCTTCTCTTTGTACTTCTTGTTCACTCCTCCAAATAGTTTAAATAGCTCTTCTTCAATCTTGGATGCCAAAACTTGTGGTGTCAGAACTGTTGATCTTCCATCCTCACCCGCAAGAACCTGTTGATCCAACAACTTCTGTGCACTTTCAGTGTCCTTTTTCCCTGTCAGGTCTGTGTCAGACTCCAACACCCAAGATAGACCATTACCCTGTAAAAGCTCATCTTTTACAAAAAATGTATCACCAAGAGAAGCATTCCCATCATGCAAAATAACACTTGATCTTAATTCATCACCATCACTCTTTGAGGTTTGCACGGAAACACCAGTATTGCTGTCGGCGGTTTCATGCAATCTATTTTCATCACTGTTGTAGTTTCTTCCAAATGAATCCTCCGTGGCATCCATCATTTCCTTGGCTTCATTTTGAAGGTGACCCTCAGCATTTAAAATTTTATCCTTCTCCTGAAAAACCAAGTTAAGGGCAGCGGCTAATGACTCCCTTAACTTGGATCTTACAGCCTCAAGTGACTCATTTTGAGCTTTCATGGACGGATGAATTTGTCCAGTGTGATTTCTCTGTAGAGATGACTGTTGTGGAACATTTTTAATAGCACATGATCGCTTCAATGGTATTTGTGAATGTGGTGATACAGAAGTATTGGAAACGGACTGCATCGGTAAAGCAACTGTGTTAGGCATAGATATCGGCTGCAGCCATGGTCTATTTTCTGCTTGTGCCACTCGTTTGTTAGACACTTCATAGTTTGGTGATGCCAAACAGCCAGATGATGGCTGAATAGCTGCTTTTCGCTTATTCAATGATGAAGCATGTTGAGATCCTGCATTGTTTGACAATGTTTCCCCTGTTTGTTGGTTAGATAAGAAGTATTGCTGTGACATCTGATTGTAAGACTGCAGCTCTGCCTCACCTATGTGCATATCTGACCTGGATATTTTCTGCCTAGCATGGCCATGAGACATTGATTCTAAATACTGCACATGGTTGTTTGACAGTGATATCTGCTGCGGTTGAGAATCACTTCTCCCTAGCCCCAATAAATCCATTTGCATATTTGGCAAAGACATATGCTGCATTGCAGAATTACTAATAGCTGGTCCCATCAATCCCACTTGCATTGGTGAGTCCAACTTATCTGAGATTTGTTCCAGTTGATCCATCTGGATGCTTTGTGCAGGTAACTGCTCTGAGACAAGATTGGTTGCCATACTGAAATTTCTGAGGAAATAACAAGCAACCAAAACTGCAAAACAATGATTCCTACAAAAAATAAGGATCTCGTGCTACATATGACCAAAAAAACACATCACGCACGAAAGAAAGATGTGAAAGCAATCACAACTTGATGATCATTTTTCGTTCCATCTGCTAAATAACTCACTTCAAGCTTAATGCACAAAGGAAATTATCAACCAAAAGGGGATATCTTTTCTTCATATATCAATATTTCCAGTACCTCATCCGTATCCAAACAAATGTACAATCAATAATAATCATACCATACTATGTTGGCCGACTTCAAATTTCCCAATGATAAACTTTGCCTGATGACTCTAGAAAATAAATGTCTAAAGGAGTCTGGACTATATGCATCAGTGAGATGCTGCATATATCACCATGTGTATTTTGTTTCTAAATGTAAATTTCTATTAACAATTATTTGTTGATAAAACATTTCCCTACCATAAATCACATTTTGCACGTAGGTCCTCACATGAAAAATGAAGTCATCCAAAACATTGAATTACCAGGTAATTCGCCCATATCTTGTTTACATCCAAACAAAATCCAGCTCGATACTACCAAAAGGTAATTACCTTAAACAAATTTGAATAGTTCCTATCTTTGGTTACAATCCCAAAATTACTTCAGTCTATGCTACGCTTCTCTTGGGAAAAATCTATAATCAATATTCCACATCAAATGCCCACAAAAGTAACTTTGCTAAAAAATAATCACGTAAGCGAGGGACAGTCCACTAGCAACTGAAACGCCTGTATCTTTAGTTTGTAGTGTTAGAATCAACTTTCAATGTACAATCATTACTCAAACTTGGTATAGTGTTATCTTGGTCTCATCCCACTTCATGCACAAAGAACATAGAAGTTCTGATAAATGATTTTGTAATTTAGAGCAATTTTGCTGCCCAAATTTCTTAAGTGTTAATTGCAATAATGACAATTGATACAGTAGCTAAAGATTTAAACTGGATCAATGTTTTTATCATAAGGGCAAACAAAAATGCTGGCACAAGATTTTTAAATGACTCAATATTCAATGATGAAATGGAAAGAACTGAATGTCAAAACAGCATCTGAAAGGATCTTTTATACACTTACATTGCTGGAATTTTAACTTAAAAAAGGTCATAGTTTAGCATGAGAACAAGCACACAAACTTAGACAACAAGGAAGAAATTTTAAATGCAGATTGAGAAAGGTGATCTTTCTTAGAGATGGACCATCTAGGCAGGGATGAGAGCTGTTTCTCAAAATCTTTGCATTTTTTCATAAACTCAGTTTTATATGAATTCCCATAAAATGGTCAAGCAAATATCGCGTTTACGATTGACTTGACAAGATCCCAAATCAGTACAAACTGAATAAAACAAAAGTACATTTAGGAATATCACCATCTGTCAATAATGACCACAGCTATAGATGGTCATAAACTGAAGAATATTTTTAAAAAATTCAAAGTCCTGGATAGGATTTTAGAATAATTTCTGATCTTTGGAATTTTTATTCATTCAACAATTTCATTTTCCGAGTCGAATCCAAGAAAAACAAAAGGAAGAGGAACTATATGTGGAGCAACTAGGCATAAATTGATACAAACCCCTGAAAATTTAGTAACTTCAACTCCCTTAACAACCACTTATGAATCCTTTTTCAGATTACACCCATCATTTATCAATTTATAATACAAATAAAATCGATTTGATCTTTTTTCCTCTAAATGACTAAAATACAAAGGCGTGTACATACACCTTGTAAAGTAGCCATAACCACCGCTGATCAAATACACTAAAGACAGCCTTTAAAAGTTAATTTAGCAGAAAGTTGTAACATGTGCCTATCAAAAATACAATTGTGAGACAACTGTAACCATATATGGATAGGATTCAACCTTAGAGCATTAGGGGGAAAAAACCAATTTATTCGCCTTTTCCAGCTGAAACCACAAAATAAGTAAAAGTGTAGAAAATTCAACCTAGCATGAACGAACCAAGAACAGATAGGAAAGAGGGATTGCAGAGAATACAATAATAAGTCAAGTAAACAATTCATAATAAGTCAAGAAAATAAGAAATGAGTGAACTTTAATCTCGTTTCAATAGTATGATTAGTCGCAGGATAAATATGGTTTATCTACTTCCAAAAGGATCATGATCGTGATTTTCATCACTGGTAAGAACGAAAAGAAAACTAAAATAGCGTAAGAGGAACGAGAAAAACTTCTCACATGACTTTCCAATTAAAAACTAAATTTAATAATGCAAAATCGCTAAGTTCATCCAGTCCGATCAATAGCAACAAATACTACAGCTGGACAGGTTTCACATAAAATGCAACTCAAAAATCAGACAATCAACGAGAATCAGTTATATAAAATTCAGTTGAACAATCTTAAAGCATAATATGCTAATAGAAACAAATTAAAAACTTAGAAACCCATCTCTGATCTCCAAATAGCAATCACCGCGCCAATTAACAGAACTCGCATGCTTCAGAACACAGAAATTGCGAATTCATACATAGAAGAAAAAAAAACAAATAATGTACGGGGGTACCTGATGCAGTGTCGGAGAGTCGGCGAGGAGAAAGAAGTGAATGAGGAGGTAGAGAGACAAGGGAACGAGAAGATAAGAGAGAAATTAGGGTTGCACGTACTCTTTGGAAGTGCTGTATGGTTAGAAAAAAGAAAAAGAAAGCGCACACGGGAACAAGCCCTAGAAGCCCAATCCCTCACGACAGCAATTAAGGCGGTAGATAAATAAATAGACTAATAAAGTGGGCCACCACGCTGGTGCCGAGGTGAGGTGGTGCCAACGCGACGCTGTGTTTTGCTTTCTAGAAAGTCCGTCAGTATATAAGGGTTTTCTTTATCAAAATAAAAGGCAAATTCTTTCAAGTGGCATTTTCCTTTATTTATCCTCCTTATTTGTGTTTAAAAAAAGCAGGCACTCGAAATCCTTTTTTTAATTATTATATCATCTTGTAGTTGTTTTTCATTAAGTGTACGACAATATATACTACACCTTAAAAATAAAAAAAATAAATTAATTGAGAATAAGTTAAAATTAAAGAGGGAAAATACTTAACTAGAGAAATTATATCTTTTGTTCTATTATTGTTTTTAATAATTATGATATATTTTTACATTTAATTTTTGTATTTTGATTTGTCTATTATTTTATTTTTATTTTATAATTTATTTTTCTGGTAGATTGTCGTACCTTCTTCTTTAAATGTTGTTATACGTTGTACTCTATTATTTTTTTTAACACATTGGTATATATCGTACTCTTTTATTTTAAAAATTCGTACTATTGACATTCTCTCAATTCATATAAACAATTTAACTCATTTAATTCATCTAAATTTTGTGAATCTATTCTTTTTTTGTCCTTTTTCTTTGTCTTTTTTCCTTCTCAAATTCCACCTTAATATTAAAATTTTCTTTTGTTTTCTCTTTACCTACTAATAATAATTCCATCTTTTCAAACCTCAACCTAGTAATAATTCTTCTTTTTTGCTCAACTTCTTAGTGACTTCTTTTATTAAGTAACATTTTTACTGCTACATTACATTTTTTTTCCTTTTTAATGTGAATATCACTAATAAAAATAATGATATTTTAATATCAATATGACAAGACGTGATTTTTCTATCAAAAATAAGTTTGATTCAAAACATGAAACACAATAATAAAGATTTGAATAACCTCTTTAAAAAAATAAGAGATTGAGAGTGATAAAGTCTTAGGATTTATTTGTCACTAGTAAATTAGATAAGATCATGTAATCCTTACATAACTTAAAACAGGAGTACTAAAAAAGATGAGAAATATTGTCTAATAGTTTCTTGTTAATAATAGTAAGGTAATATGCCAAGTACAAACATAAGCAAGCCTTTTATAGGCATTATACCTCCAAATCTAAAGGCCCTAACTTGGTCAATATTGGCACTAGTTTTATTTTGAAACTTTTATTGTATAAAATAAAAATGACACTAGCGTTGGTTACAAGTTAAATTTTGTTGGTTTGCTTTTGTTTCCGTAATTCACAAAACTCATCAAAGGACTTATGCCAGGTAAATTCTATAACCCTTTTTCCAAAACTTACTCTTTCATTTGAATCAACACTATGACCCTGAATTCATCTTATTAAAGAAATAAGACTTCATTCATTGCATAAAGATCTACAATTAAGTCTTTGAGAGCTTCTATAGCCTTATCTATTCTACTCCTTGTTAAAGGTCTTCTAATAGCCTTTAATGGAACTCCAATTTCTTTTATTTTACTTAAACCTTTCTCAAACTACCCAAGCCTCTCTTCATGTCTTCCCTAGGTAGAAACTTATATAGCTTAAGTCAATGCTTAATTTCGATAATTGTCCCTCTCCTCAGAATGATTTATCCTTAAATCAACACCTTCATCTACAAAATTAAAAGGAAATTAATGCTAAGCCAAGAGTACATCTCTTATATCCCCCATTCTCACTAAGAAACTCACTCCTTTACTCTCATACATGTCTCTCATTTATACTTAAAGGATTTAATTACCACCAAGTGTTTACTCTTATTAGTTCCTTTAAACTCTTATGCTCAATATTATAAATTTGGAGTTGATCACCATAAACTTCCTTTGATAACGATGGCACAGTGGTAAATAATTTTACAAAAAGACATATTTCTTATACCTTCCATAGATATCCCTCCTATCAAATTTTCATTAATGCCTTAAAAGAATGCGTCCTGCTTGCGTAAGAACCAAATAATACAACACCTCATCCTTATACTTTCCTATTGAAAAAGAAACTGAAACTTGCTCGGTTATCCTATTCTTCCTACTTTCATTCAAATGTTGCAAGATATATGGTTTTAGGTGTTTTTATGCTAGACAATCCCATCTTCTCAACCAACCCCACACTAGCCATATTAGTATAACACCCTTTATTTATGATCATATTACATAGCCTCACCTTAATGGCACATCTAGTATGGAATAAGTTCTCTCACTACTCATCCACATCATCCTTCCCTACAAATATGCTTAATACTCTCCTAATGACCAATATCCTCCACTCTTCGAGTTTTATGATATACTAATCATTACTAGTATTCTCCAAACTAACTTACCACCATCCTCCATCATCAGTATCATTGTCTTATTAGGACATTTTGTAATTTTGGAAAAGGCAATGAAAATCAAATGGGCTTCTTATTAGGACATTTTGTAATTTTATCTTTTCTCATTAAACATCTCAATTCCTATTTATTAAAGAGGAATCAATCTTAGCTTTCATTCCACTTGACGTGTGTACTTTCGGTTTAGTTACTTCATGTTATGGATTTGGAGCTTTGTCTTCCCCTTTACCCCCTTTCTTTCCCCATAATGAAGAACTTGCACTAGAAACAACAAAATTGGTTCACATGCCTACTTTTGAGTTACCTCTTGATGTGTAATAAACATAAATTACTTTTAACACTAGTTTCATAGTGTATTGCCTATATTTTGAATGGTTTTTGAAGGATTTGATAATTTAAATAAGTATTTTTATTTCAAGTCTTATTTCTTCTTATATAAGGAAAAGAAACAAATTTATAGAAGAATTGGATCTAATTGAAGCAATTTCGGAAGAATTGGAGAAGGACCCTATAACATGGAACCTATATGTTATTGTGTTGAGGGTCATGTTTAAATTTGGTCACTTCTATTTCTCTTAAGCACCCTTTATACCCCCAAGTTTTCCCTTGGATGAAGAATATGATACTATATAGTCTCGTGTTGGTGTTGTTAATTTTTAAAGAATTTTACAGAAAATATAACCAGCTATATAAACCTATATTTAGGGTCATGTAGCTCATTAAAAGATAGGGTTTTAGCTTTTAAAGATAAAAGAAGGTAGAAAAGAGGGAGTTCTTTGGTTAAGAAACATTCTAAAATTATTCTGAAGCTATTTTGCATTGGTTTTTATCATGATTAGACCATTCTTAGACGATAAAGTAAGATCTCAACACAAATTTTTTAAGGATTCAAAATTCAAAAATAATTCTTTATCTTGCTGTTTTATTATTTTTGTATTGATATTCATTATGTGATTATGAACTAAGTGGGATATAGATTTAAGTAGGATGAACCTAGGTGTAATATACTTTGATTGATTTTTTGTTTAATGAATTTTTTATGTGATTTACCCATGTTTTTATATTGGTTGAATCCAAAGACAAAAAATAAAAGATTCAATATTTGATTTATGCATTGAGATTCAATTATGTCACAGCATGGATAAAGAGAAATAAGTGTAAGTTATGTGAGAGAAAGTTGTAAGATCTTCCTAGGTTAAGGTGAAATCTAAACAAAGTTTATATAATGAACTAAAGCATTTTTATATTATCTACATTTGAAACATATTTTAGTTGATCAACCTATGAATAATAATTATACGTATCGAGAGAGAACACAACCTAAATCAAGAACTATTATTGGTCCAAAAAACTGAAGTGATTCATTAAAGTACAATGAAATTGAACATAGTAAAGTACTAAGCGATTTCTCACCTATATTTAGTTAGTTCATTGATTGATTTACTCTTAATCATTGCTACTACAACAAAAAAGGCATTAGGTAAAAGGTAAAAGCAATACTAAAAACATAATTATTATTGCCTTTTTGTTAAGGGAATATAATACATGTTGTTAAATAAAATGGTCCTATTATAGGTAATGGTAACAAAAATTTTTAATTGGGCAATGAAATGAATAATATTGCTTCAAATTTTAACTAAGAAAACAAACAATTTCAAACTATGGCAACAATATTAAACGGATATAATTAGCAATTTGAGTCTTTATAAGAT
Source organism: Erythroxylum echinodendron (assembly GCA_027575705.1). NCBI lineage: Eukaryota > Viridiplantae > Streptophyta > Magnoliopsida > Malpighiales > Erythroxylaceae > Erythroxylum > Erythroxylum echinodendron. Next base: position 20,523,169 of record JANZXR010000008.1, read on the forward strand.
GATGAATTGAGTTTTAGGACAATAATATCTAACAACAAAAGCAAATATTTATCTTTTCTTTAGCAACAATAAGTTAATGTTAAACAAACCTTTCTTATTAAGTAGGAAACAACCATACATACATTAATATTCATTAACCCAATAATATTTAGTATTAAAAGTGGTCATACATACATTAATATATGCCATAAAATATATATAATGTCAAATGTCAATGGCCAAAAAAATTGCATTGACATATGTTATCATATAGTCTAAAATTCAATACCCAAAAATCATTAACTAAAATGTGCATCTATATTATCTTCCTCTATTCCATATGGACTATAAGTACATCAACCAAAGTACAAAATAAAACCAATATTTATAGGCACCCCAAAATTCTTCACAAATATCTACTTTTCCATTCCTAATCTTCACCTTCCTACAAAATAAAAAATAGTTTATTGTTATTCTAAGACCACTATGCTCATAATCAGATTAATATATCTAAAGAATAAAACACTAATAAATTTATTATGACCTCCAATTAATCAGGATTATTAATGTTGTTTAAAAATAATAACGCAATGATATAGTTATTTTTATAAACAAAGTCAAAAGGCGTGAACTTTTCAATCAATATTGAATGTAATATGCTTATAAATGGAAAAATAAGAAACAATTAATTTACAATTAATCTTAATGGAAAAGACAATAAGATGATAAATAATAGGAGTGTAAGTGTAGTCTACATTACCACTATTAAAGGAACCTTACTCATAATTTGCAATGAAAATTCTACGGTTTCCTATAGAATAAAGATAATGAATTTTCACTTCCTAAGACTTATTAATTCCAAGCAAAAATGACCTATTGTATCTTTAACAAACCTTTCCTATGCCACCATGATCTTGCTTTTGTGCTTCTCAACACAGTATAAACAAGGCCAAATGGAAATATGATACCCAATAGTTCGTTCATTTAAACCCACTAAAATTAATACTTCTCCTAATTTAGGTCTTCTGCTTTTAGAACTTTCAACTCACTCACCATTTTGTGAGACCATAAATTTTTATCTCATTTCTTCTCTATTATAGCTCCCATAAGCAGTTACATAGATATAACTAAGTGATACGTAATATTGCTTAAACTTACATTGATAGCTTGCTAAATGAATAGAATAGTAAGTTATAAAGTAGTGTAAGGTTGGTTCTACAATTCCTAACACCAAAAGAGGTTACCCACTGATTACTGAGTGTATAATACCATATAGAGTAGTGGAAGCGAATGTTTCAAATATGCCAAGCTTCCATCGACTCATACAAACTTATTAGATAAACTTATAAAAAAGGTAAATATCATAATTACTAGAAAATAACGCATTTTATAATAATTGTTTTTGTCCCTTTCTTCTTTTTTTAATTAGCCATAAAAAGTAAAGTTAAAGTATATAGCTTCACCAAGTTTAAGGATATGCCACATCAGCACTAGTCAGGACATGCATTCCACTAAAAACCAACAATGGAGAAAGAAAAATTAACTTAAAAAAAAGTAGGTCAATTTTCTCCAACCTAATTGTTGAGAACAATCCTTTGAAATTCATCTTGTTCCTATTGTAGATTTTCAATTTGAGGTTTGAAAACTACAGTAGCTTTGACTTCCTAATCATACAACAACATTTAGTGAATATCAACAAACTAAGTAAGCATTCTAGTTAATATAATGTCACATAGCAAATCCAGAGTTGCTTAGTCTTTGAGTAATTGTCACTACCTCCCTATCATTGACTGTCATCTATACCTCAAGCCTCTCAACATTTTCTTTCAATCTTGATATATCATATAGTAGTTTGGAAAATAACAATATAGATATCATCATCCAAGATAAATAAATTTCTAAAACTAAAGGAAAATAGAAAAATTACTTTCTTGAGATACACAAATGACAAGAGATAACTCCTTATAATAACTAATTAGACCTAAAGAACTAAAAATAACCCTATTGACAACAATGAGGTCAAAGATGACTAAGCCTCCATTTGGTTCAGCTTTTGGTAAGTGGAAAAGCACTTTTTTCCACCGCAAAAGCTATTTTAAGAAAAAAATGGGTGTTTGGCTGTAAATTTCAAAAGCACTTTTGAAGTAGAAATAGCTTTTTTAAAAGCTAAAATATAGCTTTTTCAAAAGCTCAAATTTGGAGCTTTTTAAAAAAGCCCCTTATTTTAGCTTTTTCGGGTAGTAACTTTTCAGTCACTTACGTATATAACAAATTTTAAAAGTTACTTTTGTTCTTCTGTTTACAAAACTCTATCTTCTCCAGTTCTCC
>JANZXR010000008.1:20542014-20557748 GCA_027575705.1 Erythroxylum echinodendron
AAATGCATGCTTATATGGGTTTGTGGTGGTCCCTTAAGAGTCAAGTGCACTTGTCTGTCTATAGGCTTTTCCCGCCTACCCGCTAGTGGCATGGAGATCCTCACGGACTCCCATAAGTTCACGGCTACACATGACCGCTTCACGGGAATGTGTAGTATGTTCTGTTTTGGATCCACCCGAACCATTTTTGATATGCTTATGGGATTATGAATTGTGATTATTTTGATGTGTTCCTTATGTTAATTTTCGTGAATGGCTTGATGAATTGAAAATTTTGCAAACGATATGTGGCATGATTGATCAATGTAGAGTTTGCTTTGAGATAAATGATTAAAAAAAATTTGCTTGTTCTTGGTTATTAATATGTTACCCACGAGCCGTTGAGCTCACACCCCCTTTTCCCTTCCCATCCATAGGCGATGAGAAAGAAAACGAGTGACCATATCGGGGACAAGGCATCACTCCCAATTTCCTTTGTTTTTGAAGTTATCTTTTTGTAACAAAGCTTTAGTTGCATTTTTTGAGCAAAAGTCACTGTTCATGTAGTTTTATTTTTAATTTGAAATTTTGAGACTTTGGTATATTGGGATAAGAAAATGCTCACTAAAGCTTTGTAAGAATGCATATTATGATATTAATGAAAGATATGCAGATTTCATAGTGTTTGTGTTGCAAATTTCCCATGAAGATAGATTTTATGTGTAATGATTTTGAGGCAAATTCTGGACTGATGTGGATTAAATTGGAATAATTAGTCTTCTTGAAATTTATGTAGTATTTTCATAGCTTTCCAATGATGTATCGTATGTCATGTTTGGATGTGGGAGATGAAGAATGTGGAATGTTGAAGTTTGGTGCAGGTGCTGTTAAATTGCAAGTTTCTGGAGAAAAAATTTGAGTAAATGTTTGACCCTCATAGAGTTTGAAATTGTTCTTAGGGTCTTCATGAAAGTTGTGGATTATCTTTTTATCTTTCTGATGATATGAAGTATGAGATTTTTGACCAATGGAGTGGAAAGTTATGATGTTTAAAAATTCTGTTGCTGTTTAAGATGTTTTGAGGGCAGTCTCTTTGCAGTGGTTTTTAGCTCCCTTAGAGACCAAATAGGTTTTTGCATCCTTCATGGAATTTTTAGAGCTTCCTCTTAAATTTTTATTGATACCAAAATTTCAAATTTCAGAGTTCTGATTAAGAAGTTATGGATGTTTGAAGATGGACTATCGTTTTGAGGGGCTGGCCTCGCAGTTCCTCGCGAACTCGAGTTGCCCACGGCCGCGAGCGCGCGCTGGACGATTGCGAGGCGGGCGCTAGCCCGCGCATCCAGCGCGCACTTCGCGATCGCGAGGAGGTCATGAGCACGCATTTAGTCGCGAGACGCTCGCAGTGCGACGAGGCATAGGTGAAATTTCTGATTTTCCTTTCAGATTCTGACCTCTCTCCGCTCTTTTGGCTAAAACTTTCTCTTCCGACCTCCGATTGACCTGATTTTCCAAGCTTTGGTTTTATAAGACATTTTTATACCTATCCATACGAATTTATAACTTTTTATATTATTTTTGAAATTTATGGATTAAATCAAAGTGAAAGGATCGGACATTTTTATAAACAGACTTCAGTCTTTTGGCAATATTTTGATCTGTGAGCTCCAATTGAGTTGATTTTTGTTGCTAAACGAACTAGAGTCATGGAGCTAAAATTTTTCTGAAGGAATCAAAGATCAATTTAAGCCCTAAAAAATTTTCAATTTGAGGGGTGATTCGGGTGTAGTATTTGAGTCTCAGCTTAAGTTTAGCCCAGAAGTATTTTGGCCAATACTTCTTTATTTTTGAACCAAATTGAGTGTTTTGGTGTCGTTATAACCTTAAGGCAACGAAAAAAAATATTATGAAGAAGTCTTATTGAAATTCCTTTACGACCCACCATTAATTCTGATCGGAGGTAAGTGAAATGAGTTTTGTTTTGAAGTTTGACCTGGTGGGGAATTCCTCCCTTGTGGGATGCGCGTCCAGATGTCTCGTAGGACGTCGGACCCGTGACTCGCCCGGGTAGGGTTCCAACAGATGTGGTATCAGAGCAAGTAGGAGTTGGACTCCGATAACAGGGTCCAACATTGCATCTATAATCTGCTTCAAAAGTTTAGTCTTTTAATTTACCTCCACTCGTATGTTTTTATAGTAAATTTTAGGGTTTCTAGGAGAAACATAGTTTGATACATAGGCATGCCAAAGAACATGTATATTAAACAAATCCAAAATTCACGATTTTACACTGGCTTTGAGACTTACACAAGCACAGATGGTAACACATCATAACACTACACAAAATAACTAGACCTAAAACTATAGCTAGTGGTAAGTTTAGGTATATCCCACAGAGAGAGTATATAAAGCTTTTGAAATGAAAAATAATCATTGTGTAGGTTTAGGGGGAGGGGTTTGGTTTGATTTCAAATAAGAAAACAAAATGAAACTAAACTAACAAAAGCAAATTAAAGAAAACATTCAAAAATGCTGAAAAGTGATGAATACGTTAAGGAGCCGGCCATCGTTTCATTCTCAGCCTGCACACATTTAAACATAATTCATTGAATTTTTGTTCTCATACCTGTCCTAACAACTATTAATCGTATGTTACAATAAGCTCTATTAACCCCGATTTTACCTTAATTTGTGTTCAATTAAAACATGCTCTTTAACCAAACCTAGCTATCAAACAACCTAGAACAAGCTCTCTAAATTTATTGAACAGTTGGATTACAAGTTAGGAAAATAGATTAATCAAGGCAACAACCATATACAAAGGATGAGAGGTTGGCCCCTTCTTCCCTTACAAAACTAAGACTTCACTCTACAAAATATTCCATGTCTTTTGTCATCACAAAATGTTACATTTATACTTAAAACTAGGGTTTGAGATAACTGGTTAAATTTCAAGGGCTTGACTTGGTAGCTTACGGCCATGAATGGCCTCTTTCAAGCCTCACGGTCATGAGCCTTTATATTTTGGGTGTGACTCAAGTTGCCACACCCATGACACATTTTTCATGGCCGTGACTTGATGGTCACAACCATGACAAAATGGTGCATGGACATGAGCTATTTTTTGCACTCTTCATGCTTGATGTTTTCAACATATGCTCTTCATTTTATGCATTTTCTTATCTTCTGTTGCTCTAATCCTTCTCCTTCTTGCTCCATGAAGACAATTGAGTGTGAATATCACGAAGACATCTCAAAGAATGTGCTTTCAACTCACTCTAGCTCTTATGCTTCCGAATTGTACCTAAAACAAAATATATACTAAAGTGAATTTCTTAAGCATTTCATAGCAATAATCACTAAGTGTTATGGAATAAATGTATAATCAATTAAGTACATATCAAGAGACATGGTCGTGTATCTCTAATTTGCTTCAAAACTTCATTTTATATGGCATTTTTATCTGAATTCTTCTCGTTTTGGTCCATAAAGGTAATTATAACCTATAAATGCATTTGAAGCAAATTAAGTAACAAATATCCAATAAAATTACAAAATGTCAAGCAAAATACATCAAATATCGGTTTATAAATATACGCAAATATGTATCTATCAATATTCCATACCAAATTATAACTAAAATCATTTGCTTATGACTATTATAGGTAAGAAAGGTCCATACAAAGATTTATGATTACTTGTCACAACTAATTAAAGGATCAAATTTTTTTCCATCTAACACCTATAAAGAAATGCATCCATTAAAAGGGATAATAATTCTTATTAAGTCAAGAAAATTAAGGAGAAAGTTGAAGAAAAAAAAGAAATCATTTAAAGTTTACACATAAGAGTCAATTGCAATTGTGTATACCTCTCCTCGCAACTATTAATTGTAGGTTACAATAAGATGTCTTAACAATGCTTTATGTTAAACAATCCCATCCACTGAGCCAGTTACAAAGTATAGTCACCATTCAAATCTAATAAAAAGCTTTATCTTGGGGTTAATTACAAAAAACAACCAATTATAACCTGAACTTTAAAAAGTGAGAATTAAATACCCAAACTTTCAATTTTTACAAAAAAAACCCAATGTTTGTGTCTTCGTTAATGGAGCTAACGTGGCAAGCTATATCAGACATATTTTTTGACATGTAAGATGATAAGTGGAATGGATGTACAAGTGAAATTTTTGTTTTAATTAATTAATTAATGTTAAGTAAAACAAAAAATGATGAAACATTAATCCCAACCCATTTTAATTTAGAAATTAGTTGCTTACTCCTCTTTGCATAATAGACTATCACCATCTTTATCTTTAACTCTCCAATTGCTCCATATCAGATTGTTTTTCTTTAATAGCATCAGTTACTTGCTTCTCTTCATATAATAGACTACCATACACCAGACTATTCTTGTACCAGCTATAAAACTAGATTTTGTTGAGCTATAAAATAGACTATTTTCACACCAGTTATTTTTACTCAAGTTACAAGTCAACTCTTCATTTCACCTTAAGAGTTTCATACCAGAAGGCCGCCTATCTATTCTATACCTACCAGAAATCATTCCTTTATCTTTTTACTAAATTGTATTCTTAAATCAGTTACTTTTATCATTTATCTTCTTTAGGTTGTGCACTAAATGTAATGGGAATGAAATATAGAGGGTGTATTGATTCTGTTTATGTGTGTAATAGTGATTTGTTTGGACAAGTTTAATTTGGTGTTCTTTTAGAAGTCTTATTAGTCTAGAGTTTTGATTTTGAGTTTAAAAGAAAGAAAGACCAAACTTCGAATCTAGTGTTTTGCTTTAAATCCTAATTTCAAAATAAAATTATTACATTAAAAGGAGATGAAATAATGACTATTTGTGTAATTATGATGGGTTTGGATAAGTTCCATTTGGTGATTTCTTAAAATTTTTATTGAATATCAGGAACTATTAGGCAAAGTTCAACTATTATCACCTTTGTCTACTTCTCTGAAGATAAAAATGTGACTGGTGCTTTTACTATTTACCTAGTTCCCCACCTTACTACACCACCTCTCTCTCTCTCTATCTCTCTCTCTCTCTCTCTATATATATATATAGGCATCTTTTCTCACTTTTTCGACCATGTTAACTGTTTTTATTATTTATCTTCTTTACAAACAAATGACACACTTCCTAGAATATTGGGAAAATCCCACTTCAACCATTAATTTATTTGTTAAGTACATGTCTGATTAATGTATACTTTACTCAGTCACACTTTCCCTTATCTTATGTTATTCAGCCTAAAATTTTATATATATTTCCATTTATAGCCATCTTCTTATGTATTATGTAATATGTCATTGTAAAAAATGCCTAATATTTTGTAGATGTGTGGTATAATAGTGACTTGAATATATCTACATCATACACATATATCCTATTTCCTTCAATTTGATATTATTACATGATTGACAAATCAACATGTGCTTCATTTTTTTCACCTTATAATTAAGCAATAGTTATTAAATATCATCTCACCTGATAGTTCCATTTAGTTAAAAAAATAATGATATTTCTTTTGAAAATGTTGTTGAATTTTGAATTTCATTATGGTAGGGTGTTGGAAAGATACGATAATAAATATATTGGGGGCAAGATCGAAAGGAAGAAGGATACGTTTATTGATGAACTTGGCATGATAGTTGATAGATGAATATTTGACTATATTTTGACACCCATATTTGATATATTTTGTTTGATATTTGATACTTTTATTATATGTTTGGCACTTAATATGCTTCAAGTGTGTTTACAGGTTATAATTGCCTATATATACTTAAAGCAAAAGAAACAAACAAAAATCAAGCTAAAATTAAAAAAAATAGTAATTTATAAGAAAGGCACTTCCGTGCACTTTTGCCCAACTGAGCACTTTCGTGATACTCGGTGTATCTCTATTATACATGCTCATGTGCATGGGCGTGCACACTAGCGTGCATAACCTAAAATTCTAGGTTTTCTCATAAATTCAACATTTTAAAGCTAATTGAAGGGAGAGAATGCTTGGGAACATCCAGGGACATTCAGAGGTGATTTGGAGATTGAGGATCAAAAGACACAGGATTTTATCAAAAGATTCATCAGAACGCAAGATCGAATGTCTACTTTGTCAGAATACACAATAGAGAACATACAGGGAGATTAAGAATTATGATTATGATGTTTTCTATTTTGTTTTTTTGTATATATAGATGTGATTTCATGTTTGTGATGTATAGCAAAATTTTTTGTTGGTATCTAGGTTAGATGAACCTATTTGATTCTAAAAAATGATTTGATTAATTTGTGAATGCAATTGCATTTGTTGGTTATTAAGATCTGATTATCTGTTCTTGTTACTGTCTATTAATCCAATTTTTAGACTTTAATTTGATTTCATACTTAGCGATTGAGAAATAGTAGGTTTGGATATATCCACAATAATTGGAAAGAGTTGACTGCAATCCTAAAGATAGGACGACATAAATCTTCTAGATTAGGGTCAAACTTAATAGAGGGATTTATAACACAGTAAGGTAAGCCTATAAGTTTTAACCTGAGTAATCTTATTAGAGACCTTAGGATTAGTTGTTAGTAGACTCAAGATCAGTTACTAGCATACCTTATGAATCTCCACAGTCCAATTAATCAACAACATAATTACATAACAAATAATCAATCGGTTAAGGGTTTAAGGGGATTCAAAGCCTAGGTACTAATAATATGATATCGGTATTTAATTAAGTGTAATTATTACTTTGCATTGATCTGTGCTGCTTGTTTATTATAATTGATAAGTTTTAATTTTCTTAATTAAAATTTTAATTAATTCATATGCTATATAATACAACAACAGTAATTATTAGTATTTACTGTCTTCATGGGATCAACTCGTACTTGTTAATACTAGCCACAACTGCACCGTGAACTTGCAGTTATTTAATATTAACTATTACACTTTAGGTCAATCAATAGTCATAAAAGGAGTTTCTGAAGATAAAGGACATAGATTAAGATCTCTGTTTTACATATTTCCTAATGATTCGATGAGAAGCTTAAAGGAGTTAAGCTTACCCCATGATAAAGACATGTTGGCAATGCTCAACTTTATTCAAGAAATAAACTAACATAATTTTAAAGTCTACTACAAGCATGGTATGAGCATCCTACAACATATGGTATAGAATTTGACTTTGAAATTTGATATTAATACACAATAGAATATAAGTGTGAATGATAATGGATTTTTCCAAGTTTAAGTGGAGTAAGATGATGACTTCATTGTTATGTAAATAAGTGGATATGGAGATAATTCAGTTGATGTTGAGTTAATTGTTTATGATGAAGAATATGTTACTGTGACAACAAATGAGAAGAGATATGCCATGACGGTAAATAGTGGGTTTGAATGTGACAATGTTGTGGATGGGGTTTGTATTAGTGGAAAGGATTATAATGACGAAAGTGATTATTCGAAAGATACACAAAGACAAGAAGGCAGTTCACATGGTGCGAATGGTGAATATGAGGATAGTGATGTTGAAGTTCAGTCACCAGTTTATAGTGATGATAAAGCATTTATTCCAAATAAGAAATACATTTTCTTTAATCCAAAAGCCAATGTGAAAGATTTTAAGTTTGAAATTGGAATGAAGTTCAAGGATGAGATGCAGTTGAGGGAAGCAATAAGAAACTATGAAATTACATATGGACATGAAGTTTTAATGGAGAGCTTCGATGTAGGAATACAGGTTGTTTTTTAGCCACAATGTCCATTTCAGATATATGCTAGCTGGATTGGAACAAGAAAACATTTTTTGTTAAGATAGTAGAAAACAAGCATAATTTCAAGAAAGTGTAAAGAAACAAACAAGCCAGCAAGAAATGGATAGCAAATGAATTTTTAAACAAGTTTAGGAGGAACTCAAATTTTCCAATTACTAAAATGATGGATGATCTTAAAAGAAAATATGCTCTACATATGACTAAACCCCAATGTTATAGGGCTAAATAGGAAGCTTTTTTCATTCTACGAGGATCTATGGAAAGCCATTATGCTAAGTTATGGTCTTACTGTAACATCCCAACACCAATGGGAAGGGCAAAATAGTAATTTGGAATAGTTTATAAGTGCTTAGACTCGTCTGGACATGTTCATGCATACACATGTAAGTGAATACACATGCATTCATAACATTTCCCGATACTTTTGTTAATAAATGTGATTATTATGAAAAATATGATTTGTGAGTATGAAAATAAGTTTTGGAGAGGGTCATTTTGGTTTTTCGATTTTTAGTGAAATTTAGAAATTTTTCTAGAAATTTTCGGGGTAATTTCTGGACTAGGAAAAATGCCAAGTGGCAGAATAATGGTTTAACGGTAGTGAAAATGGCTGTCCAATGGCACTGGAAATTTAGATACATGAATTTAGGAATTATTAATTTGAGCCATTGGAAATTTGGGGAGAAATTGGAGTAGAAATTGGAATTGTATTGGAAAGAACCTAAGTGAGGAGTTTAGAGTGTGACATGTACCAAGTGACACATGTCACTTGCCTAACATGCCACCATATGTGCTTAGTTAATAAAAATCTATCATCTTTTAGTTGTTCACGACGCTTCTTCTTATCAAAGGTTTTTGGTGCTTTAAGTGACATTTTTCTCCACCATTTTCGTAGCTCTCTTCTTCCATGTTCGCTTTGAACTTTTGACCATCTTTTCCACTCTCTTTCACCTTGCTTACTCCTCTTTTATTTTATTAACAATCCTAACCTAAACCTCACCCCCTCAATATGGTGATGGACATGTGTGGTAGTGAAGGGCAGAGAGGTGTGAGATTTTGAAGAGTTGAGGGTTTGGAAGATTTGGAAGTTTAATAGGCAAGAAACAAATTTTTATCTCATGATTTTGTAGTTAATTAAATTATTTGTGATATGTGTACACTAAATTGTATGAGAATTGTGATAGAGTATATTGGGTGTGTGTGTATGTAAATTTCTTGCCTTAATTGATGATTGATGATGTAGAATTTGAGGAATGTAAGTTAGAGATGTTTTAGAGGTTTTGGAAGTTAATTGAGGTCTTACATAAGTGTAGAAATGTTTGAAGGATTAAGTGTATGTTGCTGCCATTTTGTGGACCCTTGTTCAAGTGGAGGTTTTGAATTTGTTTTGGTTGAAATCTTGAGTGAAGTGAGTGGTTATAGGTGAGGGAATGGTATGGAAGAAGTAGAAGAAAGGTTAGGATAAAAATCTGGAAATTTTGACTATGTTAGTGTCAATGATTTTGCCATAACTTTTTACGTGGTTGTGCTATTGAGATGCTTTTTGGCTTTAATTAAACTTGAGAAGTTTGGATACAATTATTGTGAAGGAAGTGATGCTTAATTTAGGCTTTAAGGGTTCCAAATTTTGACTTGAATTTGAGAATATGTGTAGGGATGAACAATAGCTCGAGAATTTAGTGATCTGAAACTTTTTTAATATATCTGGGTTGATTTAGGTAGATTTTGCTAAATTGTTCTTCATGAGAGTTGTAGATTTTCTTGTTAGCTTTCTATCTCTATAAAGTATGAAACTTTCGATATGAGGGTTGAAAGTTATGATCTGTTGATTTTCGGATGTTATGTCATAGGTTAATATGCTTTGTGTTTGGAAATGTTCATTAAGTGTAGGTTTTGTGGATACTGTATTGTGAGGCAAATTCTGGACTGTTTTGGTTTGAATTGGAGAAAGTAGCCTATTGAAAGTTGTAGAGGAATGTCTTAGCTTTTCAATGATGTGTAATATGTTATTTTTGGATGTAGGAATTGAAAGATATGAATTTGTGAAATGTGGATATGGTTTAGGTGATATGTAACAGGGCAGAAATTTTGATTAAGATTTTGACAGAGGTTGAATTTGCTTTCGAGTTCTATATGAGAATTGTAGAATGTGGTCTGATTTTTCTATTTATATATAGTATGGAATTTTTGAAGAATTCAATAGGAAGTTATGATTTTTAGAAGTTGTGTTACTGTTTAGGATGAGATTTTATAGGACAGATACTTTAAAGTAAATTTTGACCTCTATAGAGGTGGAATTTGTCTATGAGTCCTTCATAGAATCGTAGGTCTTTCTGCTATCATTATATTGATACCAAATTTGTTAAATTTGGACTCCTAAGTGAAAAGTTATGTGTTTTGAAAGAAGAACATGTGGGAAAGGAAACAAAGTTGGTAGTCGGAGTAGGCAGGAAGCTGACCCTCGCGATGGCGCGCTCCTCGCGAGCGAGAGGGACTGGCGACCACGAGGGAGACCGCGCTACGTGCTTCTCGCGAGCACGAGAGCTCACGAGCTCGAGGACGACCGTGACATGCCCTCCTCGCGAGCGCGAGAGCTCGCGATTGCGAACGCCGCGTTTAGCTAGCGTCTCGCAGCCGCGAGACCGTCACGAGTTCGACCAACCATTTTTAAGTTTCCCATCTGACCTTTTGCCATTCTTTTGCTTCTAACTTGGCCATCCGACCTCCGATTGATCTGATTTTCAAAACGTTGGATTCCTAAGCCATTTATCTACCTATCCATGAGATTTAGTGAATTTTTGAGATTTATTTGAAAATGAGGGATTAAACCAAAGTGAGTGGACCAATTAAAAGAATGTGAATTAATTATTTTCGATAAAAACAATTTCGGGTAAAATTTATGATTGATACCGGGATTGTCACAAACATGCATTGTACAAATTTAAATTCTTGCATGTGCATTATTATACATTTCTGATTGTACAATTTGTAATGTATGTGTATTTGAATTGTTATAGAGGCGCATTTGGAACGTCAACCCACCGACGTTGCCGAGACTTCCAGGCATTAGCTTCGGAAGCTATTGGTGAGTAACCTAGACGGTTTCTCTCAATTTTTGTTTTCCTTATGATTTGTGGTGGATAATGGTGGGATTGTGAATTATTTGTGATAGTGGATTCCGGACAGAAGGTCTGATGACTGTGTACTGGGGAGTTGTGTTATTGAAGTGCTACTTGTATGTGAATTGGAGACCTACATGTCTATGATGTGTTTATGTGTGACATATATGATTAATTATGTCCTTTGTAAATTGATTGTGACATGAGCATTCCCTTCATGAATACATGATTAGATAATGATAGTTGTGACTGGAGCAGCCACCGATTAGAGCTTAAAGCTCAACGATTGTATTTGAGCCTCGAGCTCAATAGTAATTTAGAGCCTTTGGCTCAACGTTTAATGATCCCTATAAGGGACAGTTCAGGCGCTCGGTCACAACACTGTAATAATTTTAAAAGTGTCACATGAGCATTCCATATGCATTTGATTAAATGTGGTCGATTGAGTGAAAGGCTTAATACCTTATACTTATGTGAAAACAAAAGTGTTGCTTATGTGAAAAGTGTGTGATATTTGATCGATGTATGTTAATGAGTTGCATGAATTGAGTGAACCATCAATGATGGGTACCTCACTGAGTTGCAAAACTCACCAAAATTGCAATGTTGACTTTTCAAGACCGAGAGTAGACTCCTAGCTTCAGAGGGACTTTTCCAGCCGTGTAGAATGTGTTGGCAAGAGAAGTCATGGCTCACAGGTCGGTCAGCTGGGAATTTTATGATTACTTAGATAGATTTGCTACTTTATTTGCTACTTTTTCCTCTTTCATATAGCATTTTGTATTAGGCTTTTTGGATGTATGTACAGACAGTACAGGATGATAAAGGTGTAAACTTTTGATTTTGATGGAATGAAATGAGGAAGAAGTTAATTTTAAAAATGTTTTGGTTTTCTATTAATGCTTTACTGTTAAAAATTTATATGATGCCATGTGGACTGAATGTAGTGATTGAAAGTAGCTCACCCTTATCGTAGGATATGTACCAGAATGACCTGCGAGAGTCCCGGTGCGTACCCTACAGTAAAGGGGTGCTATATTTAGGTGGTATCAGAGCATGGTTTGGCATCTGTTGGGACATATAGAATGTTACGCATGAATTATTTAAGAAATACAGAAAATGATCAAAAGTATTGTTTGGTATAGGTCATCCGCCCTAGGTGATTAAGTTGATCAACTAGCTGACCAAGGATCAGTCGGAGCCAGTAGGGAGTCTTCAGTGCCTCGATTTGAGGAATTGCCTCCTAGAGTTCCCAAGAGACGGGAGAGGAGGTATGATAAGCTGCGCAAGCAGGGAGCTGTGGACTTTTATGGCAGCACAGACCCTGCTCAGGCTGAGAGGTGGCTTGAGAGGACTGAGAGAGTTCTCGATCAGATGGACTGCGAGCCTGGTGAGAGGTTTGACTATGCAGTATCTCTCTTGCAGGGCTCAGCTTATCAGTGGTGGAAGACTATCCCGGGCAGTACCACCAGACCCTGCCTATTAAAGTGGGGGGATTTTCTGAGGGCTTTCAAGGACAACTACATACCCAGGATTTATTTGGATATGAAGATGCAGGAGTTTATGGAATTGAGGTAGGGCGGGATGTCAGTGGCCGACTAAGAGATGAGGTTTAATGAGTTGATGAGCTATGCTACTGGTTTGATTCCTACATAAGCAGATAAGTGTCGGAGGTTTGAGAACGGGTTGAGTATGGAGATAAGGACCAGGTTGGCACGACTTCTGGTAGAAGTTTCAGTAAGCACCAGAACAGAGCCTTTAGATCACCGGCTAGATCTAGGCAGTCCGGATTTGGGCAGAGGCGTAGGTATTCTCAGACTGGCAGTGGCAGTGGAAGAGGTATTGGACAGACTCAGTTCCTAGTTTGTGAGCACTGTGAGAAGAGGCATGGTGGTGAGTGTTGGCGATTTACTGGAGCTTGCCTCAAATGCGGCTCCATGGACCACCAGATCAGAGATTATCCGGCTACTTTGGGAGCTCAGTCTACTGTTAGTGGGCGGTCTGGGAGTAACACCACAGTTCAGCAGAGTCGAGGTGGTGGATCTGGACAGAGGAGCCATGGTAGAGGCAGAGGTAGAGCTAGGAGTTCAGTTATGAGGACTAAGGGACGAGGCAGCCGACCACACTCCCAGGCTAGGGGTCTATGCCATGACCAGGGAGGAGGCCCAAGACTCACCAGATGTGGTAGCAGGTGCGCTTCTTATTTCTGACTTTGAAGCTTTTGCACTACTAGATCCAGGATCCACACACTCCTTTATCGCACCGTATTTGGCATGTAGACTACATTGTGATAGGGAGCTATTACAGTATGGGCAGGTGAGTACACCTCTAGGTAGTACTACTACCTTAGGAGAGGTCTGCAAGGGGTGCTCGATTATGATTGATCAATCTGAGTTGAAGGCAGACCTGATAGTCTTGCAGTTGAGAGAGATTGATATGATTCTAGGTACGGATTGGCTCACTGCCCATAGGGCTGTTATGAACTACTACACCACGGAGGTAGTATTAGAATCTCCTGGTTAGCCTAGAGCAGTGTTCAGAAGAGTTAGTCAGGCAGTGCCAGCTCGGATGATATCTTTCCTGAGTGCCCTGAGGTTAATGCAGGGAGGATGTGAGGCTTATCTGGCCCACATCATTGATACTAGAGTTGAGCAGAGGTTTCAGGACATTCTCGTAGTTAGAGAATTCCCAGATGTGTTTCCTGATGAGTTACCAGGTTTACCACTGGATCGGGAAACAAAGTTTACGATCGATCTAGTTTCAAGGGTTGCTCCTATATCTATTCCTCCATATAGGATGGCACCTGTATAACTGAAGGAGTTGAAGACTCAGTTGCAGGAGTTACTGGAGAAGGGTTTTATTAGACCCAGTGTCTCACCTTGCGGAGCTCCAGTGTTGTTTGTGAAGAAGAAGGATGGGAGTCTGAGGTTGTGCATCGATTATAGGCAGTTGAATCGAGTGATAGTTAAGAGTAAGTATCCACTTCCTAGAATCGATGATTTATTTGATCAGTTGCAGGGAGCTCAGGTGTTTACTAAGCTGGATTTGAGGTCAGGGTATTATCAGTTGAAGATAGCTGAGGCTGATGTACCTAAGAGTGCATTTCGGAGCCGGTATGGGCACTTTGAGTTTCTAGTGATGCCGTTTAGGTTGACCAATACCCCAGCAGCCTTTATGGCCTTGATGAAAAAAGTGTTTCAGCTCTACCTTGATCAGTTCGTGATTGTGTTTATTGATGATATTTTGGTATATTTGAGGAGCAGATAGGAGCATGCAGAGCATTTGAGGATCGTTTTGCATATTATGAGGGAAAAGCAACTATATGCCAAATTCACTAAGTGTAAATTTTGGTTGAATGAGGTAGTGTTTTTGGGCCATATAGTGACTGGGGATGGTATACAGGTAGATCCAAAGAAGATAGAGGCTGTGATGAAGTGGGAGGCTCCAAGAAATGTGTCGAAAATTCAGAGCTTCCTAGGATTGGCCGGATATTACCGGAGGTTTGTCGAGGGGTTTTCTCTGATCTCTGCCCCTCTGACAAAACTTCTGAGAAAGAATGCAGTGTTCAGATGGACTGAGGAGTGTCAGAAGAGTTTTGAGGAGTTGAAACATCGGTTGACTACTGCATCGGTGTTGACTATTCCATCAGGGACTAGAGGTTATGTGGTGTATAGCGATGCGTTGCATCAAGGATTGGGATGTGTCCTGATGCAACATGGCAGAGTGATCGCCTATGCATCGAGACAACTAAGATCTCATGAGGTAAATTATCCAGTACATGATTTAGAGCTAGCTGTAGTGGTCTTTGCTCTAAAAATTTGGAGTCACTATTTGTATAGCGGGACTTTTCAGATCTTTACTGATCATAAGAGTCTGAGATATTTGCTGAGTTAAAGGGAGTTAAATTTGAGACAGAGGAGATGGATTGAGCTACTGAAGGATTATGACTGTACTATCGAGTACCACCCAGGGAAAGCTAATGTGGTGGCAGATGCTTTGAGTAGGAAGTCTCACATCAGTGCAGCTCAGATGCAGTTATCGAGGCTACCTCATTTAATACATTTGAGAGCTTTAAATGTGGAGTTGAATCTGGAGTAGGATGGGGCTTTGATTGCCACATTGAAACTCAGACCGATGCTACATGATAGAGTTAAGAAAGTGCAGGGCAAGGATCTTGAAATGGTGAAGCTTATGGTGAAAGTAAAGGCAGATCCGAATTCTGAGTTTGAATTGAGGGATGAGACATTATAGTTGAGACAGAGGCTATGTGTGCCTAATGTGGATGATCTGAGGAAGGAAATTATGGAGGAAGCTCATATGGCTGCCTATGCTATGCATCCTAGTACTACCAAGATTTATAACACACTAAAGCAACATTTTTGGTGGCCTGGAATGAAGAAGCAGGTTGCTGAGTACGTATCCAGGTGGATGACATGCCAGCAAGTTAAAGCTGAGCACCAGGCTCCAGTAGGGAAGCTCCATTCGTTGCCTATCCCTGAGTGGAAATGGGAACGAATCACTATCGATTTTATCATGGGGTTGCCCAAGAATCCGATGCAACATGATGCTATCTGGGTCATAGTAGACCGGTTAACTAAATCGGCCCATTTCTTGCCAATAAGGGAGAATAATTCACTTGATCAGTTGGCCCAGAAGTATATGACTGAGGTAGTGAGACTGCAAGGGGTTCCAGTATCTATAGTGTTAGACAGGGATCCCAGATTTAATTCGAGGTTTTGGAAGAGTTTATAGTCTACTATGGGTACTAAGTTGAACTTCAGTACAGCATTTCATCCTCAGACAGATGGACAGAGTGAGAGGACAATCAAGACT
>JANZXR010000008.1:20559170-20581936 GCA_027575705.1 Erythroxylum echinodendron
TAATAATAATAATAATAATAATAATAATAATAATAATAATAATAATAATAATAATAATAATAATAATAATAATCAAAATCAAAATCATAATCGTAATCGTAATCGTAATAATAATCATAATCATGATCATAATCATAATAATCATAATAATAATGATGATGATGATACATCCTAAGAATCATCCTTGATTATGTTCTTCTCAAGCCATTGATAAGCGAGGTAGCTTTACTTTACACAAACAATGATATATGATCTTGAATGCTTTTTTAAAAAGACTAAACCATCTTCTTTGGGTAATTATAAAAAGATTCTATTCAAATTACTGTAATGCTACCCAATGATAATTACCATTAACAAATCTGTTAGTGATTCCACCGGAACATGCTATGCGTCAAATGCATAAATATGTTGCAGAAACAAAATTTCTCTAATGACATGAACATTAATGAATCCTACATCTGCAATGAGATACACTCAATATCACAATATTCTACCTATCTATACCTATCACAATGTACTACCTTTCAACTAGTAGAAATGTTAGCTAGAAGCATCTCCAATGTCTCATATGTCATGAAGACAATTTCCACACTGGGAACCATCTTGCAGTGCTCAGGTAGAATTCTTCTATACAATCCTCGCAGGCCTTCGCTTCAAACAATCACCACCACAAGTTAGAAACTGTCTTTGAAAGGTCTAGAATTGGAACTTAGATGCAGAAACTCTCCACAACTGCAGGCAGAAAAAACCAATTTTGTTAACTTGAACCCTTAATATGACAAGCTATTATCTCTCAAACCCTTCAAAAATTGTATACGTAAAATCGAGAGCTATAGTGGTAATGGATAGGAAATGTCAGGAAGTTGAAAGAAATCTCAACCTTTTAGTTCCTCAAACATCTAAAGTTCAAGCATCAACAAAGCTACCATATTATAATGCTAAGAAACAAACACTAACACAATTTGCAGATCACAAAAGAAAGAAAAAAAAACTTATAGACTAAAGAAGAACATAATCATACCTTTTACTAACGCCAAACTTGAGTAAAGAAACTTCACCAAATTCATACTTGATATTTACCACCTTCAACTAAACTACCACGAATCTAATTAAGCCTTAAGGAATTTTTACAATCTACGAATATTTTTCCTTCCCAAATTAGAGACATCAGAGCACTCATCAATATTAGACAAAATCAGTCACCATTAAGTAAATGTCCAAGATGTCATCACCTATAGCGTTTGAAAGTGCAAACCAAGAAACCACCTCAACTTTGAAATTTTTTAAATTCACAAAAGGTGAGCCAAATAGCAGAACTATTGGCCCAAATGTTAAACAACAGTAGCATATATTAGTAGCCTAACACTCAACTCAAAGGTGCATATTGAAAACTAAAAGGTTTTGACATTCAAAGTTCTCATATGGGTTCGTGAAATGTGAAAAGAATAAAATCTAAAATGGTAGGTATAGAAATTGTAGGTGAAAGTATCATAAAATCTTAGTATAAACCATATCAGAAAAACATTAACAATGTCAACAACTGTCATCTACAAAAGAACGTGTCCCTTACCAACTCATGGTATAGGTAAGTCACCTAATTTCCCTATTTATCAACTCATCAAACCTTGTTCAATTCTTTGTTGGCAATGCACCATAGTATAAAATTTACGCAACCTTGCACTAAATGAAATAATAAGCACATGTTCTCAGAAGAAGCATACACCTCATATCCTGTTATATCACATATCCTCTTGCAGGGATGTATGGAAGGTGGTGACTCAATATTAACATCTGAGAAGGAAACCCACCAAAGGAAATCAAAACCTGATTATTTAACAGCCAAGATTAATCCAAACTTGGAGAAGAAAAACATCAAACATAATCAAGTACATGCCAAATTCAGTTCTAAACCTAAACAGAAACACACTTGAATGTATCCCTAAAGAAACAATATTGGACTAAAATTTCAAGCAATTAGGAATTTCATGAAACAATCCTCACAATACTCTTGCCAGATAGACATTTGAGTGAATATGGAATCTAAAGTTAGGTGAATCAAGAAAAAGTTAAGAGATATAAAAACACAAAGTTGAAAATGTTTAAACCAGTTAAAAAAAAGAAAAATGCAAAAAAAGACAAAACTTGAATGAAAAATAATTAAAGAAGCCAAGGTGAGGTAAGTAGCATTATAGTTGGGTTCATCAAGAGGGTAATTCTGGAAATTCTCTACCTAAAGAATTTGCTTAAGGTGCTTCCAATGGCGGCCTCTTAATTGGCCTTTTGGGTATTTCTCGTACATCTGTATCCTCTTGAAGCTCAGGTGTGTAGGTAACACCATCTTCGATTTCACCACCTCAAGTTCCATCTTCTTCATATTCTACAAAACCCCAAATCACAAAATTCTCATAATTACTAATCAAACTAAAGAAAACCCATATAAGATATTTTGAGAGATTAAAGTTCTTACCTTTAAACCTAGCAAGCTGTAGGAAAAGTTGTTACCTTTCTACCTAACAAGCTTCGGTTGCCATAAGCAGAAAAAGAGCAAGAAGACGACTTTCAGTTTCGGCTTACAAATCGTAAATGAGGGCAAAATCGACATAAAATTAAAAAACTATCAGCTGAGGTACTAAATGCTCCTGTATAGGAGCTTTACAAAAATCAGTTCGTTGGGTTGAAACAGCCAACCCAATCATCTCTTTACCAAACAAGTTTAATAGCTTTTTAATAAAGTCAATCAGCTAAAAAATAGCTTATCAGGTCTGTACTAAACATGCCCATTATCTATATTTATATACAGTACACACTCTACCATTATGACTTGATTTTGAACATATAAAAGAGAGAACAAAGCTATACCATATTTCATTAAGTGTTTAGAGAATGTATACATATTATATATACATGATTATATGATTTTAGGAAGAAAGAATAAACCAACAACCTAAATTTGAAGAGTACATAATTGACTAATTTGTTCTTTGATTAATTTGATTTGCTTGATCAATGAGATGATCTATTTGATTTGGTTTTGTTTTCTTAACTAATTTGAAATTCTATTCATTTTAATATAGAAACTCTTAACTCTTTCATAATGAAAAACAAAAATAAAAATAGAAATAGAATGTGATAAAAATAAAGATGCTTCACGCCATTATTCTTAGAAGGAAAAACTTCTAGAGTGCACAACCGACGAATAATAGCTCCTAGAGTTGGAGGAAACTTATTAAGGTTAGGAATATTAATGGAAACCATTTCAAATTTAAGATAGGAAATGGAATTTCTACTTTCTTATGGCCAGATCCTTGGCATCCTAGAGGTATCCTCAAGGATCTCTCTACACCTAGAGCTATCAGTGGTTCAAAATTTCCAATGAATGCAAAATTAGTTGATGTTATCAAAGACAATATGTGGTGCTGGCAAGGAGCCACAATTGAGACAATTCGCATGCTCGAGCCTTTATTATACCAACCTGATCAGTCCCAATCTGATAGATTAGAATGGACTGTATGCCCCTCAAAAATTTACACAAATGCTTCAGGATATACTTTGATGAGACCTCCTCTTCCGAAAGTACCTTGGCATAAATTAGCGTGGCATAAAGGTTCCAGGCCAAGGTTTGCCTTTATCTTGTGGCTTGCTTTCCTTAATAAGCTTCAGACAAGGGATCAGTTCCTTTATACTTATATTCCTAATCACTGCTCCCTATGCTAATCGGATAATGAATCTACAAACCACCTTTTCTTTGAATGCTCCTTCTCAAAATCAGTGTGGTTACACTGCCTCAGCCACTTTCAGATAAACAGTCCCAACCTCCTAAATCTCCTTTCCATTCTATTTTGGTTTAACCATCCTCAAAGCCACATAAATATTGACCTCAACATTTTTATCATTCTTCTTTTTGTTATTGTGTACAACTTATGGTTCGAGAGAAACCTTATAACCTTCAAAAATACAGCCATAGAAGTGGGGTATATTAATACTAAAGTGATCTTCCATGTAATGGAGCAACTCAGCTCAAACACTGAGAGGAGGTAAATAGAGGGTTCTGGATTGTTATCTTGTTTCTTCTAATTTTTATTTTACAGATTCAGGAAAATGAAAGGATACTAACCCTCTCTGTCAACAAGAGAGGCATAAGATGCAGTAATGGCTGAACCTACAAAAGTTCTGAAGATTGTACATGACATCCAAAGCTACAAGGTTGGTTCCATGGTAAAGGAGCTTGAGGGTAAAGCTGACTTCAGTGAAGGATGGTTTCAAGTGAATGATATCAGAAATATTAGAAACATATGCTACAAGAATGCAGTGAACAAACTGATAGTTTCAGGAAAGGAGGTCTAATCAAACCTGCGTATGTGAAATGACAATATTAGGATGTTTTGTGTATGGGCTTCTGTAGTTTCATTTCATGTGTATTGCATTGTGAGCATGTATTTACTTTAGGCTGTAACTTTCAGCAAAGCTGTTTCGGGTGGGTTGATTTTGTTTTTGGTTTGGTATGAGATCTGTTTTTTAGACAATCTCTACCTATGTATATAAACCCTTAATTCTTATTTAATTATACAACTGATTTATCAAAATAATAGTAATAAAATAAAGATGCCAGTAAACCATTTAACAATAGAAATAGAATGTGATAAAAATTAATAAGTTTATTATTTTTAATATTAAATAAAATATCAAAAAATTAATTAAATATAGATTCAATGTTAAATTTTTAACCCCAATTTTTAGTAGTATTGATATAGAAGTCCAGTTGACCTTATCATATTAAAAAAATTTAAATTATGAAAAATATATTTGAAGGCTTTTCACTATGATTTTATTCCTGTCAAATCCTCTGTTCCAGCTATATTCTATTAATTTTCATCTGTACATTTATATGAGGTCTATATAAACGTGTGGATGAGATTTAATAAAACATGATAAGAACACTATAACCGGAACAGAAGATCTGATCCCGATTTTATTAGCAAACCATTTACAATAATCAGATTAACTATTTGACGGGACATGCAAGTGTTCGTAAGATATAGAGCTATTAATAAACATAATTCACTGATGACTTGATGGAGTCGAATTTTTAATTTGAATTTAAAATTTAGGATACTACTATCTTAAAAGATATTATTTTAATTTCACTTTTTAAAAATGATATTAAATTTAAATATCAACAACAAAGTAACATTATTTTAAGATACTAAATTAAAATAATATTATTTAAAAAAAGAATTCAAGTCTTTTTATCAAATTTGACTTCGAAGTCTAGTTAATCTGAAGGTACCACGTTGAATTGTTAAACTTAATTGACCAAATCTAGTAGATTGGAGTTAATTATGGCCATAAAAGTTGGTGAAGAGATGGGCGGAGTACCGTGGGAGACAGATGACATTATTGGATTGGACCAGTCAGGCTACTAATATCCCAACAAGACCATGCAGTCCTTTTCACAGGATTGACACGTTCAAAATTTGTTAGATCTGGCCGAAAAGCATGGTTACAAAATCAAAAGGAAAAAAAATCTTGAAATCCAATCCTTGGGTGGATTCAAATTCCCGTGAAAAAAAAAAGAAAGGAGATGCGTGGACCTTCTTAGTTTTCAAATACAAAGAGCACAGGCCACTCCTTCAAAGAAAAGGAAACAGAGCAAAATTTCCTGCTTTCTTTGTTACACTTGAAAAAAAAAAGGAAGCTTTTCTTTTGCTACGTCAACGAATTCTTCCTTTTATATCTAAATCCTTCCAATTTTAATATATGATTTGTTGACCAAACTTTCGAAAGGGATTATTGCCTTGTAAATATGCAAATTTTTAATGTAGAAAGCAGATTCTACGTTCTAGCGTAGACTGACAGCCAAGCTCCTTTTTTTAAATCGGGCCACCGAACTTTTTAGGCGCCTCTTGGGCCAACCGGAGCCGATAAGGAAAAAGTTTGTGGGGCAACCACCCCATTTCCTGTCATTGCGTGCGCTAACTAAGTTTTCAGGCCCTTCATAGGGGTCCACCCGTGGACTTGTTTTAATTACGTTACATCATACTTTCTTCTTTTTCTTTTTCCCATTGTAAATTTTAATTAAAGAAAATAATTTAAAATTAACATAACAGAATTGATAGGTACACGTGGAATTGGATGATTGACAACTTGAAATGTTAATTACTAGGCATTAATTAATTCAAATCTAGTGCTAACACTTGCCATTATTTTACGCTAAGAATGATCAAGTAACATATGGAATTTATTGTATTTCCAAGGCTAAATTATGATTTCCTAGTTATCTTGTTTAATTGCCTGAATCTAGCTTTTAAGTAAATCTTGACAAGGACTTCAAGCCATGAAAGATGAAATTCCTGATTGTTTATTATATATTTTAAACGTATCAGTAAATTTATTAACTTAAATATTTTATGAGGTGTTGTATTGTAATTTGTTTATGAAATAATTTTATAATTATAAGATTAGTGGAAAGCAAGCATCTTTTGGTTTCCAAACTGACTATAAATTTCCAAACATGTAATTTTTTTAAAAAAATTATACCTTATAAGCTTTAATATGTTTTCATACAATCTTTTCCTTTTAGGTAAAATTTGGGAAGAATTGAACCTGACAGACAAATAGATATGCAAAATTCCAGTTAACCCAAAACTGTGATGGTCTATTTCTAAGCAAACTAATGTGGAAGGAGCAAAACCCTGGGGAGGGAGTGGAAATAACAAAACGATTTGGGTAAAGTTCAAACAGTGGTCCGTCCCGCTCCGTGCTGCCCCCATATATTAGTCTCCATTTCTCTGGGGAGAGCTTTTCTCTAGTCTAGAGCTTTAGATCATTTGACGGAAGCTTCTCGAGCTCAGCTCTTCACTTTCACACCCCACAAAGGCAGGTTCACTCTCCTGTTGCATCTCTGTATTTTCTTCTGAGGCGTACTACTAACCGATCTCTATTTTCGCCTAATCCCAATTCAAAATTTGAACTACTTTTTTAATGCTGTTGGAAAATCTACAATGCGTTTCTTTGTGATGTGCAGCTGAGATTGAATTGCAGGTCCAATGAACAAAATCTGAGTTTAAATCATCCCTTGCTCTTCTACGCGACGAGCAAGTATGAATAAAGAGAATGCAAATGCTTCGGAGGCCGCAGACCTCCCTGCTCGAGTGACACGGGCACGTGCTAAAGCTTTTAAGGCATCACCTGCACTCCCTCCTTTTAAACCGGAGCAGAAGCGTTTTTGTCCTAGGCCACATCCTAAACGAGCAGCATCAGATGCCAACAAATCTTCTCCGGCTGTCACTGCTGCTTTTCAAAATAAGAAAAGGGCTTTGCTCAAAGACGTCACTAACAACATCTATCATGACAACACAGTTGTGGAACGGATCAATGCTGCTAAACTTAAGGTAATCATGGTAGCCTAGTCCTCATCCGTACATTTTAGATAAGGTAACTAATGCTGATTTTGATACTTGTCAAATGATCTGATAGACTGGCAAGCAGGTTAGAAAGTGTCCCCAAAAGAATGAAGATATGGCAACAGATACCTGTATGGAAGTCCCACAGGTTGACGACGATGATAGAGCACAGTTGGCGGAAGAATTGTCTAAGATTAAGATGTTGGAAGCACAAGATATTTCTTACCCTTCAAGAAAAGATGTTGCAGGTCCAGCACTGACTTCCCAAAACAGTACTAGTATCAAAAGTCTGGAATGTAATGGTATGCATTGCACTTTTAATTGGTGCAAAACATTGCCTTAACATAAATGAGAATCTACCCCAACAATTGCTATGTCTATGCGACAACTGATTTTTCCAAAAGTTTCAATAGTTTGAATTTCTTTTGTCTATTGTCATAATTGATGGTCTTACGGTGATAGAATATCATAGGATTAGCATTAAATTAGATGGTAGTTGCAAAGATTATATCTAGAACATTGTCGCTTCATTACTTCATATGCTTCTTTGGTGCAATTTATGCAGAACAAAATAAGACTAGCACTGTGCTGCATGACTCAAACATTAGCTGCATTGTGGACATTGATTCAAATAAAAGAGATACTCAACTCTGCAGCTTGTATGCCCCTGACATTTATCATAATGTACATGTTACAGAGGTTTGTACTCAAACAGTTACTCTAGTAGTAGAAGAGATTGTTTATTACCATGTAACTTGAAGACTGATTCTGAATGACGAGCGACTGGTTCTCATGAATCTTAAGCTGCAAATACACGTGTTTATTCTATGTCTGAAATGCTATCCTGCTATTGACATGGGATAATTTTTCTTTTTCCTTCTGAAATAAGGCAAGTTACATAGCTACTTAGACAGTTCCCTTTCTGTTTGTCTCAAAATCTGGCTTCAGTGTAGCTACTAGGATGGATAGATTATACTGGCAACCTAATAGCTCAACTGACTTGTAGCATTTTTTTCATCAGCTTGATCAAAGACCTTCAACAGATTACATGGAACAACTGCAGCATGACATCAATTCCAGCATGAGAGGGATTTTGATTGATTGGCTTGTAGAGGTTAGTGTAGCCATATTTACTGTATGAGGCAAATAGTTTTCTTATGTGCTCCTGAATGAGCATACTAATGTTAACTGCCCAAATTATGGAGAACAAGAACATGCATCTTGTTGCCTAGAGTTGACATATGAGACCCATAGCTTATCTTTCTTCTCTATACTTAATAATTACCATTTTTATATAAGCCAGGGAACCTTGAACATAATTATGCATTAAGTACACCAATATATTATGACCACCTTTCTTTCTTAAGTTGCATCCAGTTGTACAGTAATTGCAAACAAGATTGCAAGCGTTGGATCCTTGAGCTTTCCTAAGCGCTTAGATTTATGTTTCTTAAAATGGCTCAACATTCAGGAAAATATGACCACATTAATTTTCTTGTCTGCTAGGTTCAGTTTTAGAAATCAAAGCAAAAGGATGATAGTCTTATTCTTTCATCATAATGAAAACCATATACAGCTTATGGTGTCTAACATGATGAATTCAGAGCTGCTTCTGTTCATAGGACGAAGAAGGTTCAGAGTTCAAATTCACGTGATGAAATTTTGTTGCATACTATGCCCTTATGATTTTAGAAGTTGCCTGAATGTTTTTATGCTTATTAGTACCTTTATAAGTTAGTAGTATGTGATATATAGAATTGAGATTGATGTGATTTCTTTTCCAGGTTTCGGAAGAATATAAATTGGTTCCTGACACACTTTACCTAACAGTTCATCTCATTGATAGATTCCTATCCCAAATTCATATTGAGAAACAGAGACTCCAACTTCTGGGAGTTACTTGCATGCTAATTGCCTCGTAAGTTATATATTTGATTTCAAATTGAGAGGTACAATATACACTGTTTCTCCAAGCCAACTAAAGTTACTTGTCTGACAGCCTTTTTCTAACAGTTTTGTGTTACATACTTATAAATATCATATATCTTTTCATTTTATGTTAAATTTGCAGAAAGTATGAAGAAATATGTGCCCCAAGAGTAGAAGAATTTTGCTTCATCACGGATAATACATACACGAGAGAAGAGGTATGGTTTGAAGATACTGGATGGTTGGCCTACATATGTTTTCTTCTTCTTCATTTTCCATCTCTCCATTTCTCCATTTCTGCTGACACAGTCCACAAAGTTGTGCATTTGGCGTTCCTTTTTGTGGCCTTGATCCACGTAAGGGAAATTGATATCAAACAGTGGGCCATGGAAACTATGTTCATGACTTGATCTACCCTTGGTACTGTATCAGTTCAACACATGTGTTGTACCATTTGAACTTCTTCCCATTGTTTCCAGTGAAAAGATGCTTTTGTGGTTCCATATGCAGCCTAGCTGCATTTTGTGGACCACTATGGCCTATATATTAGCCTGAAGCAGTTCCATGGATAATTCGCAAACTATGGTTTACTCTTCATTATAACATACAGAAAAAGGGTAAACCAGACTTTATCCTAATGAAACAGTTTACAAAAAGACACAGTTTGAGGTTAATGCTTTACTTTCAGATTGATATTCGTGAGAATGGCAAGGCTTTCGCAATTTTCTTGCATAGGTTTTATTTTGTGCACTATTAGGCAAGTTCCTAATGCAGCACAATGGCAGGTGTTAAAAATGGAGAGTCAGGTTCTGAATTTGTTACATTTTCAGTTATCTGTTCCAACAACAAAAACATTTCTGAGGTAAAATATTGACAGTCTCCATAAAATCTTTACAATTTGTATTGAAATGACTTACGTTTCCAATTGTGCTGATTGAATTTCAGGAGATTTCTTCATGCTGCTCAAGCTTCTTGCCAGGTGCTTAATTGAAACTTTACTCCCTAATGCTTCGTTCAATAAATTACCAGGAATATAATATGTATCTGATAACGATTTTAATTGTTCTGATATAAGGTTCCTTCTGTTGAATTGGAGTTCTTGGCAAATTATTTGGCAGAGCTGACTCTAATTGATTATAACTTCCTCAAGTTCCTACCTTCGCTTGTTGCTGCTTCTTCTGTATTCCTTGCCAGATGGACACTTGACCAATCAGATCACCCATGGGTTTGACCATTTTATTCTCACTTTGAGATTTTGTTTTGCTTTCATGTCTTTTTCTCACGAGAAAAATGTGAACAAAGCCTCTGCGTACTTCTGGCAGAATCCAACTATGGAGCACTATACGAGGTATAAGGCGTCCGAACTGAAAAATACGGTACTTGCACTGGAACATTTGCAGCTTAACACTAGTGGTTGCTCCTTAAATGCTATACGTGAAAAGTATAGACAACAAAAGGTATCATTGTGCACAATCTAGTATATATTATTTATTTATTATGTTTTAGTTGATTGTACGTAGGATTTATCACCAGCACGAAATTAGATGCTTTAAAACCACAAGGATAGTCAAGATAGAGGTTGAATCAAGTTTTTTGAGTTGTTTTCGTCATTGGAAACAAATTAACTTGAAAAAGTGATGAATCTAGGCACTTCTCAGTGTCAAGCGTTGATCATTTCTGCAATCACAATAACATGATGACCGCTTCTGAATTTCGAGATTTGTCAATTTTCTCAAGGTTTCACTTTTTATGCCATGACAGTTCAAGTGCGTGGCATCTTTGACTTCCCCGCAACGTGTAATATCACTGTTCTGAAGATGAATAGCCGATTCACCTTTAGAAGCACGGTAGTATCATTTGATCAAG
Organism: Erythroxylum echinodendron; assembly: GCA_027575705.1. Lineage (NCBI taxonomy): Eukaryota > Viridiplantae > Streptophyta > Magnoliopsida > Malpighiales > Erythroxylaceae > Erythroxylum > Erythroxylum echinodendron. The sequence continues at coordinate 20,570,369 of JANZXR010000008.1, forward strand.
TTGACAGTGATCCCAATTTTAACCATTCTCAGTAAAGTTCTTAAATTTTACCCCTTTGATCTGTAGTTGTTGAGCATCCAATCTTGTTCTGGTTCTTCCAGACTCTCGAGTCATTGTAACAGGAAATTATAAATGTAACATTAGCCATTAGGAAGTAATTTATAAGCCTGAGCAAAACCATACATGTAAACGCGGAAAGGTTTTAGCAACTGTATCATCTTATGATGACCTCCGTCTCTTGTCTTGGTTCCTAATAGCTAGGTGCTTTGTTTACTTTGTAATGAAATTGGTTAAAGCCCTGTAAGTACACTTGATGTTGCCTTTGATTCATTAATTGTAAACTTTACCTTTTAAAAAAGAGAAAACTATGTTATATTCTCATAAATTTTTAGCTTAACATCATATTACGATCAATACAAAAAATTTATACCAAATTTTTAACCCAATCTCGTTCATTTAATGAGTATGACAACATTCATTCTTAATAGAGTAGTCAATTTAATCACGAAGTGTTTTCAATTCAATTTTAAGTACTTTTCTCCTCTTGTTGAACTTTTACTCAACGCCCCTATTTTTGAACTCTTTTCCAATTTCTTCTTTTCTTCTCTCGTATCAAACTGTTCTTTAAAAAATCAATTTTATTGGTTCTCCATCGTCATATTGACTTTAACTGGCAATGAGTTAAGAAATAAGAATCGTTCATCTTGCATTTTATATTCTGTTTGATGATCTGCTGTATGCACATTAAGTGAAGCATTAAATACAAAAACATTTCTTGATATCATCAAAACAAGACACATGAAATTCTTTAGTTTAACAGTCTCCTTTTTTATGATAACAAAGATTGTGACATACGAAATGTAAAACATATATATATATATATATATATATATATATATATATATTAGAATAGATTTTTTCTTTTTTTATTTTAAGAATTATCTCTAAAATCTAAATTTATGTAAGTCAAACTCAATTACAAACAAGATGTATTGAGGTCGAAAGTATATTGGAACTTTTATCAAAATATAACTTAAACTCTAATGTTTTCTTCCACTTATGCCGGAAGAAGCCGAGGTCCATTCAAAAAGCAAATCGGCCAGTACTATACTTTTCAAGAATTTGAAGCTAAAGCATTTGAGAAAAATTACTTGAAGAAATGGTCCAATAAGGTTTTCTCTCCTTTACGGATCAAAACCATGCCCGAGAAAGTACTGTCGATAAATAAAATTAAAAAAAATCAAATAAGATAGATTAAGAATTCTAATTAAAAACTTAATTAAAATAATTAAGATATAAAAATAAACTAATTCAAAATATTAATTATTTAAAAATATTTAATATAAGTTGTGGATCTTATTTATTTATTTTTCTATTTACTTTAAACGTTTCTTAAAAAATATTATTAAAATAAATATTTTTAAAATATTAAAATTGAAATTAAAAATTTTAAACATTAAGTTTCAAACTATAATACGATGAAAACGATAAAAATATTCTTTGCACTATCAGAAGAATAAATGCCACTAAAGTAATAACCTCTTAACCTTCTTCAAATTTTAAAGGCACTGAATTTACAGTCCCATCCTATCAAAAACAATATCAATGGTCTCAGTCAACCTAAGTTTAGCACTTGTATGAGCATGTTGCAAAATTGGGAGACATCATATCTTGATCGTAACGGGATAATTATAAAAATTTTTGGTTTTTTAATTTCTAAAAAATGAGGACCACTTTAATTTAACGAAGTTATTAACACATAAATTATAATAAAGTATGAATTCTAATTCATACTTTATTATGAAGCTTGATTGTATTCTTGTCTTATCATTTGAACCATTTTTTAAATTAATCCATCTCAACTATTATAGCTACACAAGTATATGACCTTTTAACAATTTCTACAAAACAAGTTAAGAGAATTTTGTAACTTTTACAAAGATAGTTAAGCAAGAAGTGTTAGTTCCATTAAAGTTTAAGCCTATTTATAATAAGTATTGAGCATTTTTGTAATTTAATTAAAATTAAAATTTAATTAAATTCTAATTAAATACCAATTAGATCCAATATCTTATATTGATTGATCAATATTTATTAAATATCTCATATTTAATCGTAAAGTTTCACAAACTTTATAATCAATTCCAATTTTATTAAAATATCTTTGCTCTCTTCAATTCATTATTTATGTGAGATTCATTAGATTATCAAATATGTTGACAATAATTATAAATCATAATTTTAATTCATAATTAGAATTATATAAATTAAAATCCTTTTAATTTATCCTTAAATCTCTAATTAAATAATTTATAATCATAAATCAAGATTAGCATCTACCAACACATCATGACCACTCAAATATTTAAGAATGTCAAAATAGTTTTGATTAACATTTCTGTACAAGATTTTTCTGTATAATTCATTCATTTCATCTAATACTCCGATTAAATATAAAACTTGAAATTAATGTCAACTCTATTTTGAGTTCAATTATATTAATTTTCTGCTATTAGCTATTAATTCAGTTGATGACATTTGTAAATTATTTACAAAACGTCATTCTACCTTGGTTAAGAATTTTCTGAATCAATATTAATTGAGAACAAATGAAAAATTTTGTAATCATGTTTATATTGATTAAGGATTGTATAGTGAAAAGGCTGTTATCTTCTTGGGTATCTCTTAGGGATAATTACAAAAAAAAAGTTTTAAACTTTACTAAATTTTGTAATTTTGGCGTTTTAAGTGAAAATAAAATGTTTAAATTTTAAATTAATTTTTTTTTTTTGTAAACAAGCTCCATAAACATGGTCTAAGTTTTAGTCAATATATTAACTCATCTAACAACATCTCCCTATGCCCTCATTTATGACTGCAAAATGTCCTCTCCTCTCTGGAACATGGTTATAACATTAGTTCTTATTCAAAATGCTTAGTATCAACATCATTAACTAAAAAAGTTAAACCGAAGCCACGATATAGCTTCTCTCATTCAATCGATCATGCAAATAAAATATTTGCAGAATGAAAAAGGAAAAGAACTTAAAAGAAATATGTTTAATAAAATACCATTAGATTTTAAGTTCATTCCAAATTCAGAAAGCATTCCAATTTTTCGAGTTTGTAAAAAAAAGAAATTTTAAGAATTTGAGGACGCTAACATCAATACTGCAAATAATCAAGCCAAGTTTCTTTTAAAAGGAAGTTATTATAACTCAATAAGAGTCGGCCCAAAAGGGAAACTTAAGCCGACCTGGACGTGTAAATGAATTTTCCTTGCCTAAGATCCTTTTTGCGAGTGTAACAATAGCTTTGAAAAGCTCTCAAATAGATACCTTGACTCATCACCGATATATTCGGTGTTTTCTTTCTTTGAATAAGATATTCATTAACACCAGAGCAGCTTTCAACGATACAATTATTAAACATATGGGTAGTTGTTGAGTTTGGACCAAGTGAGATGACATAAGTATACTCCTTAGAGAGGTCCATCTGACCAGCAGAGAGATAACCAGTGAAAACCTGGATCGATTGGCTATCTATACCCGATGCAGCTGACCCCAAATGTTGATTTCCTACTTGGAGAAGGAGATAAAGCTGAAATTGAGAGTTCCTTGTTTTTCTCCCTTAATCTCCAGGTCCAGGAGAGTTTGAGGACTTTATTGTTGACAGTGACGAGGGAGGTAAAGGGGGTATTTGGATTTTCAAACCGTGATCTAAACCAAAATGTTCAATTTTGAGGTTTTGATAGGTTAGACTCAATTTTCATCTCATCAGGTCGATGTTGAATTAACAAATTAGTGGCCATTTTTTGGAATATCATCTTCGTCAAGTTGTTTGTATGAAAAATTAAATATTTAAATATTTTTTAAAGTTAGAATTATAATTACAAAATTAAAGATTTTTTTTTTGGTAATTAAGCGTATCTTTTAAAACACAGTGTGTTAGAAAAATGAAAGTGAGAAACATATCATATGAGATTTGTCATTAATTTGCCTTATTTGGTAGAAAAAACCCCACCAGACGAAGTAAAGACAGATGCATCACTACTCTCTTGCATGCCTAAAACTTTCAAGGAGATTCTTCTTTTGGTTTCTTAGAATAGAATGTGTGATCACTTAATTCACAAAAATTAGCCAAAAAACCCTTAAATATTTTTAATACCCTAAGTCAATTTTTAAAAAATAATCTATAACAATAAAAATATTTTTAAATGAAAGAAGTCGACTGCACGGCCTTCTCCTACATTAACAATAAAGTAACCAGTGTTCCATGATGTCAATACAATAAGATACATGATCAAAAGAATGTGCAAAGTTACAAAAACTGGCTCACTGGAAACAGTATTGTAATGCCTAAACAGCACCAGTTTCATTACATCTTCTTGGTGCCTACCCTCCAACGTCGGATATGATAGGAAATTGAGTGGTTCTGGAGGAAAAATTGCACGAGAAGTTACAAATAACGAGCAATTGAAGAGGCCAGTTGAGTCGTCAAAACTGCAGGATTTCCGGTTATTTGGCTTCAGAGTGGCATCATTCCCCACTTGCTGCCACGCTTTCTTCTGTTAGCCAGCCATCACAATTAGCTTCTCCTAGTCATCTTTAAATTGATCGAGGCATGATAGATACAGCGCATCATCCATCTCAGAGAGCATTTTCTTGACATTTAGGGTTAGGCTGAGTACTGATTGGTTCCAGTGATCATTTACATTCTTCTTAAGAGCTGGAAAAATGATGGGCAAAATCACATGCCGGTTATTTGCAATCAAGTTGACAATCTGGTCATTGTTCCACAAGAGAAGGGCTCTTTCAGCCACCTGAAACAATAAATTGGTGAGAATGGAGCTAGCAATCAAATCCAAATAAATAATAATCACACAGGCAAATGCCAAAAATATATTTGGGATGCGACTATGTCATGAACCAATTATTAAGCAAGAACTTGAATTCAAAAACATTTTAATATATTAGGAACAATAGGAATATAGTCAAATTAATTGAAGTAATGATCCATCCTGTTAAAAAGCTCAAGGGCATCAAGTCCACCTCAATATCCTTTGCTGCTGCCACCCTAACACTCAATCATTCAAGAAGTTAGAACTGGTGGAAGAACGTAAGCAAAAATAGAAAGGAGATAGGAAAGAGCTAGAACCTTAGTTAACAAAACAATGGAAAAGTGAGGAGACTTTTCAGACGTGGCGTTTCTCATACAACGACAGAAGAACTTTAAAAAGAATGAAAGAAGAATAATGTGTAAGCTTAATCTTTGGCTCTTAAGTCCATCGTACACTGGATAGTATAATTATGATGGGAAGGTAGTACCTTCTTTGGCACCTGGTTTAACAATTGGTGGTGAGGACTCAGACCTTTACCAACCAAAGTTACAAGCTGTGGACATAAAAGCAAGGCGGGAAAATGCAGCCTTTTCTGCATTCTTAGCCTAGTCTTTGGTAACCCATATTCAAAGCAGAAGAATTCTCTACAAAATTTGAATGCAATCTAGAAGAACACTAGGTAACCCCGTCAAGAACTAAAGAAAAACGGTGAACCGCACCAAACAGCTCAACTTAGCTATTACTGGCACCAATCAGTTGGACTCTACATAATAGCTGGATGGCGATTCTGAGTGTCTACAAAATCTCTGTCAAGAGAAAATTCTCCAGTTGAAACTTGTTCAGACCTACAAAATACACTAGACCAGTGGCCATTATCCAACTAGTTCATCCTCTATGGTAGCCCCCATGAAGAGCAAAGCATAACTTTCTTAGGGACTTCCTTCGCCACTATTATCAATGATCATGGACACATCAAACATCCACCTAATGCTTAAGTTTCTACAACCTATGGCCAACAAGGTTTCTCCTTTGCAGATTGATGCCAGATACAAAATGCTGGCATAACAATTTACTTATTATGACATCATATCCTTCATCTGTGATGGGAAATTGTTGGTTGAGGTAACCAAGATCTTAAACAATCACGAATATATGCTTTTTGAAATAAAAAATCACAACAAACATCAACAATTCTGGTGCTAAGCATTACTAGCCTACCAGGCCACCATCAAAAGCTATCTTCATATGCTTCACTTAAGGTGCGCATATCATAAGACAATAAATGAAGCAAGTTTCCACAACCCTTGGCTGAAACCGCAATTGAATTATTGACCTGGCCATAGATAAGTTGAGTGGGTGCGCATGTCAAAAAGAGAAACAAAGTAACTACTAAAACCACAGTGTATATCCCTAAAACATCATAAACCCTAGCAATAGCTAAGAGTAAAATATAAACAAGGAAAAGATTATATTTTAATGAATGCTTAACATGAGAATCATTATATGCATTTTGTGATCACTCCATGCATCAAGATAGAAAATACTCTCCGTACCTGAAAGTGGAGACTGTTAATGCAGCACCCTATCCGGCAGAACAAAGGTACCATGATCTTTTGAAATTCTACAATGTTGATTGCTTCCAAAATCTCTTCCAACTCTCCCAGGAACATTACCTCCTTCTGGCTATTAGTGATTGGCCAGTATTTCAGTATTCCTGTTAGCACCATACTTGCCAACTTAGGCTCCTTCTCAATAAATTGTGTCACACAATATGATAACTGTTGGAAGTAAATGCCCACTGACTTTGGCTTATGTAGAGGAATCAAAACTCTCCACAAAAAGACCTTATGCTCCTCTTTCAACGGTAAGGCAAAACCACTGATTATGCTTCCAAAAATCTCCAACAACTCTGCAATCCCATTATGCTTTTCAGTCTCCAAAACAAACCTATACACTATGTTGCTTATAGACTTGCGAATAAAAGGCCTGTACACCGTAAATTTCCCATAAACTCTATGCAAAATAGTCTTCAAACAGTCCCTTTCTCTCGGATCTTCTGACTCAAACAAATCAAGCAGTCTCAATATAAATGAGTGGTCTATATACTTCTTTGCTAACTTGGTATCTAAGCATGTAGAGGTGATGAATCTAAGAAACAAATCATAAACAATTTGCAAATGTGGCCATGCAGGATCGAACATTGGCTCATCGTTGTCCTCATTTTCACCCACAATAATCTTATTAGACCCATAACTCGGTGGGAAAACCCTAAACAAATTAACAGCACACATTCTACACATGGCTAAAATCGCACGCTCGCTAAATCTCAATGACCCAGAAGTCACAAAGTCCACAAGTTCCAGTAAAGTCTGTTTCTTTACATCTTTCTCAAGTGTATTCTTTGTTGGGCTTGAGAAATCAAAAGTTACACAACAGAGGCTTACTTTGCTTATAAAGAGGTTCATCTTCTCTGCATTTTGCACGTTCTTAAAGGGCACCAAAGGCTCGACTCCAGCGACCACGTTCGTCGGAAACACCGCAGAAGAAGTGCGTTTTGGGACATTAGATTTGGTGAAGCTCGTAGTTGACCCATTAGAGCATTGAGAGGAGGATAACGAGTTAGACCGGGCCAACTCAGCTGAGTCGGGTTTTGAGGACTTTCGAGGAAACTTGCTCAAAAGTTGCTTCAACATGGCGGGATGAAACTTGAAGGAACACAACAAATTTGCAACACCCAGATGAAATCGAGCTATATTTTGGCGATAGAAGATGGGTATGATTATAGATTAGTGAATTTTACACGGTACCGTATCCTAAACATTGGTTATGGATATAAACAATTTAGTGTTGGCAAAATGCATGCAAAAGCTCGCATCTTTGAGAACATTTAAGGCTGCAAAATCAGCCCAGATCTTGAGAGACAAAGAAGAAAAACAAAGAAAACTCTGGCCCCGAACCCAATAACGAACTAATCAATCTCAACAATTCCCACAGAGGAGAGATGATTCTAAGTAATAATGGAGAAGTCGAACGTGTATCTCACTGGAGAATCCGTCATTCGAAGGAGAGAAAATAAAGCTCAGAAAGAATTAAACGAGAGATTTTTGTTGGAAGAGGAAATCATGTTAATGAGAAAGTTATCTTATGGTTTTTGTTTCCTCTGCTGTCTGATTTCCATTGAAAGCGGTACCCTAAATTCAAAGGGAATAGTTTTATTTCTTTCTTATTTTGGTGTATTCTCAATTTCTCAGAAATCTCGCGGCATTTTCTCGGAAGGAGTACTATTTTCTTTTTCTTTTTCTTTTCTACTTCACCTTCAGAAGACACCCATGAAAAAATTGATCATAACAACAAAACTAATAGATAAAATTCACCAATATTTATATGTTTTGAATTCAATATTAGAAAGTTCGTCTTATGATAGTAACTCTAATATTGAATAAATTAGTTGAATTTTAAATATAGAGTAAGTTCAATTTTTAATGATATAAATATGATCTAGTTTTAAAATATGTTAAAAGGACCTTTACAAAAATTCAAGTAAAATTTTAAGATTAATTCCCACCGTTAATATTGATTAATAAAAGAACATCTATTGAAATAGACTTTAACAATGACATTTAACTAATTAATTTTATATAATTACTAATATTTTTAAATATTAAATTAGATATCAAGTTGATAACAAAATTTAAAGATTTAACCGATATTAAAATTTTATGATATATATCCATATAATAAATAAAATGTAAAAGTATAATAAATAAATACAAATAAAATATTTTATAAAATAAAAATAAAGTATCTTTTTTTTAGAGAGTGAAAATTTTAACTTATTTTTACACATGCAAAGGTAATGCCAAAAAGTTGGAATGCCTTTCATTTTTATAACTCCTTTACATTAAGAATTCCCTTTCACTTTTGTCTCTTGGAAGCATATTTCTGCTTTAGTTTAGCTACTTATGCCTCCCTTTGGCCCTCAACGAGTCTATCTAAGAATTTTCATTTCTGAGCCCCCAAAAGTCCTTGTGAAGGGTTAGCATACCAAATCCTTTATACAACCACCACGACTTCCAGATGTCATAGGTGGAGCCCATAGGCATTAGCCACACAATGTCCTCCAAGCCAAATCCCTTTATCTTTCGGGGATTCGAACTTAGGACGTGGACCGAACTAGGCTGCAACCTGGTGGCTCTAATATTACCGAGCCTCCCAAAAAGATTCTTGATATCTTGGCCGGTGGTCAAACATCGTCGTATCTTGGCAGTGTTCACAATAACCTTCATCGTATCTTGATAGGTAGTAACATTGTATCTCAGCACAGACTTAGTGAGTAGGGAGAAAACCATAAGATATGGAAATACTATCTAACGACCTTGTTTATTTATCTTTTAGTTTGCCTATGTCTAGTTTACCTTCTAATGTTAAGCGTGTGTTGTCTAATAAAATAAAAAACCTAGTGGAAATTACCCATGTTCCTGTAAAAAGTCATGTTTGTGAGTCTTCTTTACCTTTGTTGAGTTCATATAGTATATATTCTCATGATCTTTCTTGGACACGGAGTATACGTACTATTTTGTCTACGTCTCATCTTAAAGTCAAGGAAATCATCGAGAGTTCCAAATCGGAACAGCGTGGTCTCAGATCTACAACAGTAGAGTAATATGTGAAGCTTGAAATACCAAAGGAGCTGATCTCTCTTTGGATAGAGTACAATCATACACATCTTTATATAGGGGCTATACGCCTTGTTCTCACACTATACCTGCTACAGCCAAGATATCTCTTCTAAACACTACCTATATAATGTAACAAAATGCCTTGATTGGTACCTTGCTGACTGCTCAATAATGGAAGTATTATACTGACGATAGCACTTGATTTCAATATCAAGTTGGATGATCCCACTTTGTCCGAATGACTGCAAGTTCAGATCCAGATCACTAGAGCAGATTAAAATCATACAACCATCATGGCTACTTTACATCACCAGATAATTTATCGTCTGCAGAATCATACTTTGGACCTTAATTTTCTAAATTCTACTTCGAATGCCCTTTACATGGTTGCTGATCGCTCAAATGATTAAACTACTATCCTTCAGATCCCGAAGCAACTACCAGCAGTGGAGCTTGAAAAGTTGATGCTTACTGAATGGATCACCAACTAGTAAAAGGTGTTCCACGCACCTCATCTGCACTCTTTTCGTAGAACAACTCCTCTGATTCTGAAGACACTTAAAGATGGAACTATCTACATAAAGCCCAGTGAAGATTCAGTAAGTTCTTCTACCAAGGGGGTATATTTATGATCCTGCCTGTATTTTCACACGAGGAAGGTAAATCTGGTCCTCCAATTCATTATTTCAAATCTAACGGAGATCCAGTTTATGTTAGCCATCATCGTGGACATTTTGTATGGGATGTTGACCCATCTATGTGTGAACCTGATTATGAAGTCTATGTCAACCCTGAGTCAGATAGTGACGATGATGATGACCGCTCCAAAAGACGAAGGAAGAAGAAAAGGACAAAACCTAGATGCATGCCTTTGCAATAATATCATCCACACATGGATGATTCAGATCTAGACAATTCTAGCCCATCTATTGGTCGATCTATAGAAAGATACAGACCTCGATCTCTACGTGAGATGCTAAAATCATCTTCATGTCAAACTAAGCCAGTAGTTCTTGTTATTGTTCCTACTCCTATACCCTGTATGATGGCAAGGCCATACAAGGAAGACTTTCCTTCACTACTTAGGAGTACTAATGAATCAACGAGGGTTATCTCTAGCTCGTACATCTGAACCTCAGGAATAGCTTCAAAAAGAACACTTGTCTCAAATCCATCAGATGAAGTTCTGAATTGGAAAACACAGAATGCAATAGCATAGAATAGAGTTCTTAGAAGAGTTGACTCTAAGCTTGAGGGAATCAGTCGACAGACACATGCTACTCATCAAAAAGTTGACTTAGTCTCCAAGCAGATCCAGCAAATGTATCAATCTTACAAACCTCAGATCAAACAACTTGATGTTGAACTTCGACATTACATTGATATACATTATATTGGTCCTAACTTCAACAAAAAATGTAGAGAAATCGAGAAGATGGAAGCTGATATGCAATCTGCATAATCTAAAGTTGTATATGGCTTTTCCTCTTTAATATTTCCACATACACAGCCAGTATATGCTTCTCCTACATATCAAAAGTATCTAGAGGAAACTAAATTTTCAAAGTTATTCAAGTTCAATTATCCTTTGATTAGGAATTACGTACATCCTCAGACAACTTAAGCAAAATAGGTAGCTCAAGCAAAGCCGAAAAAGGCAACATTTATGCCTAAGCCTAAAAAGGTTCCTGAGCCATCATCAAACAAAAAACCTGAACCAGTTAACCGGTGGAGTAAACTATTACAGATGTCGACCCCCTGAAAATTTTTCCATTAACTTAAGCATGATAGCTTATGGAATAGATGTATGAGAGGAAATTGAGGACATTTTCGAAATATAGCTTAAGAATCAAGGGTAAAGTGGACTTTTGGAAGAGGCATGGTAGACTTGTTTTATTGGCAGAATGGCAGCGTGAATGAGGCAAGAGCAGAAGAAAAAGAGAGGTTTCGGCTGTGAGTGAAAAGAAGAGAATTGAAAGCTAAGTTGAAATTTCTGTAAAGCTTAAAGAGAGAACATCCGAGTGCATGCAAGAGAGGAAAAAGAAAGAA
>JANZXR010000008.1:20582036-20607786 GCA_027575705.1 Erythroxylum echinodendron
AAATAAACAATCAAAATAAAATATTAAGATTATTTATCCTAAAACCATCCAAATCAATACCAACAACATAACAATCCAAAAAGAAATTACAACTTTAAAATGAAAATAATAGCTTAACCGTGACTCGGTGTCGATATCTTTATTGAATCGGTGTCGAGAACCTAGCCTTCCATATTTAATTTTATGCTATATGTGTTTACAACCTCTTCCATATTTTTCCTTCTGCTTAGCTTCCATACCTGCCTTGCTCCTCTGCTTTGCGTCTGCGTTCTTCGTATTTTCTCCTTGCTGTGCCGCCACTGTCCCTGCCAAAACAATTTAATTCTCTCCCATGTTTGTCTTCGTTCCTGCCGCCACTGCTAAAACAAAACAAAACAAGTTCATTCCCCTTCCTTAAAACCTTGCAACCTTCTTTTTATAATGCCCAAAGGCATTGTTAGCATTTTCTTTAAAAAAAACTGCGTATGCTGCGTTTAAACGATGCGTAATGCAGTGTTAGCGCATGCGTTGCTGGGTCATTTTCTTCTTCTTTTTTTTAACAATTGCTTTTCAATTTATTTTATAAAATCTGTCTTTTTATTCTAAAAAATATATCAATATATCCAACCTAACAGTCAACATAAATTGAACATTTTATCTTAAAAATAGGATTGAAATCACATGTAAATACGTAAGAAAATATAAGAAAATTCAATCCTATCAGTTTTGCTTTAGCTTCTTGCTTGTTTAAGTTTTCTAAGGATGTATGTACTTTCTAATCAAAGGGTAGTTAAACTTAAATACCTTTGAATAATTAGTTTCCTCTGGCCACTTCTGATACATAAGAGAAGTATCAACTAGTTGTGTATGTGGAAATATTAAAAAGGATGAGCCATATATAGCTTTATACTGTGTATAATGCATATCAGGTTTCATTTATCACACAATTCCTTGTATCTTCTCAATTTCTCTACATTTGTTGTCAAAATTAGGCCCTATATAATGTATGTCAATGTAATGTCGAAGTTCAACATCAAGTTGTTTGATATGAGTTTTGTAATATTAATAAATTTGTTGGATCTGCTTAGAGACTGCGTCAACTTTTTGATAAGTAGTATGTGTCTGTTGACTGATTCCCTCAAGCTTGGAATCAATTCTTCTAAGAACTCTATTATGTACTACTGCATTATGTGTTTGCTAGTTTAGAACTTCATCTGATGGATTTGAGACAAGTATCCCTTGTGAAGTTATTCATGAAGCTTAGGTATATGGGTTAGAGATAACCTTTGTTGATTTATCAATACTCCCAATTAGTGAAGGAAAGTCTTCCTCGTATGGCCTTGCCATCATACAGGGTATTGGAGTAGGAACAATAATAGGAACTGCTGGCTTAATCGAACATGAAGACGATTTCAACATCTCGTATAGAGATCGAGGTCTATATATTTTTGTAGATAGACCAATAAATCAGCTAGAATCATCTGGATTTGAATCATCCTTATGTGGATGATATTGTCTACAGGAATACTGATGAATCAACGAGGGTTATCTTTAGCCTGTACATCCGAGCCTCAGGAATAACTTCACAAGGAACATTTGTCTCAAATCTATTAGATGAAGTTCTGAACTGGCAAGCACAGAATGTAGTAGCACAAAACAGAGTTCTTAGAAGGATTGATTCTAAGCTTAAGGGAATCAGTCAATAGACATATGCTCCTCATAAAAAAATTGACGTAGTCTTTAAGCAAATGCATCAAATGTATCAATCTTGCAAAGCTCAGATCAAACAACTTGATGTTGAACTTTAACATTACATTGACATACATTATATGGGTTCTTCCTTTGACAACAAATGTAAAGAAATCAAAAAGATACAAGGAATTGTGCGACAAATAGAAGTTGATATGTAATCTGCATAGTCTAAAGCTGTATATGGCTCATCCTCTTTAGTATTTCCACATACATAGCCAGTATATACTTCTCTTATGTATCAGAAGTATCAAGAGGAAACTAACTATTCAAAGGTATTCAAGTTCAGCTATCCTTTCATTAGGAAGTATATATATCCTTAGACAATTTAAGTAAAACATGTAGCTTAAGAAAAAAAAAGGCAAAATCTAAGCCTAAGCCTGAAAAGGTTCCTATGCCATCACCATCATACATAAAACTTGAACTAGTTAACCACTGGAGTAAACTGTTACAGATTCGTACTCCTCCTACTTCTACAGCATAGATTAAACTTTCCACTTCTACTGGGAAAGTAAAATGCCTCTGACAGCGCCTCTCACAGAGTTCATAGAAATTCTGGCACAATTGTATACTGTAGAGGGTTCTTCGTCTCAAACAGATAAGTCTAAAACTTGTTGCAGAGACTCCTTAACAATTTCTGAGTCATCATCTTAACAGATCTCTAAACCATCCTCTGATTCTTCATCCCAGTTAGCTGATCTATCAAGCTTAGCACAAGTTCTGAGGACTATGCCTGAATCAACCGAAGTTGATATTGAACTTGAAATTAGTGAAGCAGAATCCACAGGCACTGAACCTGTCAGACCTCTATCAGCACTGCAAATTGAGTTAGCTGCACAGGCTATTACATAAACCAAACCTTCTTCAGGTCCTTGGTTTACTTTTGACAATCTTCCACCAAAGAAATAGAGAGATTGATTACATGAATTCGGTGTATGGATAGATCTACAAATGAATAGACCTAATAATCTATTATAAGATATTTTGTTTGAAATCACTTCTCGTTTCACTGGTACTTTGCAAGAATGGCTGCAAAGTATAAGCATGCATGTAGTATATCCAAGTCACTACAGTCGAAGCTCTTCTTGGAATTATTCATAAGGAATTCATTGGTGACTTTCAGCTGATTAAATAAATCTGTCAAGAATATTTTGCAATGAAATGTTGTTCACATGATAAGCGTGATATCTATAAGCATTACAAATGTATGATGAAAAGGTACTGTCTTTTGAAATGATGTAATGATGTTAATCTTCGATATATTTTTATCTCATTCCTTCCAGATCAATTGCAACCGGAGTTACAAAGGACCATAACTTCTTTCAAAGAGATATGACTCATATATCTCTTGGAGAAAGCTACCAGCTTGCTCTTGCTTCTTTTGATAGGTTGTGTGACCAATATACCTTATTCAAGAATATCGTTAAAGGTAGTCCTATTCTCAAACAAACTTACAAAAAGCCTTATCTTCAGATTAAATGCAAAGATCAGACAAAATGTGATTGTATTACTAAGAAGAAAAAGCACTACAGCAAAGCTTATCATCGCAGAAAGTTCCACAGAGAGATGGAAGGATACAAGCATTTAAAGAAAACATATACGAGAAAAGTTGGAAGAAAACAAGGCACTGTTCGATTACTTAAGAAAAGATTCTATACTTCTCAGAAACCTGAAAGATGTTTTCTCTGTGGACAATTAGGTTATTTTGCACAAACATATCCTCACAAAAACAAAAAAGAAATCAAGTTATTAAAGCAAATTCAATCCATTTCACCTATTTATCCTTCCAATAACTTTGAAGATCTTATTAAGGAACAGTCTATTGAAGATGAAGAAACTAAGTTTGCTGTTTCTGTTACAAACTCTGAAGAAGAATCATCATATAATTCTTTATACATGCTATAGCAGAAGACCTATATGAAATTGGATCGTACACTAGTTCAAAGACCATGTGTCCAGATCTAAATCTTTTTACAAGACAAATATGATAGACCCATCAAAGCTATTAGGTTTATGGATACTAGATCCAGTCGTATGATCATAAAGCCCAACATATTATCCTTTGAGTCATGGACATCACATGATGAATACTTTACAACTGCATATGGTAATTCATTTAAGATCAAGCTTATTATAAAGAGAAATATTGGAATTCGATTCTTTCCACAGTGTATAGTTTTTACTAAAGTTCTTGGAAGCAATCTACCTATCCAAGATATTCTTATTGGAATGGAAGTATACAGTAAAGCCTCACCTTTACAGATCCTACCCATAAGCCTCAGGTATCGATCATTTTTCAATCCATATACTGATATCAAAAATGTGTTTGAACTTTCTCAAATTCCTACACCTTATGCATTAATGTGAGATAAATTGTTGGAATACTGTCCTGAATCACATGCACAGTTTACTCACCCATATCCTCTTTGGCAAAATGCTAACTTTTTCATAAGTCTACCTTTCAAAAAGAATAAGGATATCAATCCAACAAAAGCTACACGTCCAGGAATGAATCCTGATAATCTAAAGCTCGGATAAGATGAGTGTGCTATCCTTCTGAAGCAAGGACTTATTGAGCCACAAAGTCCGTTTGGGCATACAAAGCATTTTATGTTAATAAATGTTTATAGTAAATGCACAATAACTTTCTTGAAAAAATGTTCAAAGCAAAGTACGATTGGGCTTAACATTCTCCTATTCTCAAAGACTCATGAGGAACATCAGGCCTTACTTTAATAATTCTTTAAAATTACTAAATAATATGGCATTATACTTTTTTCCTCAAAAAGTATCATTGGTACTAGTGAAATTGAATTTATGGGTATGCATTTCAAAGATGGATTCTATAAGCCTGGTCTATAAATTACACAAGAGTTGTTACACTTTCCTGATGAATATCTAACTATTAAATAGATACAACAATTCTTTAGGATTGTTAGCTATATCCAAGAATTCATACCATATGGGGTGGCTTATATTTCATAGTTATCTAAGTTACTGAAAGAAAATCCACTACCTTGGACAGATGGAAAAACAAAGGCTGTCCAACATTTGAAGCACATCTGTCAAGATCCTCAACCTTTAAAAATTCCTGATAAGGGACAACTTAATTTACAGACAGGTGCTATGCTTCTTGAGGAAATCAATGGCAATCGTTACTATTTTCGACATACAAGTGGACCATTTCGATCCTTTGAATGCCATTATCATATCAGTTTTAAAGAAATCTTAGCAGTTAATTAAAAAGTTTGCTTTCCACCATACACCTCATTACTTTGTCATTGAAATAGATAATGCTGCCTTCTGTAAGATTCTTGATTAACCCCAGAAACATCTTCCCAACAATCAATTGCTTCGATGGCATGAATGGTTTTCTCGCTACAAATTCTCCATCTGCCACATCAAAGGCCATCATAATACACTTGCTGATTTTCTTGGCTTACTAAACCTATATTATTTCTTTCAACCTCTTTACATCATTTTATTCCTCTATTTTGGCTGATCACACTACCTAAATTTGAACGATATCAAAAGCCTTTTTTCAGTTTAAGTGCTTTAGACTCTCCTTGACAACTAACACATTGGACGCCTCCTTTATGTGGCACGTCTTTTTAGGAGTTTGTCTTTTTCCTTTTGAGTGTTTTGATAAAGAAGAATCTTTGTGGCCCACATACCATTATGCAACATTCCTTCTTATCATTTTATTGTTTGCTTTTAAAAAGTAGCTTATTTTTTCAAAGTAACTTTGATAAAGTGTAATGATTGAACTCCTCTTTTCTAAAGTTGTAATGAGTGTCTCTACGTAGATTTACATATGTACCTTTTGCTTTCCCTATAAAAGCAAGGCTTCTCTTTCTTTGTAATCAGAGTTGAAACAACATTAGTAATATGAATATGGGTTTGAGTGTGATACATTCTCTCTAAGTTCTCCCTCTCTTGAAAGTGTAATTCTTGAGTAAATGTTACTATAAGTCTTGGTACTGAGATAAGTATGCTCTGCACTCACCTCTTAGGAGGATCTTGTGTATCAGAAAGTCTAAAACAGTCAAGGACTTCATCAAACAATTTTGCTGTAAGAGATTAGAACTAACAAGGAAAGAGAGTAGATACTGTTTGTGTAAGGTTTCTAAGAGGAAAGCCTTAAGAGTTTAAGTCCGTGAGGAGAGAAGTGCGTTATGTCTCGGCCATCATACTTAGGACTTACAAGAGTCAGTAGTCTACAATCCACTGTATAAGTGATTTGGTATGCTAACCCTTCACAAGGCCTTTGGGGTGCATAATGGTATCAGAGTCACCAGGGTGCGGCCTGATTCACCCATGTCCCAAGTTTGAATCCTCGAAAGATAAAGGGATTTGGCTTGGAGGCCATTGTGTGGCTAATGCCCTGTAGGCTCCACCTGTGATATCAGAGTATGCGTAGTGGAATATATCACACACAAACCTATATTCATATTACTAGCATTGTTTCAACTCTGATTATAACGAAAGAGAAGCCTTGCTTTTATACAGGAATGATAGTAGTGTTTTGTATGATGTGTTAGGGTTTACTTTGTTATGCATTTGTGTTAAATTGAGTGTTGAGCAGGCATTTCGGGTTTAATTAGATTAGTTTTTGTGTTTGAGTGTTTTATTGGGTTAGTCTGAATCTTTGAGCTTAAATTGTATATTTTTTAGGTACTTTGATATGTGTGCTAGTGTTGCAGGGTAAACAGGGAAGAACGATGAAGATTCGAAGAGTTTCGGGCTAAAAGATATAGACCACAATCGTGCACAGTGGCCACGATTGTAACAAAAGAGGAGGAGCTAGTAGCGGTCAGGGTACGATCATCCATCATGGGCCACGATTGCGGCATGCATCGGGTTGATAGAAAAACTCAAAATTTGGGTGATTTTTTGGACCATTTCGATCCCAAGTTTGACTTAGGGCTTCTATAGAATAAATAGAACAATACCTAGCAACCACCAGAGGGAGATTAGATAGAGCCAAAAGCTGCAAAAAGAGAGAGACTGTGCCCAAAATCTGAGAGAAAACCTAGTTATAGATCAATTGATCGAGGAAGGAGACGAAGGAAGATAGGCACGAAGACATGCTTGACGTGACGTGCTTCTCAGAATAGGTGGTTTCTCATAGTCACGACTCTAAGATCTATTCCGAAAGTACATTCTAGTCATTATTTCGATTTCATTTATGTATAGAGTCTTGACATTGATTAGAGATATTTGTCGTTGAGTGTTGATGCTTTTGTCTAAGCGTACCTTCAGGTTTATTTATTCTTGAGATTAATAAGATTGATTTGATTATTTTTAATTTGATTTATTGTGATTTAATTCGATTCTTCATAACTGGGTAATAAACTGAGAGGGCGAGCTGGTGAAAATCATCGATTTAGGTTAACGAGAGTTAGGTAAATTGATAAGTAGAGAATTGAATCAAACTGGTAGAGTCGTGTAACGAGAGATCAAGCACAGATTCCCGACAGGTTAGTAGACAACGTTAGAACTAATTTAACTTTTGGACAAATTGCGGATCGAGAGATCATAATTTCCACAATTTGAATTAGGGAATATTAATTATGATTAAGAATTATAACTCGAGAGAGAATAATTCACCCTAGGACAATCTAGGCCCGTTAAATCGAAAACTTCATAATTGGATAAATTTTCTTTAATTTCGTATAAATTCCCCCTTTCTCTCAATTGGTCACTTCTAGGTTGAATTTTGGATTATTTATGTGAGTTGTCTTCTGTTTTTTCTTTTGGTGATTTAAATTCTTATATTTGACTCTTGATTAATTTTAATTCCTGCAGCAGTTGTTTAATTAGGTATTGTGAACTTAGCTGTCGTTAGATTTTAGGAATAGTTCCCTTCCTCATGGGATCAACACCTTAGGTACTACATGAACAGCTCGTGCGCTTGCGATAATTACCAAGGTTAAAAATTAGTAAAACTTAGAGTGTGTAACCTTGAGCGAATAGCGAAGTAAGGGGCATAAATGCAAATCTACCTTAGAGACACCCTCATGACAACTTTAGAAAAGTAAAGTACAATCATTACATTTTATCAAAGCTACTTTAAAAAAGTAAGCTACTTTTATAAAAGCAAACAGTGACATGATAAGAAAGAATCTGGAATAGTAGTTTGTGGGCCACAAAGATTTTTCTTTGTCAAAACACTCAAAAGGAAAATGACAAACTTCTAAAAAGACGTGTCTCGCTTCAAAGTGATAAAGTGAGATCATGGTCATCATCTGTCAAAGCCATGTCATTATCAATTTGTCCAAGAATATGGTCGATGTTAGTTGTAGTCCATTGAGCAAGTCTTGTGCTAGTAACGGGCTCTTGTATATGCTCTGGAATTAGATTAGATGGTCTGCTTGAGACTATAAAGTGGCAATATGTAGGACAGAAAACTTCACTAGCTCGAATATTAATGAAATTGGAGGAATCTATTGATGTCCAATGGTTAACTAATAGGGGAACAATTGGTGCAAGCATAGCAGATTCTCCAAAGTATGATCCAAGAGATGTGCAAACATTCAAAGGAGATGAGTTTGAAAATTGGTTGAGTTGGTCCAAGAAGTAATGTAATTCTTCCATTAATTGTGTGGATTCTGTAGACCAATCAAGAGTAGTTCACCAGTGTTGAATGTGGTTCAATGTGCACAAATATCCAGTAGTACTCATACAGTAGGGATGATGTATGATGTAGATAGCATAATCTTTCCGATTAGTTAATGCAGCGTCCCAGAGATGATGATGTGTCAAGATCTGAGACATATCTATATGCCATATCTATATGAGTTGACATTGGTAGGATCAGAAAGATGAAGATAGACATGAAGAGGGGACAACGAAATTGAACAAGCATATAATGTAGACAAAGACCATAGATTCTATAAGGTAGTATTATGAAAAGTATCATAAATATGATACATTAACTTATACGGAGTAAGAACATCAAAATGACTTAGAGTTGGTAAAATATCAAAATGAAGAAGGACAAGATGAAGGTAGTACAACAAACTATGTTGAAAGAGAGGGAAAAGATCTGTAACAATAGTTAGAGTGTTAAGAAACAGAGGAGGAAACTTTTTTGTATTTTACAGACTTAGGAAACTCTATTAACAAAGACAAAGGAACACAATTATGCAAAGAGTTTGAAAGAACTAAGAGAAGTGTAGGAGCAAGTGTATTGTGATGACCTCAAATAGAGAATTTATAATAAGAAAAAGTGTCTAGAGTCTATGGTGGATACTGACGAAGCCTACTGCATATGGATGAAGATTATCTTACCACTAGATTGTGTCTGATCAAAAAGGATAAGTATGAGGTAGAAATATCATTAGGAGTCTAAGGAGGATGTTGTCTGAGCAAAGTCGATATGTTTGGAGAATAAGCTACCATGTGTAATCTCTTTATATCGCACTTTTGTTTGAGGCATGATGAACATTGGAGACCTGATGGGCCTGATCTGACTATTTGAGCTCAATGAGATTCTGCTTCAGAAGTAGTCTAATTGTCTTTACATTAGTATATGAACTGAAAAATGATCGATACCTGAGGCTTGTGGGTAGGATATGTAAAGGTGAGACTTTACTGTATACATCTATGCGAATGATAGGTAGATTGCTTCCAAGAACTTTACTCTAAACTGTACACTGTGGAAAGAATCAAATTCTGATCTTTCTCTTTGTAATAAGCCTGATCTTAAATGAATTACCATCTACAGCTGTAAAGTATTCATCATGTGATGTCCATGACTCAGAGGATAATATATTGAGCTTCATGATCGTATGGCTGGATCCAGTATCCCTATACCCAATAGCTTTGATGGGTCTGTCATATTTATCTTGTAAAATGAGTTGGAGCTAGATATATGGTCTTTGAACTGGTGTACGATCCAATTTCATACAAGTCTGCTGCTGTAGCATTTATAAAGAATCATATGATGATTCTTCTTCAGAGGTTATTATAAAAAAAGTAACAAACTTAGTTTCTTCATCTTCAGTAGAGCTCAATAAGATCTTCAAAGTTATTGGAAGGATGAATAGGCAAAACAGATTGAATTTACTTTAATAACTTAATATATTTTTTGCTTTTGTGAGGACATGTGCATGTAAAGTGACCTGGTTGTACACAAAGAAAATATCTTTTATATTTATGAGAAAGATGAGATCTTTTCTTAAAGAATCAATCTGAATGTTGTTTTCTTCCATCTTTTCTCATATATGTTTTCCTTAAAGGCTTGTAAGCTTCCATCTGCTTGTGGAACTTTTTGCAATGATAACTTGGCTGTAGTACTCTTTCTTCTTGGTACTACAATCACATTTTTTCTGATTTTTGCACTTAATCTAAAGATAAGGCTTCTTGTAAGCTTATTTGAGAATAGGACCACATTTAACAATATTCTTGAATAAGGTATGATAGTCACACAACTTATCAAGAGAGGCTAGAGTAAGCTGGTAGATTTCTACAAGAGAAATGTGAGCTATATCTCGTTGCAAAGAAGTTATGGTCCTTTGTAACCCTAGTTGTAGTTGATCTGGAAGGGATGAGATAAAATTATATCAAAGATTAACATTATTCCATCCATTCAAAAGATAGTACCTTTTTGTTATCATTTATAATGCTTCTAGATATCACGCTTGTCAAGTGAATAACATTTCATTACAAAATATTCCTGAAGGATCTGTTGATCAACCAACTAAAAGTCACCAATGAATTCTTTATGAATAATTCTAAGAAATGCTTCGACTGTAGTGACTTAGATATAGTGCATGTGTTGATATTCTCTTATACGTTGCCACCATTCTCGCAAAGTACCATTAAAATGAGAAGTAAATTTAGACAAAATATTTGATAAAGGATTATTATATTTCTTCATTTTTAGATTTATCCATACACAGAATTCATACAGTCAATCTCTCCATGTATTTGGAGGAAGATCATCAAAAGTAAACCAAAGACCTCAAGAAGTCTTGGTCTATGTATTAGCCTATGCAGCTGGCTTAACTTGTGGTGCTGGTGCAGGTATGAAAGGTTCAATACTTATGGATTCCGCTTCACTAATTTCAAGTTCAATATCAACTTCAGTTGGTTCAGGCATAGTCATCAGAACTTGTGCTAAGTCTGATAGATCAGCTAACTGGGCTAAAGAATCAGAGGACGGTAAAGAGATCTATTAAGATGATGACTCAGAAATTGATAAGGAGTCTCTGCAACAAGTTTTAGACTTATCTTTTTGAGACGAAGAATCCTTTACAATATGTAATGGTGCCAGAGTTGCTATGAACTCTATGAGAGGCTCTGTTAGAGTCGCTTTATTCTGCCTATTATAAGTGGAAGGTTTAACTTATGGTAGAGAAGTAGAGGAGTATGGATCTGTAATAGTTTACTCCACTAGTTAACTGGTTCAGGTTTTGTGTATGAAGGTGATGGCTCATGAACCTTTTTAGGATTAGGCTTAGATTTTGTATTTTTTGGTTTTGCTTGAGCTATTTGTTTTGGTTGAGCTTTCTGAGGATGTATGTACTTCCTAATCAAAGGATAATTAAACTTTAATACCTTTGAATAATTAGTTTCCTCTAGATACTTCTGATACATAGGAGAAGCATATACTGGCTGTGTGTGTGGAAATACTGAAGAGAACGAGCCATATACAACTTTAGTCTATCTAGTCATTCTTTCATTCTCCTACTTGTCTTCTATAACATCCTTTCATTTTTTATTATCTAGGTCAACTAAATGGAACAAGTGAAAGCCAACTTAATGATCTTATCATAAGTTGATTTCCTTTTACAATAGGAACCAATCCGTTGGACAATTTGGTTCTAGCCTCGCAATAAGCAAGACATGTCATATAATTGTTAAATGCTGGTTCAAAGGGCTTGAGAGATCTAACATTTGAAGAACATATCTCTTAATCTCTTAATTAGAGAGGCTGTAAAGGGGTTTAAAACCATTAATTACTCTTACAAGCTTATCCGTTGTTCTGAGTTTATCCTTGATGTTAGCCAGAGAATAAATGAATCTTTAGGGAGCCTAACGCTATCCCATACTAGTCTATGCTAGTGGACTTTAGATGATGGGTTTTTGAAGATTGAGATGGAGGACGTGTTTGTCAAAGTGTTAAGGGATTAGTAGCTAAGTTATCCTATCCTTCTCACCTAGATTTATCTTGTTGATTAGTATATTGTCCAATATTAAAAAGAAGCCTCTAGAATTGTTAATCCATACCCTATTGTCTATAAAATCTTTGACTTTATCTCCTTTATAGATTAGGTGTTGTGTTTATTGAACTTTTAGAATCGACACAAATGGAAAAATCCCATTCCAGTAGTTATATCAGAAGAAGGTTTGTTTTCTATTCCTAATTCTTAATCATTCTCCTTATGATGTCTTTGAGCTGGAGGATTTACACCAAAGCCCATGAAGTATTCGCAAAGGCTATATACTATCACCTTTTATGAAATGCATATGTATCTATTTAACTTCCTTCTCTGTGCATATTCTCCGAATCCTTTTTGCTATTAGCATGCTATTGATTGTTCTAGCTAGTCTAATGCTAAACCTCCCTCCTCTTTAGGTTTAAAAAATTCTTACCATTTTATCTTTTATTAGACTCTGATATGTGATATATTTAACTCAATTCCTTTAATCTATAAACTAGCTAAGGCAAGTGAAATTATCATTCTATAGTTTAAGGCTTAGAGTGCTAAGTGTCAATCCTATTATATTACCCACAATTAAAGTGGAGGTGATAATTCATATTTAAAATAAAATAAAATAAAAATAATCATCACAAAGAAAGATATTAAAAGAGTGAAAACTTAACTAATGAAATAACGACACCTGGATTTCCAATCCTCAGGATTTCTCATGCAATCATGATTTCACTAGAAATTTACTTTAAAGTTTATTTGACCATAAAAATTCCTAAATTATACTAATATCTTTCTCAGGACTACTAAAACCTAATTTAAGGTTGAATAATTGAAATCTCATTCTAGTTAAAACATCTAAAATTGCATTAATTTATTTATGAATTTCACTATTAAGCTTGACCATAATCTAGAAAATTTATGTCAATTTATCTTTAAGTTTACATGCAACTCCTTTTAGTTATACTAGATCTATTCGTACATTAAATTTCTCGATCTCAACTATGTAAAATCAAACATGAAATAATATGCCAACAATATTAATTTAAGAATAAATAAGAGCACATAATTTATTCTCAAAGAACATAAAGAAAAATTAAATTAAAATAAAGTTATTACAAGATCCATCATGAGGTTCATCTAATCTAGATTCTAAAAGGTATTTAACTTATAATAATAGAAAGAAAAACATCAAATGTAGTGTCCCCTTACCAAAGGGTACACACCGGGATGCCCAGAGGTCATTCCTGTATATATCCTATGATAAGGGTGAGCTATGTTCGATCGCTACATTCACTTCACAAGGCATCATATCATTACTCACTTATAAAGCATCATCAGAATATTTTAAAACCAACTTTTTCTTCATTTCATTTCACAAAAACGAAAGTCTACATTATATCTTTCAACACTTACTACATGTACATCTCAAAAGCTAGTATAAAAGTACTACATGAAAGAGGAAAATATACAAAGTCTATCTAATCTGTCTAAAACTCCCAGTTGACCGACCTTTGAGCTATGACTTCTTTTTCCAAATCACAATCTACACGGCTGGTAGAGCCTTTCGGTAGCTAGAGTCATTTCTCGATCTTAAAAAGACAACATTGCAATTTTGGTGAGTTTTGTGAACTCAATGAGGTAACCATCATCGATGGTTCGCTCAATTCCTGCAACACAACATTTCATATAACACATATTTTACAAAATTGTACTTTACATCAGTATCACATTTTCACTTAAGCATAGGCAAATTGCATTTCAATCAATTAAACATACTTAAGCAAATGCACATGAAATGCTCATGAGACTCTTTTTCAATTATTACATTGTTATGACCGAGTGCCTAAACTGTCCTGTATCCATTTTTGGATACCAGGCTCATTGATAAATGTCCTATATAGGGCTCATTAAACATTGAGCCTGAGGCTCTGAATCACTTTTGAGCTAGAGGCTCTTTTTCACTTAGTGAGCTTTAAGCTCTGATCGGTGGCTACTTTGGTCACAACTGCCATTATGTTTCATGCATTCATGACATGAAATACATCAATCACAATTGCATGATCCCATTCAATCACATTCCCATATCATCTTACCTTAGTCCGGCATTCAACATTAAGTTAAGAATCACATTTTCACTTATATGCATGCAAAACACATTTATCATCAAATTATGTACACTTAGTTCATCTCATTCACATACAAGCAACACTTCAATATCTCAACCAAGCGTCACAATCATTGTACCTCCTGTCCGGAAACCAACACAATTAATCACATTCATTCAATCATTTCAAAACAGAATCTAAACAAACAAGTAATTAAGTGAGACCGTCTAGGTTACTCATAAGTTGTTCCCGAAGCTAATGCCTGAAAGTTCCGTTTGGAGGTTGACGTTCCAGTTGCTTCTCTATATCGAACACCATGCATATATATATATATATATATCACAATTTGCAAAATTATGAGTGTTTAATAATGCACATGTATGAAATGAATTATGTACAATGCAAGTTCATGACAACCCCGGGTATCTTCCCATCAATTTCATCACAAAATCATTTTCATATCAAAACTCATCTAAGGACAATTTTTACTTAGGTTTATGCCTCACTAAAACCATTAAAATCTGAATTCATTTCTTATTGACTCACTTCAGATTTTTCCAAGTCACACTTTTGGGTCTATTGTTCACATTTAATTAGAAAGAAAAAATGATATAATTTGGTCATACTATCTTCTATAAAAGTGTTCCTCTATGTCTTATCTTTCCATTGACACCAAAATCACTCAATTTGGTTTTGAAATTTGGAAGATACCTCCAACATTATCGGGTTGTTCACAATCAAAAATAGTGTACTACGTACAACTTCCATCCAGAAATTCAATATCTTAGAGAAAGAATCAAAATTAGACTTCTTGAAACAATTTGTAAGCCTATATCTATAGTGTACTTCAAATTAAAAAGCATCTCATTTGGAATCCTATAAATCCAGATAAAATAAACATACCGAAGGGAGTTCAGGAAGAAAATCCTATTTCACAGTTCCAACAGATTCCACACTTTGATTTGATCAATATTTCTCAAATTAATTCATAATTATACAAAAGTATATGGAGGGATAGAAAACTTTGTTAGGAATCTATTGGTTCAAGAATCAGATCATTTGGAGATCTAGAGAAGAAGTTATGGTCAAAAGAAGGAAAGCTGTTCAGAGTGAGTCAATCCCTTTGGTTAGACCAGCAAAGTCACCATACTTTACTTCATCTTCTCCACCGACATCTCAACCTCAAACCTCCATAAATTTTGATCTAGAATTCTAAAATTTACAAAATTTATATCAATGGAAAGATTAAAGAAATATATATAACTTCCATGAAGACAACTTTGTCAAAAAATCTCTATACCAGTATAGAAAACTCATGGAAGTTTCAGATCAAAATTTATTAACTCTTTACTTACAACATTCAATTCCTCATGCTTAATCTATCATTTCTAGTTCAATGCTCATCATTTATCCATTATCATAACTCCATTTGAACTCAATATCATCCATAAACAATTTATAGCCCATGATTAATCATAAACACTAATAACAGAACATACACATATATGTGCATTCATTATCCATTCTCTGCACATATTCAACTTTATTTCTACTTTTATTTCACTTCTAACTATCACCTTGATCCTTCACATTTCAAGACACCACATTAACCCTTTCTTTACATTTAGATTCATTTTACATCATCATAAAAACACCCAAAGAGATTTACATTTATTCATCAAGAAAACAGAATAAAAGACCAATGTGTATCCAATTTGTTTCTGCACTTTTTTCCTACATCCAGTACTGAACTTCAAATCAAAATTGGAAACTATTAAAGACGGAATTTGAATTTGATGTCTTCTTGCTCAATGTATCCATATATCTCTAATTTAATCCAAATTAAAAACCATCTCATTTGGATAACTACAGAACAAGTTATGGCTAAATTACAGAAGCATATCCAGTGGAATTGTTACAGCTAACATATTCCAGCCACTTTAAACACCATTATCTTTTATCTCTAAACTTTCATCCTAATTCTTCTCTTTTCAAAACACTATACTTGCCTTCTCTTTAACTTCCATACCCAATCTAATCCATTCCTAAAATAACCAATGATCCATGTTTTTATCCATAAAAAAAACATAACAATATCCATTCACCATTCAATTTTTCTGCACTTCTTTCTACATTCATTAGGGATCATCATCATCCATGTAAAATCAAGATATGAATCTAACACATTCCTCATTCATGTTTTTAGCATGTGTCTATCTTCATTTTATGATCATTTAACACTTAAATATCATCATAACATGTTTCATTCAACAATTAAAGAAGAATAATGCTTATACTTACTTGATTTAGCTCCTAATCCTTCAAGAAAACACCAACCCTATCTTGGTTGACAGCCCATGTTTCAAGGTGGGAGGTTGGTTTTCTTGTGGGGAATGAGGAAGACAAGAAGGTAAGAGTAGTAAGTGAAAGATGAGAGTAAAGTGTTGATAGTTGGGTGAGTGATCGTGGGAGTGAAGAAGAGAAGAAGTAAAGAGATGGAGAAGTCACGAAAATGAGAAAGAAATGAAGAAGGGAGAGTCACAAAGTGGAAGCAAGAGTGACATCGTGAAAAACAAAACAAAGAGGGACTTTAAAATTAAAAGAATAGTGATCTAAGACTTGGTCACTTGCCACGTCATAATCCTATAGGTTCAAACTAGTTCTTGTATTAAACTAATCCAATCAACTCCAATTTCTACTTCAATTGTCTCCAAATTTCAATGAAATAAGTCATTAAATATCAAAGTCATTTATAAAAATTTTGACTACCATTTGACTCCTAATTCTATTGCTATTCATCAACTGTCTTGCCACTTGGTGTTTTTCCTAGAACGAAAATACCTAAAATTTCTGAAATTTTCCTAAAATTCTCCAAAAATTTAAATCACTAAATACTCTCTCCAAATAAATTTTCAACAAATAAAAGCCACAATTATCAACAAAATCACATTCACATTCACAATTCAATTATAAATTAATTGTACCCGGAATGTCTATAAGTGCATGTACAATTATTATCATATGCAAAAATTCAATATTCAAAAGTATGAGCATGAAATGGATTTTCTAATTTCTTACTAATCTCTCATATTTTCTAATCTAGCCTCAACATAGGTAATGAGATGTTACATCAAAAATAAAGAATAAGATGGAAATCTAAGAAAACATGATTGAATTCCTTTAAATCTCTAAAAAATTCACTCTAGATTGACAAAAATCTGCTCTAAAGAAGTTTCCTTTGCTGTTTCTCCTTCTTTTAATCTATTCTAGGGTTCGTCCTTTCATATTTTTTGCTTCTTTCTTCATTTGCAACTCAATCTTGTCATTATGAATTCAAAATTCAAATACAATAAGATACATAGGCATCAACACGAGCTTATTGATGGTTGTGTTTGTCAAATAGAAGCATGAAAATCTCTAGAGCTAACATATGCATAGATACGATCGTGAATAGTAAAAATAGCCTCCTTACAACTTAATATAGGTGTGTTTTCAACCAACATGGGCATATTCCCGGCCAACATGGGCTTGTTCCATAATAAATATTCAATACACCTCCATACTCTCCTGCATGACCATGTACACTATCATACACTCCATAACTTAATCAAAATAGCTCCAAAATGCTCTAAACTTGTTTGATTTCTAAATTAGACCTAGAAATAAAATATAAACAACTTAATTACCAAAATGAATAAAAATTTTAGATAAAGAAGATAAATACATTAAATATGGAACTGAAAATATTAGTAAATCACTATACAAAAATTTGCTTGTCCTCAAGAAGATAATTTCAATTTATCAACTCTTCTTAATATCCTCCTCTTCTTTATCTCACCCTATCTATTCACATTTCAAATGTCGTGCCTCAAGAATCAAATTAAACTAAAATAAGAATAAACAATCATAGGTTAATTTTTTATCAGCTAACATTAGAAATGATATAACAATTCTTCTCAAATCAACTGCTAAAGGATTTAATACCTAACACAAGAGATTCACTCAATTCATTCACAATGTTTTAGGGTGAATTAATGAAACTAACAAATCAATATATATAAAAAATCTTAACCATAAGTTTGAGAGTATATCTTATCTCCACTACTATAAAATAAAATAGAGGAAAAAATTAAAAGGTCTTTACTTAAAGGTGTAATGAGGTTTACGTAAGGTAAGGTAAAAGATAGATTATGAGTTAACAATATAAAGTAAACTAAATAAATAAGATTATACAATAATTTGATTTAACCAACTCAAATCTCCACATATAATGTAAATAAGTTGTAGAACATATAATGTATATTATCATTGATTTCATTTGTCATTATCCTTGTAAAATAAAATAAAATAAAATAAAAAGTTACACAATAGAAGGAAAAATAAAATAAATACAATTCATCTATAACCATGAAAAGAAGCTATGGTTTAGTATATTAATAATGAAAACTAAAAGAAATAAACAACGTAATAGTAGTTTAGCAAGGACAATCCCTTACTAACTATTATAACAAAATAAAAAAGAAAAATAAGAAAAAGAAAAATCAAATATAAAAGAAAATGCCCTGTCAAACATATTAAGAGCCTAGATGATTTTAGAGACTATATTAAACAAAGAGTCTGAAATGTGGTCATCTTTTTGCTTCTACTTTGCCTCACCATTTGCATGTTGGTACTATATAGGTATCGAGTGCCTTGGGGTTTTACCTCTAAAGTAACTGGAGGATCCAGTTACTAAGCAATTGATGGTGATGTAGCGAATCTCGTTAATGGAGGTGGTACTACAACTCCTACGTGTCTTGTGATTCGTATCTTCCCTTCCTCTATCCAACAATCTTGTGCCTCTAACCGAGCTACACGTTTTGACAAATCCTACTGTCTCTCTTTGATGGTACACTACACCCCTAGAATCTACCTTATATACTTTTCTAATCAGTCGAGCTTTAGCTAGTTTTCATGTGGAGGAGCAAAAGATCACTTAGGAGTGCCTATACTACTTAAGGAGTTATTTTGATGTTTAGGTGATACAAAGTGCCACTGAAAATGATCCTACTTGGGCTGTTACTCTTCGTATATTAGGGCGATCCTCTTCCACTCCATTTATAGTTGTAGGCTCATAAGCTCCTACTAGGACATAGATTGGACCATTCTAGCCTAGCCTCCTTTAAATTATCCCCATCTGCCACGCTGATGTCATCCTAGGTAGCCACTTTAGTAGTCCTATGCCTTAGTTTAATCTTGTCATATATGGTCCCTTGGAAATGGTTCCCACTCTAGTGTTATGAGCCTAATGCTTAAAAAACTAGGTCACAATAACTAAACATGGTTGGTGTGAGTGGTTCAACACTCTTATCCCTTAACTAGAGGTCTCAAGCTCGAGCCCTGGGAATGGAGAAACTTTTTTGGCCAGCACTTGACCCCTTACGGGCTGACCTGGTTTGAGTGGAGATTGGTCTGGGTGTGGATAACTTAAAGGTGCTTTCCCATAATTGAGCCCTAGTAAGACACCTTGTGGGCTAACCAAAAAGAGAAAAACTAGGCCACGACATACTTGAGATGGATTGGGGACCTTTTTTTTTACCAATTTATGGATATAAAACATATCCACCTTCCCCACTATTCTAGTGTTGTATCCTCTCATGCTAATCAGGAAACTTACATATCTCATTGGAGGATATATTAGCTATGTCACCTTGGACCTTGCTGGGTCATATAGCCATTCACAAATGATGTTTTGCCATAATGTCTTCTTCATAAATCTTATTGAGAAGTGTATTGGTAATGTAATGTACTCCTCAATAGTGACATACTCCTCTGACTACAGGCCTGTACATGGTCATAACCTAGTGTAACTTATAATGCTTCGATCTCAACAATCAATCCCATAACACTAATCAATTCTTAGACTCCTTGAGCAAGTTTAATATGGTTTAGCACTACCTAATCAATGCTTTGAGTCTTACTGAAGGGCTTGGACCTCAACTTCTTAAACTTCACGACATGAGTTGGTGCTGAGAAATATACATGTGTGATAAGCATAAGGTGTATAGGTGCCATCTGTCTAGGAGGTTGTTATGAACTGCCCTCACCCTTTTGACTCTTCCTTAACACTTCCTTTTCTCACCTTTGGTTTGGTGCATCTGCTCTCTTCATTATTATTCCTTAAAATATAAAAATAAAAAAAATTGCCAAAATAAGGAATAATTTACATTAGTCAAACAATACAAACAAACACCATAAATCAATCTCATGATAATAACTCTATTTCACTAAAAAAAAGTGTTATATAATAACAAAATAAACCACAAGTTAATCCATAACTATCATAAATATAATATAATTATCCCAAAAAATCCAAATAAATCACAAAATACTCCCATCCATCAAATTATAATTAATTCACTAAAGACCATAATTAAAATTAAATAAAATCAAGAAATGAAAAATGTCCAAACATCATGCAGTTAAATAGTACAAATGTCCAATAAAAACGTAAAACATGCAAAACATGAGCAATTGCAAAATTGGATTCATAAAAAATCTTCTAATAGCCTTAAGGATTCAATTCACAAAAATATACTCACAATAGCTAAAAAACCCCTAGAAAATTCAAATTTAATATTGTAAATAGCTCAAGAGTAACAACAAAGTCTTTAAAACCCTTACAATCACTTAGGTAATGTCAAACAAATCAAAAACACTTAAAACAATTGAATCCTCATTTATTTCCCTAAAATCAATAAAACAACTCATAAAATAAATGAAACAAAGTAATAAGCATACCATAACTTGATGAAAACTCAAGAAAAATAAGTTAGGGGAGGGTTTTTGCACAGTGGGTGAATGAGAGAGCATAGCCTAGTTGCGAGAAATGAGAGAGAGTGAAATATGTAGCTTTAGGAGGTGAAAAATGATTTTGTTCAGTTTCGGCAGCAACACGATTGTGTAACTAGCCCATTTTAAACACATTATAATTAATTTTTACTAAACAGAAGCTTATTGGGCTAAAACATGGGCATTTCAGATTTTTTACATGGGTTTGTGTCTTAGACGTGTTATGATAGAGTTGAACATAAGCTAAACATAGACATGTAGCTAGGTCCTATTAAGACAAAACAAAATGATAAATCACATGGTCATTTTGGGACTTAAGATGAATATGTTGACGATAAAAGTAAAACATTTGAAATTTACATAGCCACTAACATGGGCATAATATAGTCACTTGTATAAGTGTGTTGTGATTGTGTAGCTTTTTGTTTTTAAAACAAGTTACTTGGATTTGATATTGTAGGTGTGCTAAGGGGTATCTAGGTGGCTTAGTGATAGGTGTGCATTAGGATATGTTGTTATAGGTAATTGACATGTGTTTTCTTTCATAATTGTTGATTATTGTTCTAGTTTAGGATTCATTTTGTATGTTTTCATTAAGTTTGATTTATATTGTTGTTCTTATGTGTTTGATGCTAATTAAAGGTAAGAATTGATATTTTTTTAAGGAAAGAAGAGGGAGCAACTTGGAGGTTGAACAAAAGATCAAAGAAGAGAAGACAAATTCCCACGTTCGTGGGAATCATAAAAGAAATGAGAAGTGCATCTGTGTGTAATTCCCACACTCGTGGCAATCATGCAAATTCCCACGGATATGGGAATTGTAATTCGAAGCAATCAGTGAGGCTTCATTAAACCTAGAGTTTTTGCACTATAAAAACATTAATAAGCCTCCATCTTCAAGGGAGACGAGACCCCCTATAGAAACACCATCCTTAAGTGAAGAACACATGTTTGGAGCATTGAGGAAGGATTGAAGACAAGGATCATCATCAAGATTGGGAAAAATTGCACATCAACACAAAAATTCGAAATTTTGGCAAAGAAGAGAAGAAATCTTTCTATTCAATTTTCTGTCATTTTAACCTCTTCTATTCTTTGTAAAAATGGTTTATTGATTATCGATGATGTTATGGAGACCATGTTAGGTTGATTTCATTTTAGAGATTGCTTTTGAATTATTTTATCAAAACTCCTATTTTATTGAATTAAATACAATTGTCTTTGTAGATTGTTATTTTTAACTGTCATCTTGCAACAAATCGAGAGAGTGAGTGAGATGAAATTCATATAAGATTGTATAACAAGAGGTGGCAACTTATAGACTAGCAATCATCATGTTAATTGAATAGTTAGAAGAGAGATCTCGATTAGTCATTGATTACCCATAGGATAGTTTAATAACTAGTTGAATCGATAGAGTCATTGGGTAGGTTGAGAGATCATTCAATTAATTCTTGTTAATTTAATTAGGGATAAATAGCTACACCTTGAGAGAGGATAGTTAGTACATTCAGAAATATAGGTTGAGACACAATTCAATCAATAAAATATGAGGGAGATAAAATAAGGAAAAAGTAATCTCCAGTATTTAGATTTTCAATTCAGATTTTCTGCGATTGCGGTATTGTCCAATGTCTTTTAATTTAAATTTAAATTTCTAGATTATTTGCATTTAACAATTTTGTTTCTTAAACAAAATTGTGTTTAAATTAAGTCGTGTATAGGCATCAATCCCTGTGGGATCAATATCCACTCTTTTTATTACAAGTCATGACTCGTGCACTTGCAATTTTTGAGCGTAAAATAAGTAGATAGGTTTTACCTTCAACAAGTTTTTGGCGCCGTTGCTAGGGATTGATTGTTGAGCATCGTGTTTGATTTAGATTACTTTGATTTAAGAGTTGTTGATACTTTTCCTTGTGCACTTATAGGTGTATTAACACAAGGAGTACACGAAGGAAGAAAGAAGCTATAGCGGATGAATTTCCTAACATTAAGAAGCACGAAAGAGAAATAAGAAGGAAAAGGTGTCTAATTTCTCAAATCAAGATATGGCTGAAGGAGAGCAAGGAGGACCAAAAAGGACACTTATAGATTTCACGAGGCCAGGTTTTTATCCTCAAAGAGTGGCGAGGTCAGTAGTTCAAGTGAATAATTTTGAGATAAAGCTAGCGCTACTCAACAATCTCCAAAACACTGTGCAGTTCTACAGGCGATCTAACTAGGATCCGAACGCCCACCTCACAACTTTTTTGGAGATCTGTGACATACTTAGATTCAACGAAATGTCTGACAATGCAATGAAGTTTCTACTATTTTCATTCACGTTGAAGGATTGGGCTAAAGCATGGTACAATTCTTTAAATCCAGGCCAGATCACAATTTGGGAGTAGCTCGCCTAATCGTTCCTCGTAAAATATTTTCCATTAACGAAAATGATGAGGATTATTAAGGAGATAACAAATTTCCAACAGAGCGACGGAGAATCTCTCTATGAAGCTTAGGAGAGATTTAAAGAGCTTCAAAGAGGCTATCCCCATCATAACCTCCCGAAGGAATTTCTGCTTCAAACATTTTATAATGGAGTAAATCTGAGCACAAGAGGATCAATTAATGCAGTAGCTGGAGGTTCACTGATAAGGAATACGGTGGAAGTAGCTCATAATTTATTAGAGGAGTTGACATGCAACATCTAGATATGGTCGAGCAAGAGGAGTAGATAACGACAGAAGGAACAAAAAGGTATGATATGTATTAACTCAGTTACTACCTTGCAAGCTCAAATCACGGCTTTGATGAAGCATCTAAAAAATATGCAAGGAGCATTCACCTCAGCAGTTAAGGCAATATAAGCAGAATGTGAGCTATGTGGGGAGAACAACCATTCAGCGAAATGTTTCCTATTGGGAGCTGTTTGGACCGAACAGGTAAGCTATTTAGGCCAGCTATAGCAAGGTAATAACCCATATTTGAATACATATAATCCATGTTGGAAAAACCACCTAAAATTTTTTTAGAGTAACAATAATGCATGTGGACAATAAAGACCACAAGAACTGCCAGGATTCCACTAAGATCGAATCGGAGCATTAGAAAGCAAAATGGATAAGGTGATGGAGGTTTTGAGGTCTAAATTGGCAGTATAAGAAGAGAATCATAAAAGGATGCATGCAAGCCAAGAGGAAAATCTGAAGAGGATGAAAGCAAAATTCGATCAGATTTTGAAGAAACATGCTTCATCCATCCACAATCTGGAAGTTCAGGTAGGTCAAGCAGCTAAAGCTTTATCTTTGCAAAATGCAGGTAGTCTACCAAGCAATACTGAAGTGCATTCGAAGGAAAGAATCATGGTTATTACTCGGATAGAGAAAGAAGAAAGCAAACATGGGGAGAAAGATGGAAACAAGTAAGAAGAACAAACAGCGTTGGAAGTCCTTTCAAGTGGACCAGTAAGCAAGCCGATTAAGGAACTTCAGCCCGGACTTCCACATGAAATTTTTACTTAGTGGAAGCCATCTTCAAATGAAGTAGCTTAGAATTATAAGGAAGGGGAGTTAAGCGAGATGACTTACGTAACAAATCAACTCTAGACAAAGCTCATGTTAAAGGGGTCATTGAAAGAAGAGGTTAATAATCACATATCAAAAGACAGTCCGCATGTAGCACAAAAGAAAGAAGACCCAGGAGACTTTTTTTTTATTGTGTGTAGTATAAATGGAGTTAAGATAGATTGACCATTTGTAGATTTGGGAATAGGTATAAACATGATGCTGTACTTTTTTAATCAAAAGTTAGGTTTAGAAGAGCCAGAGTCAACTAAGACATTAGTGAAAATGGCTAACGGAACAGTTCATTTACCAAAGGGGATCATCAAGAATATGCAGCTACACATTGATAAATTTGTCATTCCCAAAGATTTTTACATATTAGATATTATTGATGATGAGGAAACCTCGGTGGTTCTTAGGCGACCATTTTTAGCTACTGCTCGTACGATTATTTGTAACACCCACATAAGCCCTGGGAGGAAATGTAGATGCTACACAAAATAGAACCAAAGTAATCTAATACATACTAAAGCATTTCTAGAAACTCAAGGAGCATACATTTCATTCGTCATTGATTGGGTCATAATCGAACATAACATACACATTATACTTATTTCATACAAGCCTTAATCTAATTCCAAACTGTATTAGGGTTTTTACAAGCCATTAAGCGAAGCACAAAATACAACATATCTCATTACATTGAAGAACAGTTAACAAAAACTGGACATTTTTAGAACAAAACACAATCTTCATAGCCACTGCAGTTGTTATTGTCCCAGTCTTCAAACCTTTCTATCAGAACCTACACGGGGCAAAACTATTGTACTAAGCATAAAGCGTAGTGGGGGAAATAAAAATAAACAGGATATAGGTTGAAAACTGTTTCAAAGGTCATCCAAACATTCACATATTCAAAATCACATCAGATAATAAGTAGTGTTTAATTATCCATTTCCAAACTGAACCAAATATCATGAATCTCAGAACAAAACAGAACATACCAGAATAGGTCACACATTTACTTCAACATAAAACTCACCAATTTCAAAATTTTAATTTTAACATATCAGAACAAAACTTGTCTGTAACAAATAGAATTTGCTTATTTCAAAATAGATTTCAGATGTTTCAGATCAAAGCTTATTTATATCAAAACTGAGCATATAACAGAATACAAAACAAGTTAGTCCGTTAATTCTTTATACAGAAGTGGGTAACGGGACTGATACAGGAGATACCGTGATCAGTATCACAGAACAACAGAGACTTATGTCTCAATAACAGGAGGCACCGAAGTTGTAACAGCCCAGACCACCCGCTTGCAGATATTGTCCGCTTTGAGCCTCGGCCTCTCGGGCCTCGCGCTCTCACG
>JANZXR010000008.1:20615683-20627238 GCA_027575705.1 Erythroxylum echinodendron
TATTTATCTCCACTGACTCACCATTTGTTATAATTACAAACTGTAGTGGAGTCTTCCTAACTTAAACAATATTATACGTGGGTCCATTGCTAGTCCCTCAGGTGTGCTATTTATCTTCACTGATTCACCATTTATCATTATCACAATTTGTCATACTTACCCAAAAATGCCAAATGAAAGCATGTATAATTGTATAAGTGTGCCAAACAATATGTGAGTCCCAAATAACTTATGTCTAATCTTCATTTATCTTAAGTCATATAAAGGTCTCACAAATAACTGTTATAGCCATATAGGTAACGGAATGTTACATTAAGTCACTTTAGTCACTTTCAATAAAACCATTTCATAACTGTAACATACACTTAGTGTACATATGTTTTACTTGACATCTTTATTCCATTTGATGTTTTAGGTAATTTTTTATAAAATTTAATTTGGGAGTGATTTTGGCCAAGAATTGAGGAGTGAAATGACCCTAACTAATAGGGCTAATGAGACTTGATATCAATATGATAGGATCTAAAACCATCATATGAAAAACAAGTTAACAAAAAATGACCAAAAAACATAAAAAGAAGGATATGAATCACCATACATTAAAGAAAAAAAAAGGACATATTACTTCTTTAGCACTTCAACAACAATACAAGATCAATGGTAGTTATCCCTAAAGATTGGCATCAACTATATTTTGTAACCATAATTTTTTAGCTTACTTATTCATTTCAATAATTAAAATAAGTCTAGTTTCATCCTCTAAAAGTAGCAAATCCCCACTGTTTATATAGAGAACCAAAATTAAGTCATAAAAGTCTTCTTTGACTTTCTTTTCCTTAATTTCATGTCATTCATCATATAATATCTTTCAAATGGTCCCTAAAAACTCTCAGTGCTCAATTAGTAGACAATTTACTCACATAATTCCTTTTTCATCAAAAGGATTTGTCCTCAATTTTGCATTTTTGTTTATAAAAGCAATAGGAGATCGATCATCCATATTTAAAGATGAATGGAAACTATACTCAGCTAAAAAGTTAATTTTCTAAGCCTTCTTTTTCATTTTCTATAACTTAAAATGGTCCATCTCCTCTTCTTTGTAACTGAGATTTTTTTGGGCTTAGAAACTTCTTCTTTGAGAAGTATAGCTAAACCTAATCTCTAAGCTTGAATATCACTCCCTTCCTCCTATTATTAGCTTGCTTAATCTAATATTGAGTCCTCTTCTCAATGTTTAGCCTTGACTTCTCAAGAAGTTTGTTTACTAACTTAGGTTTTCTTTTACCATCTAAGCTACTCTTTTCACCTAAACGAATAAGCATATCTAAAGGAGACAATGGGTTAAATCTATAAACAATCCTAAATGGTATAAAACTTGTAGCACTATAGATAACAATGTTGTAAGAAAATTCAATAAAAGTTAATGAATCTTCCAAAAGGGAAAACCAGAATGCATAAGGCTTCCCTTTTTACAAGGGTCGGGGGAGTTTCATTAGTTGTACATAGACTTCCCTTTGTATTTTATGTCTGCTTCTCTGACTCGAACCTATGACTTTTCAATAGAAAGAAGTAACCTTACTAATTGCTCCAAGGCTTGCCCTTCGTAATAACTCTTTATAAGTCTAAAAATTAGTTGAGCAAGTTTTACCTTTTCTAAAACCCTCAACATTCATAAGTATACGGATTGTAACTTGTAGTATTAAAGCTGTCGATCCCATAAGGAAATAGTTAAAACCAAGAACCTAACTTTGTCTATGGTATCGGGATATGAATTGAATGAAATTAAAATATTAGGAATTTAAAACAATCAAATGAAACTAAGCAAATAATCAAATAAACAAATGAACTACCATAAATATGAGAGGAAAATCAAGGATGAAGCTTAGGATTTATTCTATCGTTTTTTTGTTCCTTTAACCCCTATTGATTCAATTATGTGTTGATTCCAAATCTTGTAAGGGATTGACTATTCTTTCTCAAGACCTAATCAATTGATTAACCCTAATTGAATATGAAAATTTCAGAATTGTAATCTCTCAATTCATAACACTTTCCTTAACGTTTTTAATTAGTTATGATGTGATTTATCGAATAACCAAGTTTTTACCCAAGATCTCTCTTTAAATGATGGTTGATTTGTTGATAGCATATGTTGAGTGCACTGCAAAATTTTCCTAACTCTGTATACTAAAAATTTGTAGTTGTGGTGAGTAGGGATCCTATCCATAGGGAATGTTCGGTTAATTCTTGTAATGAAAATAATTTATGCAAAGAAAATAAAAGGGAGTGGATTTGGGTTTATTACAATTGAGAAAATAAAACAAAATTAAACTATCGCAAGCAATTTATCAAAAATAGTCAAAAATGATAAAAGTTTCAAATATGTGTAAATCCCCAGTTCTTGGATCAATCTTGGCTTGCACACTATTAAACACATCTCATAGTTATAATGCATTCACACCTCTCCTAGGACCATTGATTGTTGACTAACAAAAGATTATGCTAATCTTGATTTTCCCTTAGGTTATGTTTAATTAAGAGATTCTTGTTAATTAAGCCTAACTACCAAATAACCTAGAACATGCTCTCTATATTTAATTAGGTAATCGCATTAGGAAATGGAAAATGGATCAATGTAGGTAGTAATCTCACAAGATAGATTTATCTTACCTAAGTTACATTGTTCATAATGATTTAAGGTCATTGGTGACTACTAATGAATCTTAAATACAACAATTGTGGATTATATTCGAGATTCTAACAATGGTTTGTAATAAAAAAATCCAATAAATGCATTATGATCATCTTTACAATAACTAAATCATTAAACATAGAACAAAAATAAGAATCCCTAAAGAGAGATTCAACATTAAACAAAGAGAAAAATATGCTTAACTGTGAATTAGGTGTCGATTTCACCTTTGAACTATTGTTAAGAAGCCTGGCCTTCCATCTTCTCTACGGGTCTCCAAGGAAGAGCTTCTGTTGCCTCTGTTTCTTTCCCCCAAAACCCAAAATGAAGAATAAATGAAGAATGAAATGTTTCCACCATCAACATAATGTATTTATTGTAGAAACTAGGTTTTCGGGTGAGCTAGCAAGAAGTCACGCCTGTGACTTTTAGTGTCACAGTTGTGACTAGCTTTATAGGAGGCCCATGGCTGTGAGCCATGGTTGCATGGCTGTCACACCCATGCAATCATGTGCCACAGGCATGAGTGATATCTAGTGCTAGTGACTTTTCTTACATGACCTTGAGTGATGTCTCATGGCTATGAAAGAGTATATGTGGAAATCATCAAGTGTGGAGTATTAGGGGAGACTCACGTGCGTGAGTGTCATGCATGGCCGTGAGTCTTCGTTAATACTCTATACTTGATGTTTGCCATATGTGCTCTTCCTTATATGCATTTTCTTATCTCCTCCTGCTTTAATCCTTCTTCTTCTTATTCTATGAAGATAAGCGAGTGTGAATATTAAGAAGATGACTCAAAGAGTGTGCTTTCAACTCACTTTAGCCATTATTCTTCTAAATTGTACATAAAATCAATTATGAACTAAATTGAGTGTTTTAAGCATTTTAAAGAATTAACCATTAAGTGTCAAGGATTAAATGTATTGATAGATTAATTTTGACTCACTCTCTTGATTTATTGCCAAAGTATAAAATGAACCATTAACACAACACAGAAATTGTATTAAATCAGTTGAAATCAATGTTTCAAAATAATTCAAGAGAAAACCATAATTTAGGAATTTAGAATATAATAAACATGAAGAATATTTGAAAATCACTTTACACGTCAAGTTTAATGAAAATAACAAAGGGAAAGAAAGAAAAACTTGATTTAGCTTAATCTGGAAATCTAGAAATCTTCGACGTATCTCTTGATCTTCCATGTTTGATCTAATTTTTAAGATGGTGGCAACTTCAGTTTTGAAGCGGTTTTTGTTATTAAATAGTTCTTGCAGCTTTTAGGGTTTTCACCCTTTAATCGATTCCAAAATTACCCCTAAAACTCAAAATAGATGAAAAATATCACACCTGGGAGGTTTCTGTCACGATCAAGACCTAATCAATTTTCCTTTTGTCATGATCATGACATAGGTGTCATGATTGTGGTATTGGATCGGAAAATAAAACATGCATCGATTTGGAAGAAACGGTAGATTTCAAAACTTTTTAGAAATCAAAATTTCAGCAGAAGCAATATATCCAAATCAACATGCATAGCCACATATGATATGGTATAAGGAAAAAACATTTGCATAATCATAAGATTGAAAATATTACCGACTCGTTCACTACAGCTTTAACTCCTCGATGTGCTGTGCTATCCTTGGCAATGTATCCTCTCCTAGGTGATGTATCCTCTTCACCTTATTATATCCTCTTTTTGATATTGTATGCTCAACCAATCTGATTTACCACTTGTTCTTCTTGGACAACTTGGTTAAGAAGATCCTCTTTTGTGGGAAAGGAGAAG
The DNA here is from genome assembly GCA_027575705.1 of Erythroxylum echinodendron. Lineage (NCBI taxonomy): Eukaryota > Viridiplantae > Streptophyta > Magnoliopsida > Malpighiales > Erythroxylaceae > Erythroxylum > Erythroxylum echinodendron. The sequence goes on from JANZXR010000008.1 coordinate 20,620,171, forward strand.
AAAACTTTGGAGGAGATTTTTCTTAAAAGAAAGTAGCCAAAAAATGAGACACTCTCATGCAATTTTCAGGTCACCATGTAACATAGGAGAGAGAGTCAAAACAATGCAAGAACCCCTTCTTACACGCTCTCAATTTCTGATAATCTCAAAGGAAAGAAGAAATTTACATCAAATGCATCACTTCTTTTTTAATCAATTATAAAAAAGCCATTAAATGAGACTCTTCTCATTTGTCTTTAAAATGGCTATATGAAAAGACTGTTAACCTAAATGTGACATACCAATTTTGGTTTTTGATGATGAAAGAAGGAAGATGGTCCATCAAATGTACCTTTTTATTCTTTAATCTAATGAATGCTAATAGGTTCCATGTTATCATTAAAAGACCACAATTAAACCATTTATTGATACGGTTATTACTCCATTAAAAGATGAAAAAGCATGTTAAAAAAAACTTAAATGTAGCAAACTAATGCTAAATGTGCAGTTGCACATTTACCCATTAAAATCGAAATTCCATCTCCATTTATATTTAATAATTTTATTTTAATTTAATTAATCAAATTAAACTAAAGCCTAGCCCATTTCTAAATGTTTATTTAGGCTTCTAATTAACCATTAATTAGTACAAGCCCAACATTCAATCATGGGCTTTAAAACCTCTATTTATATTTCTTACATAGCTTCATAACCTTCCTTGAAGCCAAATGGGGAATCTTATTGGATTTAGATAATTTAAGCTCTAATAAGCCCAAAGTTAATTTAATCTCATTAGAATTAATTCTAGCTTATTAACCAAATGTCATTCCACTAAAGACAATTAGTTGAACTATTGAATTACTAAATATTATGAGAACACATGTTTCAATCTACCCAATTGCAAACTCTAATATGAACCATATTATAGCCATCTGCACAATAAAGGGTAATTTAGCCCTTATGTTGGTTTTTCCTTCTAGATCTCCCGTTTTACTCTATATGGCGATTAACACACAAGATCTTATCCTGGTGTCAGGACTTGATGGGTAGTTAGTCAATCAAATTACTAGCGCCAATTTAATCTCCAATCTCTATAAAACATCTACAAGTGATGTTATCATTTAAAACTCTTTATTTGAGTGAATGTTCCTTAATACATGTTTCAAAACACTAAATTAATACTTTATAAAAATCCATTACAATCATATCAAGAATTATAATGAAACACATATAAGTTCACCACTCACCAAGATTGTGGTCTATAATAAATGTATGCTTAAGTTGTATGATTTAAGATTGAAGTAACGGTCCACTTTATTCTTTATAAACATGCTTGATTCTAGATTTATTTAATAGTGCCATTATCGATAGTCAACTACTATAATTATATGAAACTCATCATTCCCTTGAGGTAAACTCTTTTACTTACACGAAGATAAATTACAACACGACAATCTAAACCATAATTAAGCGACCAACTTGATTATTTAACTATGAATCCATTATTTTATATTCTTATAATATAAATGTTTCCCATACATCTCTATGTATATGTTTATTACTTACAAAAGAATCTCAGTACCTTATGACTAGATATATAATGCTCATAAAAAGCAACTCTTTTATTTTATTAATAATAAATATTTTCATTACAAAAGTAACTGGAAGAAAATTAAGTTATAAGTAAATACACTTACTTTTCAGGGCAATATATTTACATAACTCCAATAATCTCCCACTTACCCTAAAGAAAGTTTGACATATCCCTCATTCCCATCCCTGCTAGTTGACCCTCAAAACTCTTCTGAGATAGCGTCTTCGTAAACGGATCAGCAAGGTTTTGCTCAGTGGGAATCTTTACCACATTCATTTCACCACGTCATATTATCTCCCTTATGAGATGATACTTTTGCTCAATGTGTTTAGTAGCTTTATAGTTTTGAGGTTCTTTAGAATTATCCACTACCCCACTATTATCACAATAAAGTGTAATGGCCTTTTCTGCCTTATAAACCACTTTTAAATCATTTAGGAACTTACGGAGCTAGACTGCTTCTTTTGTTGCTTCATAAGTAGCAATATATTAAGCCTCTATAGTCGAATCAGTAACACAAGATTGCTTAATACTCCTACAGAATATGGCTTCATCTCCTAAAACAATATATAACCAAAAATTGATTTCCTTGAATCAACATGATATAAATGGAATTTAAGATGCTATAAGAAGCAATCAATGTGATTTAGAACTGATTCCAAATATGGAAAGTTTTAGGGTTCCAAATAAGGAAACTTTGCCAAATATGGAAAATGGAGCTAAAACACAAGGAGATACCATGGGAAATCATATTGAGGTTGTTAAGAAAAACATGATCATTCAAGTGTCAACATGGAAGGTTTTCCTAATATGGAAAGTTTTATCGGTGCGGTCACAAGGTACTTAGCAAAGCATTTGAAGGAGTGACTCCAAATTTATGTGCAAAAACATGTTGAAAGTGGGTTATCCAAATATGGAAATGTTTTGGAGCCTAAGTATGTTTACATAATTAGGCTAAAAGACTAGTTTAGAGTGTTTGTGTTTTTGAGCTTGTTTTGGGTCAAATTTGGGTTTGTTTGTTTTGGGTTGTTTTTATTTGTCTCCTTTGAGTTAGAATAAGTGAAATGGGCCATATTTCAAGTGGGCCACGTTGGTTTTAGTCATTTCTATTTTAAACTTGGTTTATGGGCTCAATTTAGCTTTTTAAGTTAGAATACATAGGCCCCTTGTTATTTTTACTTAAGCCCATTCGAAACCCATTAGGTTTAGGTTTAATTAAGCATGTTTTAGGGTTTTTGTTGATGTCATATTCACCTCTCCATCTCCTCTCTAGCATCCACCTCTCTGTCAACATTGAAGATTGTCTTTTCATCTCACCCACCTTCTCCACCACTTTCTCCACTTCATCCATGATCTTTACTACTACTGAAGCCATTTATTTCAATTTTAATATTTTGTCTTGCATTCTAATCCTATTAAAAAGGCTATTTTCGGATTTAATAGTAGTCAAGTTGTAATTCGAAAATTTCAAATCTGAATAGAGAGAGTTTTTACTTTCTTTATGTTTATGCGTAAGGTGTTTTTATTAATTGCAATTGAGTTTATCTTTTGTTATCAATTTTATTTCCTATTTCTTATATTCTTAAGTGCTTAATTGATTGGGGTTCAAGGGTATTTTTGAAAATTAACTTGAGTTCTTTTCATAAGTGTTCTTAGGTGTAAGAACAAATCATAATCTGATTGCTTTATTGATAAATAATTTCTGATTTGATTGGTAACGAGTTCTAAGGGTCGATTAAGAGTCTTAGGTTTCCGCATCATTTGGTATTAGAGCCTTGGTTCCAATCAAGTAAGTATTTATTCCGTATTGACTGAAAAATAAAATTTTCGTTCTATTTGGCTTGTTCGACCCAAAAATAAAAAAATTCAATATCTTACATATCCAAAGCGTGCAATTGAGCTGAACCACTGCTGCTTCATTTTTGTTGGCTTCAAATATACTGAAATACATTAAAAAGTTCAAAGGAGAATGTGATTAGAGCTGCTGTATTGGTGTTTTAAATTTCAGAACAGTTTGAGTACAATTAGCACATTTTTTTTGGGGTTGTTTGTATCTGATTCATTTTAATTAAGTTTGGTTGTTGGCAAAGTCTGTACTTTACATTATTTAGAGTCTTTTGAGTGATAACTTGAGGTTCCATTTAGGAATTTCAAGTTTCTAATAATTAAATTCCAGATTTGTCATTTGCTTGCATCCTTTAGTTTTCTTTTATTGAATCTGCCCATTTGCATCTGCTTCATTAAAAGGTTGTAATATTGATTCATTGCTTCCTAAATAAAAAAAATCATCATACACTTATTGGTAATTCAAGTGTGTGTTTTCAATTTGTGGGTTGTGACAATTTTTCTTCTAATATGTTACATTTTTTCATTCTTTGTTTAGGATTTCCTTGCAAATTCTTCATTAAAATTGGTTGCATTAAGATATTTTATAGCTGTTTGATTTGGCCCTTAAGTATAAACATCAAAAAATTGCTTGAGTGGTAAAAAGCAAGAGTGTGTGAGCTCAAAAGAGGGAACAAGCCAAATTTGAGTTAAAACACGAGATGTGTGTCGTTACTACAAGGGTAAAACATAAGGGAGTGTTTGTGAGGATTATTTTGTTGTTATCTTTGTTGAAATTTTAGATTGAACATGGATTCTTAAGAAAGTGTAGTTGAGAAACAAGACCAAGCTTTCATTCTAAAAGCTATGCAACATGAGTTCCAAAGGATGCAAATCATGACAAGGGACGTGAATAAAAGAATTGACAAGGGGGCTACTCGAAATGTTCCAAGTCTAAGAAGACAACCAACACCTCTAATTGACGATGAATATAATGAAGAGTTTGATGGTCAAGCCACCTTGATAAATGACGGTAGAAACTATAGAGGAGCAAGCATAGGCCAAAATGATCTTGACATAAACCTAGGAAGTATTAAAATGAAAATTCCATCGTTTCTAGGCAAGAATGATCCTGATGCATACATGGAATGGGAACGAAAGGTGGAGCTCATTTTTGAGTGTCACAATTACTCAGAAGAAAAGAAGGTGAACCTTGCTACCGTAGAATTTAGTGAGTATGCCATTGTGTGGTGGGACTAATTGATCATAACTTTAAGGAGAAATAGAGAACGTCCTATCCAAACTTAGAAGGAGATGAAAGATGTCGGACCCCGCTCCCGGAGTCCAGCAATCGCATTCGGATAACACATATTTATTAACTATACTTGCATTCAAAACTCCCTTTTCTAAGCTCAGCTCCACTCTTCGAATAATCTACTAGTATGGTGATAGTCGACTAGTCCATTTATCCATTTCAACCTGAATACCTCAAGGAGCAGCGTTAGTGAGCCCACAATTTACATATGTACATGCTTCGTGGCTATTAGCATAACTTTTTCTTTAGGCATTGTATGTAGGATTTCTTTAAATAGTTGGAAAGAGGAATTCAAGAGCTACAACTTTTGTGGAGACCTTGAAGGCCAATTGTAACTTCTAGATGGACAAAAAAAGGACAGAAGATAAACTATGAACTTAACCCAGACGATATTCATGAACAGTAACACAAAGGAAGTCTGTGAACTGTAACACAGATGAAATCCTTCAACCAACATAACTTCTTAACTCCTTCTTATTATCCTTGGCCTATGATCTGTGTTCTATCCTCTATAGTTGACTTGTATCTTCTGTGTTGACCACTTATCGTCTGTGGTCTATCCTCTGTGTTCTATCCTCTGTGTTCTATCCTCTGTAGCTGACTTTTATCTTCTGTGTTGACCACTTATCGTCTGTGGTCTATCCTCTAAGTGATGATGTGTCCTCTGTGTTCTGACGTCATCACAGATAATAATTATCCTCTCTATTCCTCCTTGCCTCTGTATTCTGACGCCAGCATAGACGATACTTCTCCTATCTATTTCTCCTTGCTTCTGTGTTCTGACGTCAGCACAGACGGTACTCTCCTCTCTATTTCTCCTTGCCTCTGTGTTCTGAAGTCAGCACAGATGATACTTCTCCTCTCTATTTCTCCTTGCTTCTGTATTCTGACGTCAGCACGGATGATACTCTCCTCTCTATTTCTCTTTGCCTCTGTGTTTTAACATCAGCATAGACGATACTTCTCCTCTATATTTCTCCTTGCTTCTGTGCTCTGACGTTCAACACAGATGATACTCTTCCTTTATATTTTTCCTTGCCTCTGTGTTGTGACGTCATCACAAACGATTTCTTTTGTCTGTGTTTTTCACATGTAATCCTTCCAACTCTAACGTGCTATTCTAAAACTAACAACAGTTGACAAATTCGTCAAGCAGAACATGCACAAACACATTTCATTATCCAAATCTTTAAAATAACAGAATCATACTGAGGAATTCAATTTCACTATTTCCATTTCAAAACACAGTCAGAGTTATTACAAATCAGATTACATATCATCTTAAACCAAAATACAAAAGATGCTCTATACTGATATGCTGAATAAGGTATGACAATTACTGACTTAGTACAAGGGACTCTAACTAATGTGGAGTTTTCGATGCCTTGCAGGGATCACTATCGTCTTGGTTTGCACCTGAGAAGGGAAGAAAAGGCGGTTGGGCTACACAGCTCAGTGGCTAATATTTTTATAGCCATCAGTAATTAGCATAAATTCAAGCATATATATTTATATATGTAAAGATACTAAACAATTCAGTTATTTTCAAGTAAACAGAATAATATAGAACACATAACATCCAAGTGCATCATACTTGACATTTTACAGATGCAATGCACAAACAAATGGCTCGAGGGTTCCATAGATAGAATGGAGAAATCGAAGTTTACCCTATGAACATAATGAGTCCTTTTTCAAAGCTCATATAATCCGGGAGAAGGCTCTTATCAACGTGAATATAACGAACAGAATGGTTCCACTCTCACCTAAACAAAGCACATATTCATTTAATCGTATGCTCATACTTTGATGCTTGTTTATCTTTTCATTCAAACAAAATGCCATGACTTATGTCAATGGCATAACAGAATCAAAATTTATTTTCAATCGTCTTACATTTCAGGAAATTGAACATGCATGCACACATATATCGGCAAGAATTTACCTAATCACACAATAACTATAAATACATCACCCACCAAATGTGCTTGACAATAAAGATTCACTGTTGTCTTTCCTCTTCTCCTTGGATTGGACTTGTTTGGTTTCCTACAACAAACCAATTCCTCATTCAATAAGAATCAAATTTGAGAACCTATAAAACCAAAAGCATTGAACTTATACCAAAATGCTTAAACCTATACATTTCCCAAGCTCTTTGAACCAAAAAAGCCCTTCAAAACTCCAATAGATCTAGAAATTAACTTACCTTGGATTTTCACCATCTAATGAGATCCTTAGCTCTAAAGAAAGCTCTTCCCTTCCTCTTTCTTTTTCTATTAGTGAGTAACCTCAAAATCACTCTTCAAGACTAAGAAAAATCAAACCCTAGCTTAGCTTTCTTTCTTTCCTCTCA
>JANZXR010000008.1:20627338-20642175 GCA_027575705.1 Erythroxylum echinodendron
CATTGAAATAAATAATTAAATCCAATAATAATTCTATCATGACCTTATAATTCATGCTAAGGCAAAAATTCAAATTCATGCTTATTCCATAACTATCATGCTTAATTCGACAAAAATATTTCGGGGGCGAATAAAAGCCATCATGAGAAGATGTTTTGTTCCTAGCCACTATTATAGGGAATTGCACTAAAAATTGCAAAGCCTTATTTAAGGATTAAAGAGTGTGGAGGACTACTACAAAGAGATGGAGATAGCAACGATAAGGGCAAATATGGAGGAAGATAGAGAAGCTACCATGGCAAGGTTTCTCAATGGATTCAACTGAGATATTGTCAATGTGGTAGAGCTTTAACATTTATATGGAGATAGAAGACATAGTACACATGGCCATGAAAATAGAGAAGCAATTAAAGTGAAAGGGAATTGTGAGGCAAGCCAACATATATTCGACTCAAAATTCCACATGGAGGTCAAATTAGAGGAAGATAATAAGGCTGTCCAATTCAAAAGAGATTACAAAACCAAGCTAAAAGAACCATTCAAAAACAAAAATGAAGGTATTTCTAGTTCCCAAACTAATAGGAATAGAGATATCAAATGTTTTTGATGCTTGGGATTTGGTCATATAGCTTCGCAATGCCTAAACAAAAGAGTAATGATGATTGGTGGTGGTGAGGTTGAAACTGAAGATGAGAGTGATTTCGATGATGAGATGCCTCCCTTGGAAGATTGTAGTGATGGGGAGTTACCTGTGGAGGGTAGATTCATGGTGACTAGGCCTTCTTTGAGTGCACAATATAAAGAAGACCAAGAGGGAGGGAGACTACAATGAAAAAATATCTTTCATACTAGATGCTTAGTTAGTGGGAAAGTGTGTAGTGTGATTGTTGATGGGGGTATTTATGTGAATGTGGCTAGTACATTAGTTGTGGATAATTGGGGACTAGAAACCATTAAATACCCTAGACTTTACAAATTACAATGGCTTAATAATAGTGGGGATGTGAGAGTCCAAAGACAAGTGAGGGTACCATTTATAATTGGGAACTATAGTGATGAAGTTACATATGATGTGGTTCCAATGTAAGCTAGTCATATGTTGTTGGTTAGATCATGACACTGGGATAGGAGAGTAATGCATGATGGGTATTTGAATAGGTGTGTAGTGGAGAAAGAGGGTAAAAGGTATACACTTTTACCTTTGAAACCAAAACAAATTTCTGAAGACCAAATGCAACTTGAAAATTCCTATGATGAATCGAAAAAGAAAAGAAATAAAAAAAGAAAGAGAGAAAAAAGAGAAAAGAAAGATAAAAAGGAGAGTGAGAGAAAAATAAAAGGCAAATCAAAAGAGAAAAAGAATGAAGATAATTTAGCCAACGAGAGAAAAGAAGAGAGAAAAGTGAATTTTTATGCAAAAGTGAGGGATGTTAAGAGAGCTTTGATGACAAACATACCAATGTTTGTACTTTTGTACAAAAAGGCTTATTTTTCAACTAATGATCTTCACCCTACTTTGTCTAGTGTTGTGATTGATGCTTTGCAGGAATATAACGATGTCTTTCCCAATGATCTACTTCATGGTTTACCAACTTTGTGAGGAATTGAACATCAAATAGATATCATTCCCGAGGCTGCCATACCAAATAGACCAGCCATCAAAGCAATCCTGAGGAGACTAAAGAATTGTAAAAGCAAGTGGAAGAACTTTTGGAGAAAGGAAACATAAGAGAGAGCTTAAGTCTATGTTCGGTACCTGTTTTGTTGTACCAAAGAATGATGGAAGTTAGTGTATGAGTGTAGATTGCAGAGCCATTAACAAAATAATGGTAAAATATCGACATCCTATACCTCAACTTGATGATATGTTGGATGAGTTATAGGGCCCATACATCTTTTCTAAATTTGATTTGAAGAGCGGGTATCACCAAATTAGAATGAAACCAGGTGATGAATGGAAAACTACCTTTAAAACTAAACATAAATTGTATGAGTGGTTGGTAATGTCATTTATGCATTTAATGAACCATGTTTTACGAGAATATATTAGCAAGTTTTTAGTTGTCTATTTTTGATGACATTCTAGTGTATAGCAAATCTACTAAAAAACATGTCATTCATTTAAAATGTGTGTTTGATGTGTTGTGTAAATTTCAATTATATGCTAATATGAAGAAATGTACATTTTGCATTGATTGCATCATTTTCTTGGGATATGTGGTGAGTGCAAAAGGAATTGAATGTTAGTGAGGTAAGGAGTTTTTATGGTTTGGCAAGTTTCTATAGGAGATTTCTCAAAAATTTTAGTGCAATTACTACCCCATTGATTGAAATCATGAAAAAAAGATAAGGGGTTTATTTTGGGGTAAAGAGCAAGAGCATGCATTTGTATTATTCAAGGATAAGTTGAGTAATGCATCATTGTTAAGGCTGCCTAATTTTGATTTAACTTTTGAAATTAAATGTGATGCTTCCAGGATTGGTATAGGTGTTGTTTTAATGCAGGAAAAAAACCAGTTGCTTATTTTAACGAGAAGCTAAATGGAGTGCAACTCAACTACTCAACTTATGATAAGGAGCTATATGCATTGGTGAGGGCATCAGATACATGGCAACATTATCTGCTGCCTAAATAATTTGTAATTCACACCAACCATAAATCATTGCACCATTTGAAGGGGCAAAGCAAGTTGAATAAGTGACATGAGAAATGGGTGGAATTCATTGAATCCTTCCCATATGTGATACAATATAAGGAAGGGAAAGAGAATGTTGTAGCTGATGCGTTCTCTAGAAGGTATTATTTGATTTCAACTCTTTCTCTAAGTTTTGGGATTTGAGCATATGAAAGAAATGTATGTGCATGATGCTAATTTTTCAAATGTGTATGTTACTTATGAACATGTTGTATTCCATGATTTTTATAGGCATAAGGTATTTTTATTTAATAAAGGGAAGTTATGCATGCCTAATAGTTATATTCGAGAATAATTGTTCATGAAGCACATAGTGGGGGGCTCAAGGGACATTTTGGTATAGACAAAACATTGAGTATGTTGCAAGAGCATTTCCTTTGGCGGAAAGATGTTGAGAAAATATGTTCACCTTGTATATCATGTATGCAAGCTAAGTCTAGAGTTCAACCACATGGGTTATACATGCCATTACCTGTTCCTACTTATCCTTAGGTTGATATTTCCATGGACTTTATTTTGGGGTTACTGAGGACTAAAAAAGGACGAGATTCTATTTTTTTTGTAGTGGATTATTTTTCTAAAATGGCTCACATTGTTCCATATCATAAAACTCATGATGCATCTCACATTGCCGATTTGTTTTTTTACGAAATAGTATGTTTGCATGACATTCCTAGGACTAATTTATCTGACCAAGATGTTAAATTTCTTAGTCATTTCTGGCATGTACTTTGGTCTAAACTTAGGACTAAGTTATTTTCTACTTCATAACCCCCTCAAACTGGTCAAACCGAAGTAGTGAACAGGACTTTTGATACCTTATTATGTGCTTTAACTAGAAGTAATGCATAGATTTGGGAAGAAGTTTTGCCATTTGTTGAGTTTGCTTATAATAAAAGTGTGCATTCTTCTACTGGTTTTTCTCCTTTTGAGATTGTGTATGGATTTAAACCACTAACCCCTTTGTATCTTGTGCCTATTCCTTTAAGTGATATTTTTAACTTAGATGGGCTTAAGAAGGCCGAAATGGTTAAGGCCATTCACAATAAATCATAAGAAAAGATTGAGAAGAGAAATCAACAAGTTGCTACCCAAGTGAATAAAGGAACTGCATGGTATCTTTTGAACTAGGAGATTAGGTATGGGTGCACATGTGTAAGGAAAGGTTTCCTTCCAAACAAAAATATAAATTGGATCTACGTGGTGATAATCCATTTCAAATCATTGCTAAGATCAATGACAATGTATACAAAGTTGATCTTCCTAAGGAGTATGCTGTTTCCAGTACCTTTAATGTATCTGACCTGTCTCCTTTTGATTTTAATGAAGGTGAAGATTCGAGGATGAATCATTTTAAGGGGAGGGGAAATGATACAAATGACGTTCAAGATGCTACAAGAAGTAATCTAGGTTATTTAGAACTGATTCCAAATATGGAAAGTTTTCGGGTTCCAAATAAAGAAACTTCACCAAATTTGGAAAATGGAGCTAAATCGTGAGGAGATAGCATAGGAAATCATACTGAGGCTGTTCAAGAAAAACAAGATCATTCTAGTGCCAACATGGAAGGTTTTCCAATATGGAAAGATTTGTTGGTCGAGTCACAAAGTCCCAAGTAAAGCATTTGAAGGAGCAACTCCAAATTTATGTGCAAAAACATGTTGAAAGTGGGCTATCCAAATATGGAAAGTCTATTTATGGGAATGTTTTGGAGCCTAAGTATGTTTACATAATTGGGCTAAAAGACTAGTTTGGAGTGTTTATGTTTTTTAAGCCTGTTTTGGGTCGAATTTGGGTGCGTTTGTTTTGGTATGTTTTTATTTGTCTCTTTTCGGTTAGAATAAGTGAAATGGGCTACATTTCAAGTAGGTCAAGTTGGCTTTATTCATTTCTATTTTAGACTTAGTTTGTGGGCTCAATTTAGCTTTTTAAGTTAGAATGCATGGGCCCCTTGTTATTTTTACTTAAGCCCATTAAAAACCCATTAGGTTTAGGTTTAATTAAGCATGTTTTAGGGTTTTTGTTGATGTCATATTCACCTCTCCATCTTCTCTCTAGCAGCCACCTCTCTATCAACATTAAAGAATGTCTTTTCATCTCACCCACCTTCTCCACCACTTTCTCCACATCAGCCATGATCTTTACTACCATTGAAGACATTTATTTCAATTTTTAATGTTTTGTCTTGTGTTGTAATGCCTATTAAAAAGGCTTTTTTGGATGTAATAGTAGCCAAACTATAATTTGAAAATTTTAGATCTAAATAGAGAGAGTTTTTACTTTCTTTTATGATTATCGCAAGGTGTTCTTATTGATTGCAATTGAATTTATCTTTTGTTATCAATTTTAATTCCTATTTCTTGTGTTCTTGAGTGCTTATTTGATTGGGGTTCAAGGAGATTTCTGAAAATTAACTTGAGTTCTTTTCATAAGTGTTCTTGGGTGTAAGAACAAATCTGATTTCTTTGTTAAGAAACAATTTCTGATTTGATTGGTAAAGAGTTCTAAGGGTCGATTAAGGGTCTTGGGGTTTCGCATCACAACATTTGAATAGATATCAGAATCTGTATATCCCATCAGAATAAGATTACTTCCAGAGTAAACAAGCATTAAGTTCTTCATCCTACGAAGATACTTCAGTATACACTTAACCGCATTCCAATGCTCCATTCCTGGATTAGACTGGAATCTACTTATCATTCCCACTACATAACAAATATTAGGTTTATTGTAAAGCAGAGAATACGTTAAACTTTGAACTACCGAAGCATATGGAATGTTATGCATGCGTTCAACCTCCTCTTGGTTCTTAGGTGCTTGCTCCTTTGAAAGTTTGATTCTATGTCTAGTAGGTGTGAAACCCATCTTGGAATCTTGCATCACAAACTTATTAAGCATGTTCTCAATGTAATTTAGATGAGACAAGGCTATCATTTTGTTCTTACGATCCCTTATAAGTTTGATCCCTAGAACATAGGTAGCCTCTCCTAAATCCTTCATTGAAAACTGTTCGTTAAGCCATCCCTTAACTGTAGATAACATTCCTACATCATTCCCAATGAGTAGAATGTTATGAACATACAGAATTAGAAAAATAGGCTTTCCTTCTTGTATCCTTTTATAGACACAAGGCTTATCTAGGTTTTTTATGAACCCATAGGTTTTGATAGACTTATCAAACCTAATGTCCTAAGACCTAGATGCTTCCTTAAATCTATAAATGGACCTTTGCAATTTGCATACCTTATGCTCATTACTTGACTCAACAAAACTTTCTAGTTGGGCCATATAAATGGTCTCTTTAAGATCCCTATTAAGAAATGAAGTCTTGACATCCATTTGCCATATTTCATAATCAAAATAGTCGTCTATGGCCAAAAGAATTCTAATGGACTTAAGCATGGAAACTAGAGAAAAAGTCTCCTCATATTCTATACCAATCTAGCTTCAAAGGTCTATACCTTTCCATTTAATTCTCTTTTCCTTTTGTAGATCCATTTACACCCTATGGCTTTTATACCTGGTGGTAGATCTATAAGGATCTAGACTTCGTTAGCATACATGGAATCTATTTTCGATTCCATTGCCTTGAGTCATTTTTCTACATTAACATCATTAATATCCTGTGTATAAGTAATGGAATCCGTTTCTTCTTGGTCTGAGATGGCTATAATGCCTTCTCCTAGACCTAGATACCTATCTAGCTATCTTATAACCCTCCCAATATGTATAGGCATAACTTAACGTTCAAGCTGCTCTTCTGATTCAACTCTTGAATACATTTCGTCACCTTGTTTTGCTATATCCAATTCAACTCTTGATTTAGATGAAATTGGTAACTCTTTGAGTACTACTTCACTTCTTCCTTTATGATTTCTCACAAACTCTTCCACTAGGAAGGTTCCATTTGTTGACATAAATACCTTCCTATCTTGATGACTGTAAAAATAGTACCCTCGAGTTCCTATAGGATATCCTACAAACAAATATACTTCTAACCTTGGTTCCATCTTTGTCGATTCAGGCTTTAGAATATGGGCTGGGCAGCCCCAATTCCTTAAGTGCCACAATGAAGGCACTTGGCCAGTCTATAACTCCCTCGGTATTTTAGGCATTGATTTGGATGAAGAAATTTTAAGAAGATATGTTATCGTTTGTATGGCATATCCCCAAAACAATTTTGAAAGGTTAGCATAGGACATCATTAATCTTACCATTTCCAATAGAGTCTTATTTCTCCTCTCAGCTACACCATTCTATTGAGGTGTTTGAGGAGCTGAAAAAGTGGAAACAATTCCATTGTTAATTAAATATTGCTAGAACTCTCCAGATAAATACTCACCGCCTTGATCAGATCGAAGTTGTTTTAATGGCTTACCTAACTGTTTCTCAGCTTTAGCTTTGAATTCTTTAAACTTTTCAAAGGATTCACTCTTTTTATGTGTCAAATACAAATAGATATATCTTGAGTAATCATCTATAAAGGTTATGAAGTATTCATAACCTCCTCTAGCTTGCATGTTCATGGGCCCATACACATCAGAATGTACTAGGTCCAATGTGGATTCAGATCTGTTTCCTTTAAAAGGAAATGAGGCCTTAGTTATTTTTCCTTCAATACAAGATTCACAAGTGGGTAATGGATCATTATCCAAGCCCATAAGGATCCCATCCTTTACTAATTATCCAAGCCTATAAGGATCTCGTCCTTTACTAACCTATCAAGTCTTTTCTGATTGATATGACCCATTCTTAAGTGCCACAGATATTTTGAATGAATGCTAGAGACATTGGATTGCCTTGGTTTTATCAACTCTGTGGTGTTTAGTGAGCCTGTCATTGGTTCTATAAAGAATAATCCCTGCTTAATTATCATCAGTACAAATAAAATCCTTATTCTCATATATTGAAACAACATTTTCAAAATATAAGGAATAACTAGATTTTATTAGACAAAAACAGAAATCATGTTCCTTACAATCATTGGTATGTAATAAACAACCTTCAAATATAACCTATAACCACTAAGAAAATCCAAGATAACTACTCCCACTGATTCTGATGAAACACAGGATCCATCTGCTATCTTGACTTGAAACTGGCCTTTAGGTAGTCTTTTCCTTTGCTAAAACCCCTGCAAAGAATTGCAAACATGGTTAGTAGCTCCTAAATCTAATATCCAAGAATAAAATAAATCTACCACATTTCTAGTTCCTAAAAAACTTAGGAAACCCATACTTTGTTTGCTTTTGAAGGACTCAAGGTAGACCGCATAGTTTCTTTTGTAGTGGCCTATTTCACCACAGTGGAAACACTTTCTCTTGGTGCCTGCTTTGGCCTTCTTTTTCATAGGTTGGGCCTTCACTCCTATTTGGTCCTTCTTTTTCATTGGACCCATCTTCTTTTGCTTGCCCTTACCCTTAGGCTTAGAAGAACATGCTACGTTAGCTTTTGGCCTATGAGCCTTGATATTCAATATCTCCTCCATACTCTAGAGGGTATTAATCAACTCACTCAAGGTGTAATCCTTGCTATTGAGCCCATAGTCCAACTTAAACTACTGAAAAGAAGAGTTTAAGCTATTGACCATCATAATCATCTGTGTGTCCGCATCCATATCTTCCCCAAGCATCTTAGCCTTAGTAACCACAGAGATTACCTTAAGCATGTAATCCCACATTGGTTCACCAGGTTTTGTTTGAGATTATGAAAAGTTTGGATAGCTTTCACTTTTGCAGACCTGGTCTTCACACCAAACATATCATGTAGGTGATGAACCATTGTACTAGAAGTTTGCTTTTGTAACATATCGCTGAAAGAAGCTAGAATATAACATTTAGTAGTCTTATTGGCATTCTGTCAATGCTCATGTTGTTGGACTTGCTTAGGAGTTGAATCTCCACCCAAAGGTGCAGGCTCATTTTTAGTTAATACCTGAAGAACAATGTCAAGGTTAGATCTCCATTCATTAAAATTCTCTCTGTTTTCTAATTTGTTATTTTTCAAGAGTAAAGTGAATAGATTCATATTGTGGTTGATTATGTCTGAAACTATAAATTATTAAAACATGAGTATACTAGTCAACATAATTGGAACTTTGTATAAAATCATAATGCATGATGATAGATTGAACAAAACTTTAAAAAATTTTAAACTTTATACACCGATTAGTTTTCTTATCTATAATATACTAAGTGATGCTGGGCCACCCTATCTACTAAAAGAAAAATTGGGACCCTCCTACTAAAAAAGCTACTAAGCATCTTCATGCCTAACTTTTAAAGAAGTGTCATAATTTGGTCCATACTTTTACCAACAGAGCCATGGTGGGCAGGTTATTGTAAAATATGTTGAGTGTGTAACAATTTGATTTATCCACTAAAGGTACTTGCAAACCATGCCTCGGTGGGAGGTCACATTTGCTACCAATAAATGGACTTATCCTTCAAGAGACCCAAACCATACAAGATCTAGGATTCACGCCCTCCAGTGGGGAGTAACACTTCACCACATCCAAATGGGCCATCATTTGGAGACCGTGGACTCTCACATGAGCATCCTCTCCCACTCAATCATTTTGGGCTTTAAGTTTTAAATATCATCTTGTCTAGATGCAATTTATTAACCATCCTATATTGTTTCACTATATCTCATACATAATGAATGCATGGCAAAGCCTAGGGTTAGCAATTTTTAAATGACATGCAATCACATAATATCACATATTATTAGCATTCATTTATCCATTCATCACATGAACTAATAAGCCACATTTGATTATCCATCCTAGAAGCATAAAAATAATTACATGCCTTTTAGGCCCAAAATATTTTTCTTGGACTTGAATCTTCTGCTTCGAACTCTTCACTCACATGACCCGACCCATTTGGTAAAAAGTGTTTAATGGCTTTTCTTTTTAAACAAAGTTTGTATTTTCATAAAAACGAATTTGCCACTTTGAAAACAAAAATTCCAGCACTAGTTTTTTTATCAAAACCAAAACTTGTCCATATGAAACAAAAAATCGAGCACTTGTTTCCATCAAAACGGAAACTTGTCCATATGAAACAAAAAACCATCACTTATTTTTTAATCAAAACCGAAACTTGTTGTATCATAAAACCGAAAATTTTTCAACACAAAATTCTAGCATTCTAGTTTTATAACAACCAAAATTTTGCCAATACACTTTAAACAAAACTGATACCTTACTTCTTCATCTTCATTATATGATTTTGCACATTACATAGTCAAAGAAAACGTAAAGATGAAACCAAGGAAACATCACCATGATAGGCCACCTCCTTGTTACAAACCAAATGAACAAAACTTACAAGGTAACTATAGAATCTATGGACAACCAAAAAAGAAAAACATACACCATATATATTTCTATGACATAAAAAAATGTAGCACACAAAAATGATTGCCAACCCATGTATAAAATATAGGAACTGAAATCATGTATAATAAAAATGACTCTGATACCAATTGTTTGATCAAAAAATAAACATGCATTGATTAGGAAGAAACGGTAAATTTCAAAACTTTTTAGAAATCAAAATTTCAGTGGAAGCAATATATCCAAATCAACATACATAGCCACACATGATACGGTATAAGGAAAAAATATTTGCATAATCACAAGATGGAAAATATTGCTGCCTCCTTCACTACAGCTTTAACACCTCGCTTGTGCTATCTTATCCTTGGTAATGTATCCTCTCCTAGCTGATGTATCCTCTTCACCTTATTGTATCCTCTTTTTGATATTGTATCCTCAACCAATCTGATCTACCATTTATTCTATTTGGACAACTTGTTAGAAAGATCCTTTGGTGGGAAATGAGAAGAAAACTGTAGAGGAGATTTTTCTTAAAGAAAGTAACCAAAAAAATGAGACTCTCTCATGTAATTTTCAGCTTACCACACAAGATAGGAGAGAGAGAGACAAAATAATGCAAGAACCCCTTCTTACACCCTCTCAATTTTGATTAATCTCAAAGGAAAGAAGAAATTTACATCAAATGCATCACTTCTTTTTTAATCAATCATAAAGAAGCCAATAAATGAGACTCTTCTCATTTGTCTTTAAGATGGCTATATGAAAAGACTATCAACCTAAATGTGAGATATCAATTTTGGTTTTTGATGATGAAAGAAGGAAGATGGTCCATCAAATGTGTCTCTTTCTTCTTTAATCCAATGAATGCTAATAGGTTACATCCTATCATTATAATACCACCATTAAATCATTTAATTATACGTTAAAAACATCTTAAATGTAGCAAACTAATGTTAAATGTGTAGTTGAACATTTACCCATTAAAACCGAAATTCCATCTCCATTTATCTTTAATAATTTTGTTTTAATTTAATTAATCCAATTAATCAAATTAAACCAAAGCCTAGCCCATTTCTAAATGTTCATTTAGGCTTCTAATTAATCATTATTTAGTACAAGCCCAACATTCAATCATGGGCTTTAAAACCTCCATTTATATTTCTTACTTAGCTTGATAACCTTCCTTGAAGCCAAATGGGGAATCTTATTGAACTTAGATAATTCAAGCTCTAATAAGCCTAGAATTATTTTAATCTCATTAGAATTAATTCTAGCTTATTAACGAAATATCATTCCACTAAAGACAATTAGTTGAACTCTTGAATTACTAAATATTATGAGAACACATGTTTCAATATGTCTAATTGTAAACTCTAATATGAACCATATTATAGCCATCTGTATAATAAAGGATAAAATTACCGTTTTACCCTTATGTTGGTTTTTCCTTCTAGATCTCCTGTTTTACTCTATATGGTGATTAACATACAAGATTGGGGTCAAGACTTGATGGGTTGCTAGTCCATCAAACTACTGGCACCAGTTTAATCACCAATCACCATAAAACATCTAGAAGTGTTGATATCACTATAACCTCTTTATTTAATGAATATTCCCTAATATATGTTTCAATTAATAATTCCAACATGCCAACACTAGATTAATACTTTGTAAAATTCCATTCCAATCATATCAAGAATTATAGTGAAACACATATAAGTTCACCACTCATCAAGATTGTGGTCCATAATAAATTTGTGCTTAAGTTGTATGCTTTAAAATTAAGGTAACGATCTACTTTATTCTTTATAAACATATTTGATTCCAGATTCATTTAATAGTGCCATTATCGATAGTCAACTACTATCATGATATGAAACTCATCATTCCCTTGAAGTAAACTCTTTTAGATACACGGAGATAAATCACATCACTACATTCGAAACCATAATCAAGCAACCAACTTGATTATTCAACTCTGAATCCATTATTTTAGATTCTTATAATATACATGTTTCCCATACATCTCTATATATATGTATATTACTTACAAAAGAATCTCGGTACCTTATGACTAGATATATAATGCTCACAAAAACAAAACTATTTTGTTTTATTAATAATAAATGTTTTCATTACAAAAGTAACTAGAAGAAAATTAAGTTATAAGTAAATACACTTTCTTTCTAGGGTACTATATTTACATAACTCCAACACGTGGCTAAGCCAATTTTCCGTCAATTATGATTGTGTTATTCCAGTCATAATCGTGACCTTGTCTTCTAGCCCAATCTTGGTCCAATTTCCTTCAACCTTCATTTATTTGAGTTCATACACTAACAAACATATCGAAAACATCTCAAAAACATAAGATTAAGATCCAATATCATGCTTTAAACCACATAACACTTAAAACACAATCAAACAATCATATAACATAATTCCAAGCCTAAATAAGCAATAACCATCTATTAACACCAATAAAAAAATTAAAACACCTATCAAAATCAAAACATAAAATCAAACAAACCAAGTAATAAAACATATATTTATGTAACATGCACTAATGATATAATGATGTCTAACTTCCTGAAACCAAATTAACCTCAAATAATAATCATTCAAGTTGTTCCAAGATATTAGCTTATGCAATTTATGGTTAAGTACTTTATATTTAATATAAATACTAATAAAGACATTAACATCATATTCATTTACCTAATGCACTTGTGCACACACATTGATAATTAGTAGTCAGAAAAAATTGCAACTATCACTAAGTAACTTTTCAGAAAATTCTTGCTATTTTTAAAGATCGATAGGATTTATTTATCGAAACACCACTTTTTAATTTTCTTTAATATTGACCTAGCCTTTTGATGTAAGGGCAAACATTTTGTCGTGAATGTCCCCCAGTTACTCAACTAGGTCATGTTTTATTAACTGGCTTGGTTGGAGTGTCATTCTAGCCTTTTGACGTAAAGATAAACATTTTGTTGTGAATGTCTCTGATTACTCAACTATATCACACTCGTAACTGGTTACTAGCTTTATTCATAACCTGAAGGCTAGTGGAATATGTATTTGCTTTAGACACAATTTTTTTGTTTTATCACATAGCCTACCACATTTCTTTTTTAGACACAATTTTTTTGTTTTATCACATAGCCTACCTCATTTCTTTTTAGCTAATCATCTTAATGAAAGATTACTAATGATGTTACTTATTCAATTGACTTATAATTATAAATATGTATGACAATTTCCTAATTTGAAAAAACTAACATTATACCTAATTAACATGCATATTTAAGCAAAGATAATTGGAACACAAATTCCATAAGCTAATATGCCTTTACAGGTTCAATGATTATGTTTAAAGTTAAATTAATTCCATCAATTTATAGCCATTGACACATTCACTCAATTCACACTTATACTACACACCATGTCAGCCTAAGCAAAACTAATCAACATTACATGAAAAATTCACACTCATGATGATAATAACAATGCAAACCTCCCTACACTTGAATAACACATTGTCCTTAATGTAAGAAAAATAAACAACACATAAAAGAAACTAAAAATGATAAGAAAAAACAAAAATAACATGAAAAAGAAGATTAGACAATAGAACTTGCTATGGTGATTGAGGTGGTGACGATGTTGGAGATGTTACCAGAACGACTTGAGCAGTCAAGTATTTATAGATTCTCTTTCTATCTCGATGTTTTCATCATTGTTCTTGCGCCATCTCTTTTAGTAGTTTGTTATTTTTTGAAGCCGCATTTAGTACCTTCTCTAATCCCTTTGCTTCTTCTTCCTCTATCTCCTCACTGATTGATTCTTCAACTTGTTGCTAAGGTGGTGTTGAGCTAGAACTAGTCTGTCCTGTCCTATGCTTTACGTATGATTTAGAGCTGATATCTTAAATTTCAATATGTTAGAACTCCAAGATCTTATCTCTCCTCAAATGACAATGATTAAGAAACTCAGGCATAAGAACAATTAGTCCATCAACATTTACACCATAGTAATAAGCAATTGCAGTGACCAGATAACCCATGCTAATATTACTACTACTTCTCTTTTTAAGAGTAGCAATAAAGGTATTAAAAATGTGTGTGGTTGTGCAAACTGTAATATGGTTTTTTGTGCACCACAAAATAAAAATTTCTTTCACTAAAAACTTGTTACTTTTGGATTTATCAAAAATAGTTTGGCACATAAATTTATGAAGCAATAAGTATTTAGGACTAAAAATAATATTTTTACGTGCATTATTGACATTAAAGTCTTCCTACCTAAGTAATTGGGTCCAATACTACTTAACACGGAAATTAACATGATGATTAATAATGGTTGATTTTGAAAATCCATCAATTTCATACAAATTCTAATAATTCAGTTAGTATGATTGACCCCACAATTGAAGCCAAAATTTGTTAGGCTTACATAATTTAAATTAAAGAGAAGTGACAAATTCACAATTCAATTCCTCATAGACAACAAAGTTAAAATTTATGAATCTATCCCATTGAACTATTATACCCAAATTCTTAATCTTGTCTTTCAATCCAAGAGTATCTAATATATCAAAGTCAAAGTACCTAGGTATACATAAACTTCTTAAATGAAGATTTTGGAAACGATTACCTTCATCTTTAGTATATATCAAAAAAGGTACTCTAAAGTCTGCCACTCTATTCCATGCACCGTGTTAGTAGTGTGCCCTAGGCCAATGGATATTTGTGATTCATGTATTAACATTATGACTTGTTAATAATATATTA
>JANZXR010000008.1:20647025-20663671 GCA_027575705.1 Erythroxylum echinodendron
AGGTTTGTTATGTACAGACTGTACACTGATGTATATACTGTTGTTTTGGAGTAATGAAAAGAGATGATTTGGTTTTTAAAAATCTTGAGATTTACATTACTGGTTCTTGTTCTTTTAATGTATGTGATGCCATGTGGAGTTTTATAGTAATTGCACGTAGCGCTCCGTTATCTTTGGATATGTGTCGGAATGACCTATGGGCGTTCCAGTGCGTACCCTAGGGTAATGGGGTGTTACATATTGAGCCGTGTGACACTGTCTTAATATGCCCAATATCTCTTCTATCAAATAAATCTTCTTATTAAACCATCATCCGATGTTCGATACAAGATGGGTCATCCCATATGTAATGGTACAGTTATATAAAAATCACTTCCTTTGTTGATACAATAAATCAAAAAGAAGCTTACCTTGAGTGGAAAATTTTGATATGTCAACGAACCATAGTGTCGCCATGCTGTTAAGTAACATCAGGGTTTAATTAAGGATTGTTTTATTAATATCATCACTCTACTTAAATTCACCTCCTTCTAGATGTGATAAATGGTCTGCGACCACATTCTCTATCTCGTACTTTGATGTCAAACTCTTTTAATAGTAACACCCATCAAATAAGTCTTGGTTTTGTGTCCTTCTTAGTGAAACGATATTTAAGTGTAGCATGATTGGTAAAAACAGTTACCATAGAGCCCAAAAGGTATGAGAAAAAATTGTCATTTACATATACCACCGCTAGTAACTCCTCTCAATGGTGGTGTGTGTATGTGACAAGTATTTCTCATACCTTTTGGGCTCTATGGCAATTCTCAGAGGTGGTATAGTTTGGTTATGGCCTAAGTACTGTCTTACTTAACTAGTATATCACATACAAATTCTTATCCCATAACTTGATTGCTAGTGTTGTAGATGGAATCGAATAGGAGTGTCCAATCCAGTGACACTAAAATAAGTGCTGATGTTAGTGCCTTCTTTAATTAATCAAATACAGATAAGCAGTTATCATCTAAATAAAAAGGAACTTCCTTAACTAACCAATTCGTTAGAGGTCTTGTTATCTATGAGAAGTCCTTGATAAAGTGACAGTAGAATCTTGCATGACCTAGGAATGCTCGCATGCCTTTGACATTGATGGGTGTGACCTCCGTCTTTACTTTGTCCATTTCAATGCCTTGGTGTGATATTTTATACCCTATCACTACTGCCTCATGCACCATAAAATGACACTTTTCCCAGTTTAATACTAAATGTGTTTCTTCACATATTTAGAGAACTCTGTCTAAGTTGATCAGGCAATACTCAAAAGAGTCTCCAAAGACTGAAAAATCATCTATAAAATCTTCCATAATTTCCTCAATTATATCCATAAAGATAAACATCATGCACCTTTGAAATGTAGTTGGAGCAATGCACAATCCAAGGGGCATTCATTTACAAGAAAATGTACCACAAGAATATGTAAAAGTGGTCTTTTCTTATTCTTCGGGATAAAAGAATATCTAATTGTATCCTGAGTAACCATCTAGGAAGCAATAGAATGAGTGACCAACCACTTTCTTGATTATTTGATCTATGAATGGAAGAGCGAAGTGAACCTTTTTAGTCACCTTGTTAGGCTTTTGATAGTCTTGCAAACTCTCTTTCCTGTGACTGGTTTTATTAAAATTGGCCTTCACTTTCACTCTCTATAATAACCATTTCTCCCTTCTTCGGTAAGCATTGTATCGAGCTGACCCATTCGCTATAAGATATTAGGTATATGATACCCGCTTCTAAAAGCTTCAATACTTCCTTTCTGAACATTTCCTTCATATGAGGGTTCAACCTGTATTGATGTTCCCTCATCGTTTGTCTTTCTTCTTTTAGGTTTATTCAACGCATAACAACATTTGTGCTTATACCTCAAATGTCAGATATCTACTATCCTATGACCTTCACCTGCTTCATAATAACTGCTACCACTTTAATCTAATGTTCCCATCCAATTGACTGAAAATAATGATGGGTAAAGTTTGACCTTCACCTAGAAAGTTATAACTGAGGTGTGTGGGTAAAGATTTGAGTTTTAGAGTTAGAGGTTTCTCCGTGGAGGGTGGTATGTGTGCTTTAATTCTTACTAATAATTATTGACGTCTTAGAACACCTGACTCCTCCATC
The DNA here is from genome assembly GCA_027575705.1 of Erythroxylum echinodendron. NCBI lineage: Eukaryota > Viridiplantae > Streptophyta > Magnoliopsida > Malpighiales > Erythroxylaceae > Erythroxylum > Erythroxylum echinodendron. The sequence goes on from JANZXR010000008.1 coordinate 20,649,180, forward strand.
TCCTTGTCTACCTCAAACTCTACTTTGTTCACCCTATCAGCTTCATTATCTACCTCGACTTTTATAAATCTAATTTCTTTAAAACAGCTCTCTTCTTATTCTTAAATACTTTTGTCTATGACATTAATCTTCATGCAATCCCTACATTCTTTCAGATTTTCCAAGGCTTTTTTCATGTTGAACTCAACTTCATCTTCACCAATCTAAAGTGTTAATTTAACTTAATGAACATAAATTATTGCTCTTCCTGTGTTTATGAAAGGTTGTCTAAGAATTAGTGGATAGTTTTTATCCTCTTCAAAATCAAGAATGAAAAAATCTATATGGATAATAAACTTATGCACTTGTATTAACACATCTTCCACCACTTTAAAAGGTCTTTTAATTGATTGATCAAACAACTGAATTAGCATCGAAGTTGGCTTGTCCTCATTGAGCCCTAATTCTTGAATATCAATAAAGGCATAAGATTTATGTTTGCTCCTAAATCAGATAAGCACTTTGCAAATTCAACTTTACCAATCATACAAGGTATTGTGAAACTATTTGGATCCTTCTGTTTTGAAGCCATATGACTAATGATGATGGAACTAAAGCTTCCAGTTAATGCTAGAATTTGGTTCCTTTCCTAAGCGTGCTTTTTTTATAATATGTCCTTTGAGAATTTGGCATACTTAGGCATATATCCTAATGCCTCTATGAAAGAAAGACTAATTTACAAAGTCTTTAATTTATGTGTGAACTTTGCAAATTTTGCATTTAGTTTGCTCTTTTGTACTCGTTGAGGATATGGGATCTTGGGTGTAAACGGAGGAGGGGCAACGTAAAGAGGGTATTCGCTTATGTCTACATCCTTCTTGTTTTTTTATTCATTCTCCGTTCAGTGGGGCATAACTTTTGACTCTGCTAGTTGTTCAAGTTCTTACCTACTTTAAAATGTGATTGTCTTTAATTTCTCCTTTGGGTTTGGTTCAGTATTACTCAGGAGGCTCCCTGCATTTCTTATAGACAATGCATTTTCCAGTTGACTCATTTGAACTTCAAAATTATGGATGGAAGAGGCGTGGTTTTGGTTACTTGTTCAAACTTCCCTTCTAATCTCTTATGAATGTCATCCATGTTCATAAGCTTGTCCAAGATTTTATCAAGTCCATATAATTGGATTTCTCTTACTGAAATCTTGGTGGACCTTGAGTTAAAAATTGACCTCCTATATTGTTTGACTAAGAAAATTTTGGGTGGTTCTTCCACCCAGGATTATATGTGTTAGAGTAAGGATTGTTCCTTCCTCCTTGACCAAAATGTGCTCTTATATAGTTAAGTTGCTTTGTTTCATTAGTTTTTATCAAAAAGCAGTCGATGGTATATTAGTTTTCTTGTCCATATAATTTACATCTATGTTTAATTGCTTTAATTGAAGCTTATGAAGAATTTCATGCCATTGAGTTGGCAAATTAAACTATCAATTTTTACCTACATTTTCTTTATCAAATTAATAGTAATGGCTCCCTTTTGATCGTCAAAGTTTGATCGTCAAAGGTGGTTTGTTGTCTACTTTTATCTAATGTCTAAAGATAATTATCATTCACTAACTCTTTTAGCAATTCCTCCACTTCCTCAACTATTTTTCTCATCAAAGATCCTCCAGATTCAGCATCAATGGTGTTTCTTATGGGTAGATTAACTACGTTGTCAAAAGTTTGCAAAAAAATTTCTTTGAGTAAGTTATAGTGAGGACACCTTTTTTTTCCAATCCTTATACAGTTCCCATGCTTCATAAAGTGACTCCCCATTATTTTGTTGGAAGTTTTTAATCTCCTTTATTAACTTTGTCATCTTTGTGAAGGGGAATTACTTGTCCAAAAATTCACGCACCAACTACTCCTAAGTTGTCATGTTTATCAAGCTTAACGAATGATATCAGCTCTATCCCTAAGTATGAAGGGAAAGAGCCTTATCCTAATAGCATCTTTAGAAATTCCATGATATCATAAAGTATCACATAATTCTAAAAACTTAAATGGAGGTTAGGATCCTCATTTATTAACCCGTAAAATTGTATATTAGTTTACAACATGTTCAATAAAGCTAGCTTAATCTTAAACGTTGCTACTTCTACTGATGGTTGAGTGATGCCTTGATTTGTAGCATTGAACTCTAGTCTCATGAAATCTAGAAGGGTTCACTGTTGGTCTCCTCGATTAAACTCTTCTGTCATTGTTTCTTTGGTCTTTTCTTGTTATCTTGCTGTTTGAATTGTTCGTTCTAGTCTTGTGATATTAAGTGTTAGAGTTTTTATGTTCTAGCTTAAACTCTGAGTTAAAGACAAAAACGTCCTCAGAAAAAGGGGATTCAAATAATCCTAAACTAAATCCTTAGCAACAGTGCCAAAAACTTATTGAGTAAGTTTTACCTATAATAAAAGCCCTCAATATCCGCAAGTATACAGATCGTAGACTTATAGTATTAAATGTGTCGATCCCACGAGAAAAAAGTGAACTTAACTTTTTCCAAGGTATCAGGATATGAATTGAATGAAAATAAAATATAAATAATTTAAAACAATTAAATGAAACTAAGCAAATAATCAAATAACAAATGAGCTACCACAAATATGTGAGGAAAACTAAGGATGAAGCTTATGATTTATTCTATCATTATTTTTTTTCTTTAACCCCTATTGATTCAATTATGTGTTGATTCTAGATCTTCTGAGGGATTGACTGCTCTTTCTTAAGACCTAATCAATTAGCCATAATTGATTAATCTCTCAATTCACAACTTTTTCCTTAACATTTTCATTTAGTTTTGACATGATCTAACCAAGTACTCAAACAAGATATCTCTCCGAATGATAGTTGATTTATTAGTCATATGACATATTAACCTACCAACTCTTGTTGTGTAGAATAATTGGATTACTTTCACTCACACTTTCGATTTATTGCCAAATTATAAAATGCACCATTAACATAACACATAAGTTGTATTGAATCAATTGAAATCAAAGTCAAAAAATAATTCAAGAACAAACCCTAATATGGAAATTTAGATCAAAATAAAAGTGAAGAACATCTGAAAATCCAGTTTACACATTAATTTTAATAAAAATAATAGAAGGAAAGAAAGGAAAACTTGATTCAAAGCTTGATTTGGAAATTTGGAAATCCTCGACATCTCTCTCGATCTTCCTTATTTGATCCAATTTGCAAGATGGTGGCCTCTTCAATTTTGGAGTGTTTTATGTTCTTAAATAGTTCTTGACACTTCTAGGGTTCTTTCTTTCACCCTTCAATAGGTTCCAAATTTGCCCTCGAAGCTTAAAATAGATGAAAAATCTCGTACTTGGGAGGTGTCTGTCATAATCTTGACCAAGTTAATTTTTCTTTTATCACGATCATGACCCAACCAATTTTCCTTTTTGCCTAATCTTGCTCTAGTTTCCTTCAACATTCATTTATATGAGTTCATACACTAACACATGAAAACATCTAAAAAACACAAGATTAAGGTCTAATATCATGCTTTAAACCACATAACACTTAAAACACAATCAGATAATCACTTTAGCATAATTCAAAGCCTAAACATGCAATAATCATCTATTAAAAACCTATAAACAAAGTAAAACACCTATCAAAATATAAATATAAACTAAAACTATCAAAATTCTTTCCTATAATACCATGTAGCAATTCCCTTAAATTCCTATTAATTACCTTGGTTTGACCATCAATATATGGATGATAAGTTGTAGAAAGAAATAACTTCATAGCCTATTTTCCCTAAAAACTCTTTCAAAAGTAAACAAAAAATATAACATCTCAATCTAACGCTATTGTTTGAATAAATTCATGCAATCTAACTATTTTCTTAAAGAATAATTCAACAATGTTGGGGGCATCATTTGTTTATACATGAAATAAAGTGTGACATCTTGGATAAATTATCCACCTCTAAAAAAATTAAATCCTTACTATTCTTAGACCTAGGTAATCTCACAACAAAATTGATCAAAAGGTCTACCCATATATTATTAGATATAGATAAAGGTGTATATAAGTTATGGGGTTGTACATTTAAGTCTAGCCTACATATAAGTTACACACCCTCTCAACATCTCTCCTCATATATGGCTAAAAAAAGTACTCACTTAACACCTTAGAGTCTTCTTAACTCCAAAGTTTTTCATTAAGCTTTCCCTATGCAATTCTCTTATAAGTAACTCCCAGAAAGACCTATAATATAGATATAGTTGATTTTCTTTAAAAATATCCTTTATACCTACGTAAATTTTAAAAATATAAAGTCTCATATAAAAAAAACATATTAAAAAATTTAGGATAATCACTATATAAGTATTTAAAATGCTCAAATCCCATTAACTTAGTATATGCAACACTTAATAAAGTAAGAATCATAAATAATGCATCAGCTACCACATTATACTTACCTTGTTTATGCTTCACTACATAAGGAAAAATTTCTTTAAACTCCACCTACTTAAAATGTCTCTTACTTAGTTTACTTTGACCACTGATATACTTCAATGATTTTTGGTCTATTGTATCATAAACTCCTTAGGCCATAAGTAATGTTGTTAAGTATCTAAGGCTCTTACCAATACATACATCTCCTTATCATAAGTCAGGTAATTTAATTTTTCCCCGATAAGGTTTTCATTAAAGTACACTATGGTCTTCCCTCTTGAATCATCGTACCCCTAGTTCTTACACCTAAAGCATCACACTCAATCTCAAGGTATTATTGAAGCTTGGAAAAGCTAAAAAGGATCCAAAATTAGTTTCTTCATCGATAACCTAAAGGCTTTGTCTTGATATTCTCCATATTTAAAACCCACACTCTTTTTTCACTATCTTTGTCAATGGTAGCATAATTATAATTATTTTCTTAACAAGGTGCCTATAGAAACTAGCAAAATATGGAAATTTCTAACATCATTCAAAGTCTTAGGTGTGGCCACTTTTAATAGATCTGAGTTTCCCTCATCTATCTTTATACCTTTTACACTTACCACATGTCCAAGGAAGAAACCTATTTAGTTTAAAATAAACACTTATTTATATAAGCATAAAATTCTCTTACCTAAGCACATGTAAAACTTTTAAAATTTTCAATATGCTCATTTTGCTATAGATAAGAATCACATCAAAGTATACTACTACAATCTTACCTATACATTTATGTAAAATATGATTCATCAATCTCACAAAAGTTTTAGGTGCATTAGTTAATTTAAAAAGCATCACTAACCAGTAATACAATTTATATTTAATCTTAAAGATAATTTTCCATTCATTTCCTTCTCTAATCCTTATATGATAGTACCTAGATTTAAGATCAATATTGGAGAAGAAAAAGGTACTAAACAACTCATCAACTACATCATATATTATAAGAAGAGGATGTCAATACTTTATGGTGATTTTTTGATGGAGCAACAACCCACACATATAAATTATATTCAATCTTTCTTTGGTATTAGCAAAACAAAAATAAAATATAGGATCAAACTTTCCCTTACATAGCCTTTCTCTTTAAAATCTTCTTTATTTGATTTTATATCTCCTTGGCTTCATCTAGATTTTTCCAATAGGCGGGTCTATTTGGAATTAATGCACTTGAAATAAAGTCGATTTGGTATTCAATCCCATTCATAGGTGATATTATACTTGATATTTCCTTTTGGAATAGATCCTCAAACTCTTACAAAAGAGACATAACACGATTATGAAAAGTAACTTTTGTTTCTTTATAAACAAGAAAATTCATTTGACATTTGGCCAATAATGCATCTCATCAAGTGAGTAATCTAAGGAGGAAGAAGAGGAAGGTTGGCAGAAAGTGCTTATTAAAATTGAAGAAAATAACAAGCACTTGGACGGTCGTACAAACAATATGGATTCATAGCTAAAGGAAGTTGTACACCATCCGCACTAACAACGGTATTAAATGAAGAAAATAATTTAATATTTTGTTGTCCAAAGGTGTCCAAGTTCAATCTCCAACACCATCGCCACTCTAATCACCATAAGTTTCCTTTCTCATACTTTTTCTATAATGTTATTTCTTTTTTTGCATTATTTTATTTTCCACATTGAGGATAATGTGTTAAGTAAGAGTGGGGACGTTTATGCATTGGTATATCATTTATGTGTGAAATTGGAATTTGCATTGTGTTACTTTTGATTAGGTTGGCATTATGTAAAATCTTTGTTGCATGATGTGTGCATTGTGTGAATGCATCAATGGCATGAATTAAATGAAAAAGGCCTACTTTTGAATATGGTCATTTAAATTGTAAAGGCATGGAAACTTGTGATTTTTTTGTTTTAAGTGTCTTTAGGATGAATATGTTTGTTAATTAGGGTATCATACCTATTCTTTCAATTTATAACATTTTCTGTTTACATTTATAATTACATTAAATTAAATTGGTTAGCATCATTGGTCCCTTTTCTTGAGAGTGATTGACTAGCAAGAAATGAGGTAGGCTAAGAAATTATAAAAAAATGTATCTTAAATAAAATTCCTATTCTGTTAGCCCTTTTAAAGAAAATTAGGTTAATAATAAGGCTAATAGACAATTGAGAAATGTGACATAGTTTAGTAACTAGGGGCGTTCACGACAAAATGCTTTTCTTCAAAACAAAAGGCTAGAACGACACCCCAACCAAGCTAAATAAAAAAGTTAATTTAGTTAAATAACTAGGGGACATTCATAACAAGGTGTTTGCCTTCATGTCAAAAAAATTGGTGATCATTAGAAAAATTATAAAAAGATAATGCTTAAAATAAAATTAAACCTATTGATCTTTTAAAAATAACAAGAATTTTCATGAAGGTTTATTTAGTGATATTCTACCTTTTTAATTAATCAATAATAATAATTGCTATAGGTGTATGTATAGGGTGTTAATATTTTGATTGATATCTATATTCAAATTAAAGTACTTAAACATGAAATGAATTAGTGTGTTGGCACTTTTTAATTGGTTAATGTTTGAGGTTAAGTTAATTCCACGAGATTTGAGGTCATTGTACTATTATTGCAATATGTATGATTCTGTGGTTATATGTTATGTGTTTTATTTGTTTTTGTGTTTTTAGCTTTTGTTTAAGGACAAGTAAAGATTTAAGTGTGGGGATGATGATAAGTGTATATTGTAGTATGTTTTCTAGGTAGTTGATTGTGTTTTAAAGTTTTTCATAGATGATAATCATGTATTTAGGACTTAGAATTGTGATTTTGTTAGTGATTTTATGTGTTTTAATTGTTTGATTGGTTTAGAACAAGAATTTGATCTTAATTTTATGTTTCAAGGAGTGATGTGTTTATTAGTGACTAAAAATGGGAAATTGAAGAAAAGAGGAAGAACTTGGAGAAGAGAAGAAGCCATGATCATGCACAATGCCACTATCGTGATCGGGTGTTCTTTAGCATGCAAAATTTTTGTATTCTTGGCATTTTAGGGTGACGGCACGTGTTGAATGTAATACAAAATTTCCCTAACCCTGTTAACTAAAAATTTGTAGCTGTGGTGAGTTGGGATTGTATCCACAGAGAATATTCAGTTTACTCTCACAATAACAATAATTGATGTAAAGAAATAAAAAGGGGGTTTTGATTAAACGTAATTGAGGAAACAAAATAAAATTAAACTAGTGTAAGCAATTTATCAGAAATAGTAACAAATGATAAAAGTGATGAATATATGTGAAACCTAGTTATCGGATCAATCTCAGTTTACTCATGATTAAACACATTTGATTGTTATAATGCCTCCACTCCTCTCCTAGGGCCATTAATCATAGACTAATAACATGTTTTGCTAATCCTAGTTTTCTCGTAATTCAGATTTAATTAAGATAAGATTGTTAATTAAACCTAACCACTGAATAATGTACACACTCTCTAGATTTAATTGGGTAGCCACATTTCGAAATGAAAAATGGACCAATATAGGCAATAACCTCATAAGCTTGGGTTGTTTAACCCAATTTATGATGTTCATAATGGTTTATGGTCATTAGTGGCTACTAACAAATCTCAAACACAACGATTACGAATTATATTCAAGATTCTAGCAATGGGTTCTTAATAAAACAATCCAATGAACACATTAAGATCATCTGTAGAATACCGAGGTTAACCAACATTGAATAATAATAACAATCCAAAAAGAGATGTTTAACATTAAACAAAGGAAAGGTATGCTTAGTTGTAGCTCGAGCGTCGATTTCACCTTTGAACCAGTGTTAAGGAGTTTAGCCCTCCATCTTCTCTACAGGTCTCTGGGAAATAGCTACTATCATCTTTCTTTCTTCCGAAACCCATAAATGTGAGGAATGAATCATTTCTATTTCCAACATAATGTATTAATAGCAAAAATTAGGTTTTTGGGTGAGTTGGCAAAAAGTCATGGGCGTGACTTGTAGTATCAAGACCATTACTAGCCTCTATAGAAAGCTCACGGTCATGAGCCACGGTGTCATGGATTTGGGATGGGCATCACGCCCATGACAAACCATGTCATGCCCATGAAAAATTTGTCATAGGTGTGACATGAGTCTTTGTCACAAGTATCACAAGGTTCTCACAACTATGAATAATTTGTCATAGTCGTGAGATACATCTCATGGCTAATTTTGCTATTCTTCATTCCTTTTGGTACTTTCTTTTCTCCTCTTGCTTTATTCCTTCTCCATGTTCCAGGAAATAATTAAGTGTGAATCTCAAGAAGATGAATCAACAAGTTTGCTTTTGACTCACTTTAGCTATTATGTTTCCAAATTATACCTAAAATCAAATAGGAACTAAAGTGAGTGTCTTAAGCATTTCGAAGAATTAATCACTAAGTGTCATGGATTAAAGTATCAGTAATTAAACACATATCAAGTTCCCCCACAATTAGCTTTTGACTATCCTGGTGCAAATAATCAAAATCAAAGTCATAAAAACACTTACTTATTTTCCATATTTCCCAAGAATAGATAGTTATAAGAAAAGATGAATAAAAAGGAATAACTTTTCAAAACCATAGCTTATGATCAATCAACATTCATCACCCTTCGCAACTGAGCAATAAGAGGTAAACTTGGATAAAATGTGTTTAACTAAGATAGATCCATAGGTACACTCAAACACCATTCATGATCAGGATATTTCACAACTTTGCATATCATTTCATTTCTCCACCATTAAGAGTCACATGCATATTCATAAATCAAAGGACTTTTTAAAGTTGTAATGTGGGCAAGGTTTAGGTGAGATGTATTTGGGTAATGTAGCATAAAATCCATTAAAGATAGTGAAGCAAAAGTGACACTCAATGCAACATCAAGTGCATAAGCTAACATTCATTTAAAACTAGGTACCATTAGCTATGATGAATGTAACAACTATCTTTCATAACTCAAATTCAAGCTCTCACACTATAAACCATATGAAGTATAACCAATTAGAAGGGATTACTCATAAAAATTAATGATAACATTACATTGAAACTATAAGGAGTAAGTCTTCCAAAACAACATCTACCTCATATGCAAGATACTCAGATCACCCGTTCAACATAACTTTAAAAGGAGAAACTAATCATGAATAACTTTTCAAAACAATTACATTTCCTCATTGATACTTTTATTTAAACATTTTTCCTTTTCTTTCCTTTTTATTTTTATTTTTTAATAAAAATTGAAAGAAGCTACATTAATATGGGAATTTCATTGTATGACGTAAAATAGCATCCTAATAATTATAACTATCTCACATATATGCACACCCCATACTTATACTCTTGTACATCCACAATCATCAATAATCAAAAAATGCTCCACTGGCTTTAAGGATTGAGTAGGACATTTGGTTAAGTTTAAAGCTTGGAATGTGGTTAGCAAAAAAGGAAAAGGAAATTAAAACTTAAGGTGGCTTAATAAAGGAAAAATCATATCAATAGGTAGGCTATTTGGCTAACGTAGCTTATGAAGCAAATAATGCCTATATCATTTCCATGTCAGTACATATGATAAAAATGGGGTCTTGAATAGAAAATTAAAGCAAAGTTAAGATGTACATGTCATGAAAGTCACACATAAGCAAAAGACAATGAGACTAATCAGTTTAATATGGCTCAAAATCTCACTAGGTTTTGTCTACCACTAGTTACTACTCTTGTAAAGATGATGCATATTAACCAATCACAAGAGAAAAAGTACATGCCAAAGTTGCCATAGAATTTTCTAGTCAATTCACACTTTAATTATTAATATATAGTATTAAAAGCAACAAAAAAGAGAACAATTTGTTTGATTTTGAAAACGCCTAAGAAGCTATATAAGAAACAATTAAACTAAAAAACATTGTCCTCATTATAACATCAAATTTAAGAAATGGAGAATTTAACAAAAATAGTAAATGAGAAAATGTAAATAAAAAGAAATCAACTTCCCTTGGGTTGCCTCCTAAGTAGCGCCTTTGTTTACCATCGTTGGCTGGACTCTATGTTGCTCTCATCAAGTGATGTCGTCCATGTCTTCAAACATCAACACTTCCATATCCTCCGTTTGGAAGCCTACATAATACGATTTTAGTCGATGACCATTCACGTTGAATGTCTTGTCAGTTTCAAACTCCATATCTCTATTTTACCAAAAGGAAAGACATGAATAACAAAAAAAGAGCAACCTAAATGGAATGCAACTTATCTGGGAATAATTTGAGCTTTGAGTGATAGACCAACACTTTCTGACCCACAGAAAAGCTTTTCTTTGAAAACATTTTATCATGAAAAGCCTTCGTTTTCTCCTTATATATCATTACGTCCTAATAGGAGTCATTCCACATCTCCTCACAATTGTAACTTCCCATACAAACCTGCATCATTTAAATTCATATGCATCTTTTTTTAACCCAATACACCTTATATTGCAACTCCACCAGAATGTGACACAACTTCCCAAACACCATTGTATACAGAGACATCCTAATTCGTGTTTTATAAGCCTTGCTTTAAGCCCATAGTGCATCTTCCAAACTCACACTCTAATCCTTTATATTATGCTGAGCTATTTTCTCTAGGATTGATTTGATTTCTTGATTTGACACTTCAGTTTGTCCATTAGTTTAGGGATGGTAAAAGGTGGAAACCTTATGCATGATGTGATATTTCTTGAATAGTGTTTCCATTATCCTGTTACAAAAATGGGTTCCTCTATCACCGATGATTTCCTTTAGCATCCTAAACCTAGAAAGGATGTTAGCTTTAACAAAATTTACAACAACTTTGGCATCATTATTTTTGGTGGCTTTATCTTCTACCCATTTGTAAACATAATCGACTACAAGCAATATATAATTAAAACCAAAAGATGGAGGGAATGTTCCCATAAATTCAATACCCCAAACATAAAAAATTTCAGAGAAAAAGTAGGAGTTTGGGCATTTGATCCTTATAAGAAAGGTTACTTGACCATTGGTACATATCATATGAATTGCAAAAGATGTATATGTCCTTGAACAAGGAGGGCCAGTACAAACCACTCCCAAAAACTTTATTGATCGTCTTCTTTACTCAAAAGTATCCTCCATATGCATATGAGTGGCAAAAGGATAAAATCGAAGATGTTTCACTTTTAGGCACACACCTCCTTATAACTTGATCTGCATAATGCCTCTATAGATACGAGTCATCCTAAATGTAGTATTTTGCTTCATTCCTTAAATTATCTCTCTAAGCTGTTTAAAATAGTTGTTCATCCAGAAATATCTCTCTTAGAGGAATGTTATCTTCTTCTTTGATCAAACGGCTGAGGTTATCGGTAACTATATTTTCTACCCCTTCTTATCTCTTATCTCTAAGTTTAAATTTTAAAGGAGGAGAATCCATCTAATTAGCCTCATTTTTGCTTCTTTCTTCCTGAATAAGTACCTTAAATTTGTTTGATCAGAATAAACAATTACTTTAGCACCTAGCAAATACCGCTGAATTTTTTCTGACACGAAAACCACAGTTCAAAGTTTTTATTGTAGAATAATTTAATTGGGTTGGACTGAGAGTCTTCGAAGTATAATAGATGGCATATAAAGCTTTACCAACTCTTTGTCCTAAAACTGCCCCTATTGCATAGTCACTGGCGTCACACATGATCTCGAAGGGCAAGCTCCAATTTGAAGGTTAAATCACTGGTGGAGATTTTAAAAGCTACTTAAGTTTGTTAAAGGCTTCCTTACACTTATCATTGAACTTAAAGTAGACATTTTATTGTAACAGTTTGCATAACGGTGTGACTATCTTTAAAAATCCCTTAATAAATCTATGATAAAAACCTGCATAATCAAGAAAAGAACGTAATTCCTACATATTTGAGGGGTAAGGTAAAGAGTAAATGAGATCAAATTTAGATTTATCTTCCTCTATACCCCTAGTAGAGATAACATGCCCTAAAACTATACCTTGATCTACTATGAAATGACATTTTTCCCAATTAAGCGTAAGGTTAGTTTCAATGCATCGTTCTAAGTTAAGAGCAAGATTCTCAAGGCATTCATCAAAGGATGAACCATAAAAACTAAAATCATCTATGAATACCTTATTGATTTTCTTAACATACTCAAAGAAAAGGCTCACCATGCATCTTTAAAATATGGCGGGTGAGTTGCATAATCCAAATGGCATCCTTCAGTAAGCAAATGTACTGAATGGGTATGTGAAGGTGGTCTTTTCTTGATCTCTTAGTGCGATCGGTATTTGAAGATGACCTGAAAAGCCATCTAGAAACAATAATACTCATAACCAGGCAATCTCTCAAGCATTTGATCAATAAAGGGAAGGGTAAAATGGTCTTTACAAGTCATTAAGTTCAATTCCTATGTTCAATAGAAACTCACCCCTCGGTTTGCACTTGGGTGGGAACCAACTCACCATTTAGATTGATCACAACTATGATTCCAGATTTTTTTGGAACCACCTAAACGAAACTTGCCCACTTATTATCGAAGATCGAGTAAATAGTCCTAGCATGGAGAAGCTTCAGCACTTCTTTCTTATGACTTCCATTATCAAAGGATATAGCCTACGTTTTTCTTGCCTTGCAGACTTGGCATCTTCCTCTAAAAAATATGATGCATAGATATAAAAGGGCTTATTCCTTAGACATTATTATTGTCCATCCGATAGCCTTCTTATGCTCCTTTAACATTTGAACCAACCTATTTTCCTCACTATAAGAAAATAGTGAATTAGGGACAGAAAATACCGACGGAAATGACAAATATTCCGTCGATATCTAACATTACCGACAGAATAAACCGACGGCCAAAAATGTCGAAGATTTAGCCGTAGCTAAACTTACCAACAGAAAGTTTGTTTACCATCTGTAAATTTACCGACGGAATAAAAATAAACTGTCGGTACTTTCAACTGAAAACTTACCGATCGTTAGGCATTTTCTGTCATAAAAGTTAGCGACAGTAAGTTGATCACCTGTATGTAAATTTAGCATCGGAATGTTTCTAACACGGTTGGTAAAGTTACCGACGGTAACATTTTATCCATCGGTAAATTCTGATCTATTACTGACGAAACGTATTTTCCGTCGGTATAGTATATAAGCAATTACCGACGGACATTATGTATATTTCCATCGGTAAAATTTTTATTAATTTTTTTAAATATATATTTCCTTTATATTTAGATTATAACCGTCTAAAAATTTTATGAATAATATATATTTAATTAGATATAAATAATTAAATAAAAATTTTAATTAATGAATAAAAATTAAAATATCTTAATTAATAATAAAAACGTTACATTGTAAATAATAATATCTATAATACAAAGTCAATGACCAATACTATACTACTGATTAGGAGCAAGTGGATCATCTGGTAGGTGAGGTGACCTGTTGTCCTTGCCCTTCAATTCATCGATCTCCCGACGCAGCTGAGCGTATAAATCTAACGACTATTGTTGCACTGCTATCGTATGTTGTTGCACAACTATCGTCTGTTGTTGCGCAACCATCAACTCTTGCAACTGACGCACCTCTTCCAACATCTGTTGCAACTGAGTGGGCAATGTCTATACTGTGCTCTCAAGCGCCTCCACTTTGTTGGACCGCCTAGTAGATGCTATTGTACCTGACGTGGAGGATTGTGAATAACAAGTATTCGCAAATGACCCTAGTCCGAATATCCTCCCACAACGATCCCTACCACCAACTGCTTCCAAATAAGTGTCAGCTTCATCAATATTGTCGGATTGCTGAGACCACCTCTCAATAGTCTTCTGTATTTGGTCCTATCAAAAAGCAATATTATATATTAGTAAGTGATAATGATGAAGAATATTATTAATATTAAATAATAAATTTCACTTACATTTACTTCTTTACAACATTCATTGACGAATGTCACCCCGTCATGCTTCTTAGTATGAGTGTGCAGAAACAGTTGACGGGGTGTAGGT
>JANZXR010000008.1:20671723-20699157 GCA_027575705.1 Erythroxylum echinodendron
TTATATGTACAGATTGTACAGTATGACGATGTATAACTGTTGATTTTGAGTAATGAAAAGAGGAAGAGTTTGGATTTAAAAATCTTGTGGTTTACAATTACTGCTTTATTAATTCAATTGTTATGATGCCATGTGGAGTATTGTAGTGATTGCACGTAGCGCTCCCTTATCATAGGATATGTATCGAAATGACCTACCGGCGTCCCGGTGCGTACCCTACGGTAATGGCGTGTTACACATTTCGTCGGTAATCTAGGTTTCTAGATGACGCAACCGCCGGCAGTTACCGACGGACAAGCCCATTCCATTAGTAAAAGAGCGGCAATTTAATACGGTGGAAACTCAAATACTGATGGAACAATAATTCCATCGGTAATTTAGGTTTCCCTGCTGACAGTTACTAACAGACACATAACATTCTGTCGGTAAAACATTGGTACCTTAACCTGGTGGCAATACCGACGGAACAATAATTCCATCGATATTCTAGATTTGCCTGTCGACAATTACCGACGGACACAACATTTCATCAATAAAACATCAGTAACTTATCCTAGTCGAAACTCAAATACCGACAGAATAACAATTCCATTGGCAAACTAGGTTTCCTGGAAATATTTACCGACGGAAAAAACACATTCTGTCGGTGATTAACGCTTAACGTCCATCTTCATCAAAACGACAATGTTTGTTAACAATTTGTCAACGGAAGGAGCATTCTGTCGATAAATAAGCTAGTAGATATTACGACGAAACTTATTTCCATCTGTAAATGATAGCTTTGTTCCGAAGGTAAGTTAACCGTCAGTAAAGCGGCGTAGCAATTAAATTGCAATAACGGTTCCCACATTTTTTCCCGACGCCATGAGTTTTGGTGTCGCTATATGCTGTCGGAGATTTTGCGCAAAATTTTTCCCTACAGTATTACCGACGGATGTATTTTCTGTCGCTAAATCACCATAAGTTCTGAATGAGAATTATTACCTTCTGTCGGTAAGTAGCGACGGAAATTATTCCGTCGGTAATATTCCGATGCTATAATGTGATTTTCTTATAGTGCCTGATCCATCGAAATGATAATTGAGAGAATCTGCTTATCTCCTAAATAGGCATACTTGAGGTGTGTAGGAAGTGGCTTTAGTTCCACTTTAGGTGCCTACACATCAAATGGTAACAACTTTTGGTGAGATTTGGGCAAATGCATAGAGGTCAAATCATACCTTTTTGGAGAGTGCTCCAATGATTCCAAGGTAGCTGCCATTTTAATCAGCTCTTCTCCAACTTCAACATCATTATTGCCTTTTGGTACCATACTTTTAGTCAAGAATGTTTCTAAATGATCCTTCTGACTTAATTTACATGTATCCTGCACTAGAGGATCAATCACATCAAAAGAGGAAATGGAGTTATCATCATAAGGATGCTTTATAGCAACAAAAATGTTAAAATGAATCACTTCCATATCAAATTCCATTGTGAGGTGCCCTCATGAACATCTATCTTGTCTGAATCATATTAAGAAATGATCTCCCCAATAAGATAGGTATTGGATTGTATAAAGTGTTATTATTCATATCAACAACATAAAAATCTGTAGGAAATACCAACTTATTTACCTGTACCAAAACATCCTCAACTACACCATCAGGGTGAACATTAGTGCTGTCAAATAATTGTATGATAACACTTGTTTCTTTCAAAGGGGCCAAATTCAAAGGAGCATAATTGAATGAGGCATAAAATTAATTGAAACTCCCAAATACAACATAACTGTGTTACCAATTTTGCAAGAATAGTGACATACCTAGATCCCAACATTTTGGAGGTATCTTTCTCTTAAAAAGAGCAGACATGTTCTCATCCATCATTACCTTTTCATCACCTATAAGCCTTATTTTATGAGTACACAGTTCCTTGAGGAATTTTGCATACCTCGATACTTGCTTAATTGTATCAACTAAAGATATGTTCACTTCCACCTTCTGAAAAGTCTCTAATGTCTCATTGTCTTTTTTCTCCTTGTTCAGTCTTGTTAATTTGCTAGGAAAAGGTGGAGGGTTAATCTTAATGATATTAGGGCTTTCAAAGTTTACCTTTATGTTATATTGGGTGTTCTTTTTTCCTTTCTAAACTCCTTATTGATTTCTTCTTCATTGGCAATCCTCAGTAGAGTTCTCTTGGGAACCTCAATCTCCTTTCCGCTCCTCAAGGTTGTAGCACTAACATTCTTCAGGTTAACCTTGGGTTGAGATGACATTTTTCCTCCACTTTATGGGTTGAACCTCACTACGATCTAACCCATTTGGTTTTCCACATTTTGTGTACTCGATTTTGTCTCCTACTGAAACTGTTATACAGTCTGTTGAAACTGTTGTGCGCCCTGTTGAAGTTGTTGCATACAATATTGAAACTGCTGTATACCTTGTTGAAATTGAAGATTGTTACTAGTGAAAGTCTTGATAAAGTCATCCAAAGATGTACTTAAACTGGAAGAGGAGGCTTATGGCCTTGGTTGAAATTTTTGTGATCCTTATGGCCTATTCTGGAAGTAATTTTGTTTCTCATTCCCCCATAATTCAAGTTAGAATGATCCCTCCATCCTAGGTTATGCATCTGGGAGAACGAGTTGTATTAGTCAGGAAAGTTCCCTCCCACAACATTCACCTATTCTATGCTCCCTTCTTGTAATGTTAGTCTCTCATCAGCTAGGGCTTATAGTTGAGCATATTTCACATGCCTTTAATTATGTCTATCCAACTATAATTTTTCTAAAAAAAGATGTTAGCTCATCTAAATGATATTTGATAGATGAAGTACTTACCTTGTTTGCACGACGAACATTGTTGCAAGAGCTAAATTGTTAAATATTAATAGCCATGTGCTCAAGTAAAATCTTGGCCTCGATGAGAGTCTTCTCATATAGTGCCCCACTACTCGCCGCGTCAACTAGACTTCTCTCCATCGGTAGCAATCCTTCATAAAAATATTAGATAAGAAGTTGTTTGGGAATGTTATGGTCAGATAACTAGCACATAACTTCTTGAAGTGTTCCTAATACTCATAAAAAGACTCTCGTTATGTTACTTTATACCACAGATTTCCTTTCGTATACTTGTCATCTTCGATGCTGGTTTTTTCCACAAATAGTCTTTTCATCTCTAGCCAAGTGTTTATACTCCCAGTAGGTAGATCAAATAACCAATCCTTTGCTACATCTTTCAGTGAGAATGGGAAAGCCCTCAACATGATTTTCTCATCTGTCACCCCTAAGAGGCTTTATACTCAAACACAGCACATCAAGTTCCTTGAGATGCTTATGCACATCCTCACTTACAAGACCGTGAAAATTAAGCAAAAAATGTATTAACCTAGAATTAAGTCCAAAAGTAACATGCTCAATAAAATTAAAAAATGTAATGCATAAAGGCCTTTGGGTTAAGTCTAGTGCAGCTAACTCCCTTAGCGTTCTTGGATTTTCCATCATTTCTTTGAATTCAAGTTCTAGTTCTACTTCTGGATTTGATCTTGCCTCCCTTAGTAATCTCTGCAGTGTCCTCGTAATCTCTAGGTGTACAGCTTCTTTATAAGGAGAACTTGTCACTACTATACATCAACACTAACAAGTGTTTAAAGATCAACAAATAACTAAAAGAAATGATTATAAACAGTATATACACAAAACATCAATTAAAATCAAAAACAAAAATTAAAAAACCACACTTCTCGATAACAACGTTAAAATTTGTAGCTATGGTTAGTTAGGATCGTATCCACAGGGAATTTTTGGTTAACTCTTACAATGACAATAATTGATGTTAAGGAAATAAAAAGAGGTTTTTGATTAGATGCAATTGAGAAAACAAAATAAAATTAAACTAATGCAAGAAATTTATCTAAAACAGTCAAAAATGATAAAAGTGATAAATATATGTGAAACTCAGTTCTTCGATCAATCTTGGCCTATACAAGATTAAACACTTTTCATTGTTATAATGTTTTCACTCCTCTCCTAGGACTATTGATCGTCGACTAACATCACATTTTGCTAACCCCGGTTTTACCTTTAGGTCGTGTTTAATTAAGATAAGCTAGTTAATTAAACGTAAATACTGAATAACCTAGAACATATACTCTAGATTTAATTGGGTAGCCACATTACAGAATAAAAAATGGATCAATGTAGGTGGTAACCTCACAAGCTCATATTATCTAATCTAAGTTACGTTGTTCCTAATGGTTCAAGGTCATTAGTAGCTACTAACGAATCTCAAACACAACGATTAATAGATTATATTCAAGATTCTAGGACTGCATTGGTAATAAAACAATCCAATGAACACAATAAGAGCATCCTTACAATACCCAAGTTGATCAACATTGAATAATAGTTTTAATCTGAAAATAAAAGCTTAACATTAAACAATGGAAAGGTATGTTTAACCGTAAATCGGGCGTCAATTTCACCTTCAAATTGATATCGAGAAGTTTAGCCCTCTATCTTCTCCATAGGTCTCCAAAAAATGGCTAGTGTCATCTTTCTTTCTCCTGAATCCCAAAAATATGAAGAATGAATCGTTTCTATAGCCAATATAATATATTTATAGCAAAAATTATTTTTTTGGTTGAGCTAGCAAAAAGTCACGGGTATGACTTGTGGTTTCACTATCATGACTAACCATTATGGAAGACTCACAAGCCATGGTGTCATGGGCGTGACATGGATGTCATGTATAGCCTTATCTAATATGTCATGTCCATGAGATACATCTCATGGCCATGACTTTGTTATTCTTCATTCCTTTTGGCACTTTCTTATCTCCTCTTACTCTAATCCTTCCCTTTTTGGTTCCTTGAAGACATTTGAGTGTGAATCTTAAGAAGATGGCTTAATAAGTATGCATTCAGCTCACTTTAGCTATTATAATTCCAAATTGTAAGTAAAATCAAATATGAACTCAAGTGAGTGTCTTAAGTATTTCTAAGCATTAATCACTAAGTTTCATGGATTAAATGGATCAACAATTAAGCATATATCACAGGACTATTTTTAGAACCAAATTAAGTGGGGGAAACCCTAAAAGCCTTAAGAAATATTTAAGGAAAAGGAAAACACCAAAAAAAAAGGATGCATATTAGAATTAAAGAGATTAAAGAGAAGACATTAAGAGCAACTCCAAATTTTCCAAGTTTCTATATCAAGACACAAAACTATTTTTATTTATTTTCTCTTCATTATTTCTTTTTTTGGATATTTATTTGGATTATTAGGATGTTGAACGTGATTATGGGTTTCTAAATCTATATTAGGAATTCTTTTTAATATATTTTTGCAAAATTTATTCTTATTTAATTTAATAAATATACCAATGCTTTGTGATATTTGTTACGTTTACACTTGGATATAAATCGAGAGATTGAATCATGTTATTTTTGTTAAGGTTTGAAATGAGAGTTAGTAGCTTAATAGACCTAGAAATATTAGATTAATAAACAATTGAAAAGAGATCTTAATTGTTAATTAAATATCCTTAGGATTGCTTCAAATCCAATTGAATAGTTAAGAGTAGTTTTGTTAATCAAAATGTTGCAATTATATTATTATCAATTCAATTGGGATTACCTGATTAGATCTGTAAAGCGGGTAATTAAAACCTTAGGATATCAAGGATCAAACATAATTGAACTAACAAGATAAGCTGAAGATAAAACAAGATAGAATAACCCCTAAGCTTCTACATTGTTTTACTTTATTATTATTGCTAGGTTTAATTATCCACTTATTCAATTTTTAGTTTTATTATTTGTTTTAATTTCAGTTAATTTTTTTAATTCAATGAATTAAATCTTTTAGTATTTTAGAAAAATTGCATTCAAGTTATTAGGAGACTAACCAATTCTTGTCGAAATGATATCTTTTGTACTACAAGTTTTGATTCGTTTACTTGAAGTATTGAAGTTTTTATATAAAACTGTTATTACATCTCCCTTTGTTCAAATAACTAATTTAGCCCTTAATAACTTAGCTTCTGCACACACAATTTGGCTTGAATAGCTACCAGTTGAGCATTTATATCTCTTATTGTGGACTCCTTGAAACTTGGGGCTTCTAAAAGTAAGTTGATAAATCTTAAAGAGACATTCCTTTTAATATCTTTTATATTCAACTAATAAAAAATGGTGTATGATTTGATTTGAGTGGATTAATGAAGTGAACAAAACTAAAGGAAAAGTTAGACATCTAAGGTAAGTTGACAAAATATCTTTCAAGAAAAATAAAAATAACTACTACTTTGCCTATAGTTCCAAGTAAGTAATTACTAGTAAACCCTGGATCAATAACTTCAATGCTTATGAAGTTTAAGAAATATTGATTATAGCTCTTTAATTTTGACTTTAGGCTATTCACCTCTTAAGTAAGTATAGTATAACAAAAATTTCCTACAAATATACAAAGAGTAGAGGAACTAACTCTTAGAGAAGTTAGATCTTTCCAAAGTTGTTTCCTCTAAAACTCTAAGTTAACAACATAGACCATAGTAACAATTAAAAACAATTGACATTAGATTAGTGTAACATGGAAATTGATGTATTGTTTAGAGTAGTTCTACTAATGTTGATGAAAAATATTAAGGTTAAAAGCGAAAATTATATGACCATTATACTGAGAGTCATGATTGCATAGTATGGTTCATTTTCTCTACAAAAACCACTTCCCTTTTTATAACTGGGAACTTTTTATTTTAGTTTCAATTAAATTAACAAACTTGGCTTCTTCAAAGTTAAGAATTCCTTCAAAACATGTTGTTTATTGGAAATATTTAAACCCCTAACATTATACGTAATAATATTGGTTTAAATAGGCGGGTTGTTAGTTCATTTCCTTTTGGATTTGTAATCAAATTTCATCTTATTAGCACCTGAAGGTCTATTGTTCACTAAGATACTAGGGGATTTCAAATCGGGATAAGGATATACCATTAAAGCTAAAAAGAAATCTTTTAAGGTTTGGCTCAAGTCTATACTCCTCTCTTCCTTATGATTGCTCTTCACAGGCTTTACTTTACTTCCTTTCATAGAAGATAAGGATATGATATCCTCATTAGCCTTTATAACTTCCTTACCAAGGTTAACTCCTTAATTCTTTATGATTGTATGCTTCAAGTTCTCTTGTGGATTTAACAGTAGTATGTTCCACATAGATATCAAAAGCCTTATTAGGATGGCTACTCTCAGCTACATTTTCCATTTTACTTTATTCCTTATTTCTAATTTACATTCATAATTTTCCTCCTAGTTGGTATCTAAACTTTAGGTTCTTTCCTCTTAATCAATAGCTTAGGGAGATGGTTTCCTTGTTTTGTTTGTTGTTATCATCAAGCATTATTCTTAAGCTGTCTAGGTGCTTTTGACATATCTCTGTCTCAATACAGATCCACATATAGTTTATTCTTTTGAGTTGGACACTTTGTACATTATACAAAGTGGCCTCCTTAAAGAGCTTGCAAGATAGTTGATCATGTCGTTTGAACTTTAAAATTTAAAAGCCCTCAAATACTGCAAGCATATAGGTCATGACCGTAGTATAAAAGGCATCGATCCCACGAGAAGGGAGACTAATCTAATCCTAAAATCTAAGGGAAACAATATATGAAACTCAAAATAACAATGCAATGAGAATAAATACAAGAATTGAATCTAACCAAATAAATCAGAAGTTAAACACGAAGGAATTAACAATTGAGTAATAAGCACGACATAATGGAAATCAACCAAAGAGTTTACCAAGTTATGAGAAAGGGGATTTTACCTATCATTAATGTTAACCTAGCTGATTATGTGTTAATGGGGTATCGATTCTAGACGATCCTAGAGCTGATTACTCTCTCTCAAGTTATGACCATTAAACCCTAATTTATAAATCCTAATTGGATTGTAAAAATTGCAATCTCTCAATTCACAACTTATTCAAGACCCTAATTAGATCTGAAGCACTCTAATAAACTATTAAAATATCAAATGAGATCTCTTTATGCACAATTACCAATATGATTTGTCAAGGTTTCTATCAAATTACTTAACCCTCATTAACCCGATTTAATCATTTTTCATTCAGTTCACCCTCTCAGTTTATTATTGAATTATGCAAGAATGTAATCAAATCATGACATTCATCTAAATAAAACAATCAACTAAATTATCGTTAAATCAAAATAAAGTCCTGAAGGAAAGTTAGAACATCATCATCATTCGACTATCTATCATCATACAATCCATCTCAACTTTATACATGAATAAAATTGAAATAAAAAAAGAAATAGACACTTAGAATGGACGATCTGGGAAGGAAACAACAACTAAAAACCTCCTAATCCAGGAAGCATGTCAAGACCGCTTCTTCTTCCTCCTTCTTCCTCTTCCTTTTCTCTTCCTCTTTCTCTCTTTAGGGTTTTCAACGATGGCAACATGAAAGCTCCCTTTTCTTTGCCTCTTTATGTTCTTTTTATACTCTTTTATGTTTTAGGTAACCCTAGGATTTTTCTGTGGTATGAAAGTTCCAAAAAATCCTTCGAAACATAAAGTTTATGAATGTTTGTGTGTCTACCTGACGTAAGCCACGGCCATAGCCTTATAGGCCGCTACGATTATGGTTGTGATGATCGTGGCTCACATATGAGCCTTCTATCACGATCATGACATGCAGGCCACGATCGTGGCCCATTCCCTGAGCTTTTGTCATGCCACAATCGTGGGCCAAACCTAAAGCTTCTGTCATGATCGTGGCCTGCCTGTCATGATTATGGGCCTATGTTGTTGCTCGGATTCCCTCTGAAACTCCTTCACTCTTCGATATTGACCCTAAAATACTAGCAAACTCATTAAGGTACCTCAAAAACATAATATTTAAACTCAAAGACTTGTATTATCCCATAAAAGCAAACTTATTAAGGTACCTCAAAAATAAAATATTTAAGCTCAAAAAATTGTACTATCCTATAAAACACTTAAAACATAAATAAATCACAAACTAAAATAATTTTAGCCTAAACACATATCAAGTGATCGAATTAATAGCTAAACACATATCAAAATATACCCTAAAACATGATGTATTTTACACTTATCACATCCTCACACTTAAACATTTGCTTATCCTTAAGCAAACAAAATGACAAACAACACAATTTCACAAAAGCACATAATGCAATAATGAGATAATGACTTCAAATTCATGAAACAAATTTAATTCTAAACACAATCATTCAAGTTATTCCAAATCATTAACATTCAAAATCCACATCTAGGAGCTTTGGACTAAATATACATATTAATCAAAACCCAAATGTTAAGTTTATTCACCCTTTTCAATTGTACACATACATCAATAATTATTTAGTCATTCAAACTTTGTAACTAATCCTAAGTATGTCTTCATGTAAAGCAACTTACAAGCTCAGTAGGTTTTTATTAGAAATTTTTTTTATTTCTTTTTGTGGACATGGGCCTAGTCTTTTTACATGGAGGCAAAGCATTGGTGATGAATGTCGATCCGATTACTCGATTAAGTCATGCTTTTATTACGTTGCTTAATTGAAACATCATTATAGCCTTTTGAGGCGAAGGCATACGTTTGTGATGCGTGTCAATTCAGTTACTCAGCTACATCACGTTCTCAACTGGCTACTAGCTTTATTCATAACCCAAAGGCCAATGGAATAGTTATTTATTTAAAATTTACAAACATTTTTTTCAATTAATTAATGCATAACTTATTGCTTTAGCTACTCATTTTCATAAAAAAATACTAGCAAAGCTACCTAGTCGAAATTATTAATGAATCTGATAACTTGTAAGGTGATAAACTAATACTGAATCCTAATTAACTTGCATATTTTAGCCAAAAGACCCACATCACTAATTTCGTGAGCTAATGACTCTTCACAACCAATTAGATTATGTTCAAAATTAAATCGATTTCATTGCATCTAAGCCATCTATACATTCACACAATTCATAATATGCAACCTAAACATACTAACATAACAATATGCAAAACTCACATTAAAAAAAAAAACACACAACCCTCCCCATACTTGAACAACATATTTTTCTTAATGTGAGAAGGAGACAAACAAATACACATGGAAGGAAATAACATAAAATAAAATAAAAATAAAGACTAAATTTAAAAGAAAAGTGTTAGAAACAAAACCTTACAGTGATGGAGATGATGATGGTAAGGTGTTGAGACCAAATCTGCTTGACGCTCGAGATTGTTGTCTTATCTTAGAATTACTTAAAGAGAGCAAGAGAAGTAGTAATCCCAGATCATTTCAAATTATTAAAATTTTATTTAAAATTCAAAAAAATCTAACTAAACACAACAATTTAAATCTAACTATTTAACGTGCTAATTTAAGGTCATTAGGTTGACCTTACATCTTTGAAAACTCAACCTGGATCAATTATGAGCAACTTGTTTCCACCTTTTTCGTTCAACATTAGTTTTGTAGCCGATAAGTAAGCTAAAAATTACAAAATGATCAGAAGGACAATATTGATAAAATTATGAAAACCAATTAAAATCAGTATTTTCCTTTTTTCGAGCGAATTGTTAACAAAATAGGGAATAATAAAACTCCCTGAGTGTTACACGGAATCCAACAGTTTTCTCGGTAAGAGGGTGAGTTGTTCTATTCTTGGTTTTTCCTCATTCTCCATCATCTCCTCTTCTTCTTTAGCTTCTTAACAGAGACTTCCATAGCTGCTTTAAACTTAATGTTTGTTGTTAACTGTTCTTTCGTCCTCTCATTCCTTTAAAGATTCGAGCACATCAATTTTTTTAAATGAGTCTTCCTCGTTCGGATTCTTTAATACATCATTCATGTTGAATGTTACTTGGTCATCACTAATCTGAATGATGAGGTTCTCTTCATGGAAATTTACCCAAGTTTTTTTTATGTTCAAACATGGTATATCAAGATCTAGGGAAAAATAGGGAGGGTTGTCATTCTTTTATTCATCCTCTTTCTTCATCTCTTGGTCTTCTACAAGATATGGTTCATCTTAATTTCCCACTAGTTTTCTTGCTCTCCCCATTTTTAAGTATGATAGCCTCATATCTCGTTGATGTAATTCTATATTGCTCAGAGATTCTTCCACACTTCTATTATAAAATTCACGGGAAAGTTGTTTCACTTAAATATTCAGGTTATGAATAGAAGAGGCATGATTTTCTGTTACTTCATCAAATTACTCTTCCAGTCTCTTCTGGGTCTCTTCTATGTCTGTTAGCTTATTTATGATTTTGTCCAATTGGGAATCCTATAAACTAGACTCATCTTGTTGAAATCCTAATATGTCTTGATGTCCCATATAAATACTTACATTGTTAGACCAATAGAAACTTGAGTGGTTCTGGCACCCCGAAATGTACTTGTTCATATAAGGATGATGATTTTCCCAACTAAATTAGGGCTCATTGAAATCCGCTAGAATCCTTTGCCCCCTATAATATATATCCTCCATGATTGTTCTTTTTATCTCTTTTTGATTTCTAATTTTCTGGATTCTTAATCACTGCCTTGTGATGTCCAAAATCAATGTGTTTTTTACTTTTCGCCCAAACTTCCTACACTTTTTTCTTCTTCTTGTGATTGGGTACCACAATCACAAAAGATAGTGAAATGCCTTATAATACAAGAATTAAACTAATTTTATACCTCCCCGGTAATGGTGCCAAAAACTTGATCATATCGTTCGAGCTTTAAAATTTATAAACTCTTAAATACTGCAAGCACACGAGTTGCAACTGTACTATAAGAGGTGTCGATCCCACGAGGAGGGGAACTAATCTAATGCTAAAATCTAAGGCCAACAATATATGGAACTCAAAATAGACAATGCAGTGAGAATAAATACGAGAATTGAATTCAACTAAATAAATCAGAAATTAAACATGAAGGAATTAACAATTGGGCAATAAGCACGCACAATGGAAATCAACCAAAGAGTTTACCAAGCTATAAGAAAGTGGATTTACCTATCATTAATGCTAACCTAGCTAATTACTGTCTCTTGAGTTATAACCATTAAATACTAATTTATAAACCCGAAT
Organism: Erythroxylum echinodendron; assembly: GCA_027575705.1. NCBI lineage: Eukaryota > Viridiplantae > Streptophyta > Magnoliopsida > Malpighiales > Erythroxylaceae > Erythroxylum > Erythroxylum echinodendron. The sequence goes on from JANZXR010000008.1 coordinate 20,683,839, forward strand.
TGGATTATGAAATTTGCAATCTCTTAATTCACAAATTATTTAAAACCCTAATTAGATCTGAAGCACTCTAATAAACTATTGGAATATCACTCAGAATCTCTCTCTTCACAATTACTAATGTTATTTGTCACGGTTTCTATCAAATCGTCTAACTCTCATTAACCCAATTTAATCATTTTTCATTCAGTTCACCCTTTCAGTTTATTACTGAATTATGCAAGAATGTTATCAAATCATAACATTCATCCAAATAAAACAGTAAACTAAATTATCAAATTAAAATAAAAATCCGGAGGAGAGATAGAACATCATCATCATTTGACTACCTATCATTATATAATCTACCTCAACTTTATACATGAATAAAATTGAAACAAAAAGGAAATAGTCACTCGTAATGGACGATCTGGGAAGGCAACAACGTCTGAAAACCTCCTGATCCAGGAAGCACGTCGAGACCGCTTCTTCTTCCTCCTCCTCTTCTCTTCCTCTTTCTCTCTTTAGGGTTCAACAGTGGCTACATGAAAGCTCCCCTTTCTCTGCCTCGTCATGTTTTTCTTATACTCTTTTATGTTTTGGGTAACCATAGGATTTTTTCAGGGTCCAAAAAGTCCAAACAATCCCTCAAAACATGAAGTTCGTGAGTGTCTGCACATTTGCCCAACACAGGCCACGATTATGGGCCATTCCCTGAGCTTTTGTCAACTTGTGTTGTGGCCTAGATTCCCTTCGAAACTCTTTCGTTCTTCGATATTGACCCTGAAACACTAGCAAACACATTAAGGTAACTCAACAACATAATATTTAAGCTCAAAGACTTGTACTAATCCATAAAATACTTAAAACGCAAATAAATCACAAACCAACACAATTTTAACTTAAACACATACCAAGTGATCGTACTATGCCCTAAAACACGATGCAATTTACACTTATCAATAGTTGAGCCTCACCATGGACTAATACTCCATAAGTATATTATGAAAATAAACCTATACTAGGATATTTCTCATCTTAGCTTTCACCAATCCTAAACATGATTTCCATTTTTCTAGCATGAGAAGCTTGCACTGAATATGCCATAGATCATCTTCTATTATCTTGTCAACCCTGTCTTTTATTAAGAACTTAGAACATGAAAATATCTTCCTTACTAATAAAAACATTCTCTATTCTCAATCTTCTTTAATTTTTATCCTATTAGTGCACCATCAAAGGTGGAGACACTTATAGCATAATATATCATGAAGTTTTAATGTCTAATATAACTCTGTTTTTTAAGAGAACTCTAAGATAAGAAAAATAATTAATACATATATGTTTGATTTTACATTATTACTTACATAGATAATATAAAATTTTATTATATCTTTAATCTCTTAGAATTTCTATTATATTTAAAGGTTTCAGGACTATTTATACTAATCTTATATGTAAGCAATTATATTTTAATATCATCTTCTGCTATAATATTTATAATGTATCATTAATGTTAAAAGTGTGATTTTCTTTTTCATAAATATCTCATATTAAGACTTTGGAAATATTCTAATACTCTAATTTATTATACTTCCTGTAATTATTTCTTTAATCTTCTTAATATGTTATCTTAAATTTCCATTTTTGATTCTGTGACGTAGAGTTTGATGTAATTATTCAGTTGAATATTCCTTACATAGTCAAACATAAATTATTTAGAATTTTAAAAATAATTTATTATCTATAATCTCTTATATGCTTAATTTTATAATCAAAACATACATTAAAAAAACATAACTTGAAATATAAGAATATCTTTCTTAAGTATGCAATTAAAATTTTGTAACTTTTAAAAAAGATATAATTAAATAACCAGTCAAATTTTTAGAGTAAAATTGGATTTTAAAAGATTGAGGAATTACATTTTCAAACACTTGTTAGAAAATTAGGGGTATTAGAAGATGTTATCCAAATTATTTAATTTTTTATAGGAAAAGAAAGTAATAGAAGAGTGTCCAAACAAACAATGGTTCATTGACGAGTATTACAATTTGAATTTAGTTTGACATAATATCAGAAGTTATTCTTTCTAAGCCCATGTTTTGCTTAACAGAGTTTATTAGTAGGATGTTAAAAGAAAGAATTCCACAGTAGAAGACTTCACTAAACGACAAGACAGATGACATGGAAATTAAGAAGATTGGATTTGCTGTTTTGATTATGATATTTTTATATAAATATAAAAATAAAATTTAATAAAATAAAGTTGGAACAATGTAACTGAAGCAGGAGATGAAAATTAAGCACCTTAAACGAGTTTCCGGACTTGAACCGGGTCACAGGCCATGGCGGAATTTGTATCATTTAACATATAATATTGCCACTTATCCCGAAGAGGGTTTGGAATATTTTGAGTCAATTAACAATTACAATAAATTACCTTTTTCTTTTCTCTTCTCATGTTGCAACTTGAATGTAGAAAGAAGTATATTTGTCATCAGAACAAGAAGCGAAACAAAATCGTTGCAGAAGGAAAGAAAGCTATTAAGAAGCTTCTGTTTTCTTTATCATCAGTATCATCTCCTCTTCTTTATAAAAGACCGACAAAACGTACAAACGAAAGTTAAAACAGAGAGAGAGAGAGAGATAGGGGGAATTTGCCACCGATCGCTGGAGCTACATCGTTGTCGAGCTTCTCCTCCCTCCTTTCGACCTTCAATTGTCGCAATCTAGTAGGTGTTATTCCACGTAAACCTCCCTCTCTTTCTCTCTCTCTCTCTCTCCGTAAGCGGAGTTACCAGTTCATTCATTTCTTGAAGATCAGTCAACGTTTCAGAATTTAGGGTTTTGTTTCTTGAGTTGTTCCTTTTTTAGTGCTTAACCTTTTGCGTTTGGTTTGAATCCGTTCCTTGTGATTTAGTTTGGCTTAAGAATGTTTATTTAGGAATGGAAGTGGAGTTGGCGTTTGTGTTTGTTTTAATTAACTAGTAATTAAAGACATTGATAAGTGTTTGAAGGAAATAAAATTGGTAAATGGTATTTCGTTTAGTTCAAGCGATAGATTCTCCCATTCAGCTAAGAAATGAAAGATAACTTTGGAATATGTTATCATATCTGTATCATTTTTTTTTAATGCGTACTTTATGTATGTTAATTTTCTTTCGGTGCCCAAAGCTTGGATTAGTGTTTGCTTTGGTTCTTGCAAGTAACGGTGAAGGAAACTTGTCTTATTCTAAACTTTTATTCATTTGTTTGGTGTTATTCTGGACCTTTCCGTCAAGCGCAAGTTTTTTGATCTCTGGGTTCCTTACCATATTTTGAATTCTTGGGGAACCGAGGAAAGAGAACTTCTTACGACATTCTGACTTCAAGTTTCTATGCTCCTGTTTCTTAAATTCCATACTTCGTTTTGATTATTTGCTGATTTTTGTAGCTAATTAGTCTCAATTAGCTTGATATTCTGTGGTGTTTCCTTGAGAGATTTCATTTGATTCTAATGTCAATCCCATTGTCTGTTGCTTTGTAGACAGAAAGGAGATTGCCTCCTGTTTCTTAAATTCAATACTTCATTTTGATTATTTTCTGATTTTTGCAGCTAATTAGTCTCAATTAGCTTGATATTCCGTGGTCTTTCCTTGAGAGATTTCACTTGATGCTAATGTCAATCCCATTGTCTGTTGCTTTGTGGACAGAAACGAGATTGCCTTGGTTTACTCCGACATTTGTTATCGAGATATGTTGATTGTTCAGGACAACTTGTCAGCTTATTAGAATAAGAGCAATATTGGTGAGTAGGACGTCATTTAGCAGTCTAATATACTTTAGTGGTTCTATGCTTTCGTCATTTCAAGTGGTGTTGGTGGGTTTAGATGGATGTTCCCTCACCTGAACTGTGGTCTGGGATTCAAATTGACAACTACCCACTGTTAATGGAGTGCCCGGAGAATGTTAACGGTGGTGACCACACCATAGACATAACACGCAGTACAGAAGGTTCTGTCTCAACATCTCGTGACAGAATTTCTAGTTCATTGCAAGCTTCATCGCATGAGGACAGGCCTTCAAACAATGGAAGAGTATCTGTTTCTCAACCTTCAACATCTTCATCGAATGGTCCAAGCTCACGAAATGCTTCTTTCACAAGGAGTGGAGAAGCTCGTAGGCGGCGAAGTCCCTTGAATTCTGGGTTATGGATTTCTGTTGAATTGGTGTTGACAATGAGCCAAATTATTGCATCTATTGTTGTATTGTCTGTATCAAGGGATGAGCATCCACGTACACCATTGTTTGAATGGATTGTTGGTTATGCATCTGGTTGTTTGGCCACCCTTCCCCTGCTTTATTGGCGTTATCGACATCGGAATCAAACCTTGGATCAAGACTCTTCTCAACCTCGACGCAGCTCAACACATATTAATGTTCCTGCAGGACCATTTTCCCTTTCAGTTACTAGGACTTCAGAAGGTGAAAATCACAGCACTGCTGTCCCATCACCTAGAGGTGGCCAAAATGAAGAGGCCTTAAATGCTAGGTACTTTTGGTGTTAATCACTCTACTTGTATAAGATCTTCATATTGTTTTGGCTTACATTTTGAACATATTACAGAACTGCTGTTCCAAACAGTTATCTGACCAGATATCTACTACTAAGCTGTTGATATCCCACATGCCATGACTCCGAAGTTGTTGAATGCATTTCAACAGCTGATTTGGCAACTTTTGATTGCTACATCAAACTATAGCTCATTTGCCATGGGAAATAGTGATGATTATAGACATTGGTAGGAATGAAATGTCAAAATTTAGATGCATAAAACTCTTTTCTACACACATCAGAGATGTTATTGATCTTATTTGCCTTACCACTGAAATGAATCGAATTAAAATATACAGACATGTTATTTTCCTCCTTTTGTTATTTTGATGGGAACATATTTGTTTCTCATGCGTTCATATTTCTCCATACTTTCTTTGTCGTATTAACTAAAATTTGTGGCAACTTTGTTGTGTATTTTCTCGCTTTGTTAGCTTCACTGTGATACTTGATAACCGAAGGTTAATGCATGTAGCATGGCCCCCTGTATTTGTGTCCCATTGTGGCAGATAGAAACTTGACAGAGATGTAAGATCTTTAATATGTTGAAGTTCCAAGCACATGCTTTTGCTCAAAATTTTGTAATGATCAGTTGGCAGATTCATAGTTACCTCGCTAAATATTAGTAGTGTGTGGATTCCTGGTTAAATTATAATATTTTATGTATGAGAGTGGGATTCCCAATTGTAAATCATTATAGAAATATGTTGTAGATGATGCAAGAGGGTGAGAGGGGGGATGTGCATGGTTGACAGAGAGGGAGTTGGATCAGGCAAGCTGGATGTATGGAAGAAAGAACCAAAGGAAGAGGGAGTTGGTATAGTTTTCCATATACTTCTGTTTGGATTTTATAAGTGAAGTTTTAGAGTTCTGCATTTGTAATAGCTGTATGGTTGGATTGGAGTTAATAGGCTAAATTTGAATTTTGAATTTGATTTTGGATACCCCAAGCACAGCTGCTAAGTATCTCCTATTGGATAATTCAGGTGTAAGACTAGATGGGACAGGTTGAATGTGGTGAAGTGGGATTGGAGTCAATCATTTACCCACCTTTTTTTCTCTTTCCCTTGTTACATAAGTCACCATAGAGTAAAACTTACGTGAGAAACGGCTTTTGGATTGTGGTTGTAACGTCTTTTAATGGCTTTTTGCCATTCCTTTATCCTGTTACTTGAAAAACAGCTCTTGGATTGGTAGTAACATTCTTTGGAAAATCTCATCTATTCCTTAATCCTTCTAGCATTGATGCCTGTTCTGCTTTTGTGATAATGTGTTATACTTTTCTTCAGAATATTAAATAATGCTGTTTTCTCGTTGCAGACTGAAACTCCTGATGGACTACTATAAAATGGGATTGGACTGCTTTTTTGCAGTTTGGTTTGTGGTTGGGAATGTGTGGATTTTTGGAGGTCATTCGTCTCCTAATGAGGCTCCAAACTTGTACAGGTGCACTTCATGCTATATCTCACTACTTTTTTATCTGGCATTGCAGATAGCTCATCCCAATTTTGATATCCATTTTGTAGGTTATGTATAGTGTTTCTTACATTCAGCTGTATTGGATATGCTATGCCCTTTATTCTATGTGCAACAATCTGCTGCTGCTTGCCTTGTATAATTTCTATGCTTGGCATTAGAGAAGATCTGTCACAGGCCAGAGGAGCATCGTTAGAATTGATTGATGCTTTACCGACATACAAATTCAAGTCCAATAAGGATAGGAGCCGAGATGATAGAGATAATAACTCCCCTGCTGGTGATGGAGGGGTTGTAGCTGTTGGAACTGAAAAGGAGCGAACCATCTCTGGTGAAGATGCGGTAAGGAAACCCCCTTGAGACCTCATAAAATTCTACGATCTGTAGGAAACTTAGTCTAGAACCCCTGGGAAGGTCAACTTATTTTATTATATTACTGATGAATTCATATTGTTACGTTGATAGGTTTGCTGCATTTGTTTAGCTAAATACGTCAACAATGATGAGCTCAGGGAGCTACCATGTTCTCATTTCTTTCACAAGGAATGTGTGGATAAGTGGCTGAAAATCAATGCATCTTGTCCCCTTTGCAAGAATGAGGTTGGGGAGAGTGTTTCGATTTCTGGGTCCACTGGGCAACAATTGGTTTAGATAGAAAATGGTTGATAATTGGGTGGCAAGCATCATGTTTTTCATCAATGACAGTATAAAAGAGCAGCCTTTATACAAATAGTTTGTTCTCATTTCAACTTATTGCAAAATATGTATACTTGGAAATTCCTCATCTGCCGGTGCCGTGTAATAATAAACTTGTGTAAAAAAACAATGTTTGGTATTCTCTTCTTCGCCTTGCATTTACTCAAAACAGTTGCTACAACTCATTTGTTCTGGGAAGCTGGGCATTCCTAGGCAAGTGACCCAGTGAATTCGTGGATAACAGTAACCAACTGCTGCTTCCTAGCGATTCCGGAGGTGGAAGTTAGTTGACACCTTAGGAATGCAAACCATACGGTGGATTAAGTACAATATGAGCACTTTCTTATTAAGTTCACACCATAGGAATTCAAGCCATACGGTGGATTCAGTAACAATATGAGGCCTTTATTAACTTTTTATTACTTAATTATCACAAAGCCTCTTGTGCTGTTCTTCTTTGCTAGCAGCTCTCTAGGAGGTATTGTGTTTGCTTTAGAAATCGATAGTGTTTAAACGTTAGCAACTTGTATTTCTGTCAATATTTTATATTTTATCTATAAAAAAGATTCCGTGATTATGTTTACGGTTTAGTAGTTTACGGTAATTGATTAATTATGCAGCATAGACTTAGTCAAGATGGGAGTTCAATTACTGACAAGATGGTCAAAATAATTGGCTAATAATTATGAAACCTCAAGTTCTAAAAATTAAACTCAATCTATATAGGAATTTTATCAAGAAAAACTGCCACATGAAATTTTAGGCTATTTACTGTTTTATTGGTTAAAAAGCAGTTATATGAGTTTTGAACTATGAAAGTCTTAATAACATAGGTATACGAAGAAAAATGTGATGACTATATCTAAGTATGAATTTCAAATGGAACGAAGATGGTTTTGGTCCTTTCATGCTTATATTTTCCTTAAATTATTGCTTGTACCATTTCTTCGGCTAATTAGATCCTATAATTTTTAAACTTGGTCTTTTTCATTAAGTATGTTAATAGAAAGACTTACGTAGACTTCCAACTAAGCTAACTTATATGTTGGAGGTCATCTTAGACTTTCACATTAGACTCAAATTGAATAACATGATAATTTGCGGACATGTGTAAAGTCTGTCATGGTTTCTTCCTTTATAAAAATCCAATTTTTCTCTCTCACTGAATTGTATTTATTCTTTTTAATTCCTTATAATTCTTTTTCAACCCATTAACATGTTTTCTTCTTCTTAATTTTTTCTTTTTCATTGATAAAGAAGATTAATAAGAATAAAAATTATGCTTGACTTCGATGGTAGATGCTCATCCCTTAGATTCTGGTTGCTACACTACATTTAAGGGTGGTGGTCCTTCTATCGCAGGCTATGTGCGGTCTGTCACTTCAGTGTTGCCTTTCCTTCTCCTCCGTGTTGTACGTTACCTGTTCTTCTGGTTGCTTCACCACAACTAGTTGGTTCTTCTGTTGGTCTTGCTTGGTTTCTCCGTTGATCTCCCTTTTCCCCATCCTACTTTTGCTTGTTTCCTGGCTATTGCCTCTTCTCCTCCTCCCACCTGGTAGCTCAGTTTTGTCTTCTGGTTGCTAATTCGTCTTTCGTCCATGAGCTTGACTGATTGGTACATCAGCTCCATCCTCCATCTTGCCTCAACTTCCTGATAAGTTGTAACATCTTATTATTCCATGATTAGGATTAGAACCCTATGATATTGTACACTAGAGTTTATTGAGAGTTTAAAAGTACATTTCATGCATTATATGACATGCTCATACACGTGAATAATGTTGACACTTTCTAAAATAATTGTACATGCATTCATTGACATTTTTCGAGTATGTGATTTTAATGCGATTAAAATGTAAATTGTTGATTATTAATTTGTCTGAAATTTGAATTGGTATATATTAGAATTGATTTAGCATTTTTGGTGACATTTCGAAAATTTCTACAAATTTGGGATTTTTGGACTAAGAAAAATGTGGAAATAAGAGAATTAAAAGTGTGACATTTGGTAGCTTAAACAGAGGACACATGTTATACATGCAATGGTGACATGTGTCATTGCATAACGAAGCCACCTAGTCACTTAGGAATTACGTTTCTGTAGCTCTCTTGTTTATCTTCACCGAAATCATCTACTATTTCTTCTTGTTCAACCATCACCGAAATACAATGCTTGTTCAGTCTTGTGTATTTGGCTTTTGATTAATTTATCAACGTTACACCTTGCAAAACAATCATTTCAGCTCATTTTTCATTTTTGGTTGTCTCTCTCTATCCTTGCTTTCTCCACCGAAATCTCATTCTCTCGTCTTTTGGAATTTTGCTGAATCAAGTAAGTTATGTGTTGATTTCATGAGTAAGGTTAAATGACATTTTGATGATGAATAAATTGAGCCTGAGGATAATGATCAAGGAATTGAGTTTTGTTTGTGCCAACGTGGGTGGTATTAATAAAGACATTCTGTTGTTATGCTTGTGAATTGATGCATGCGTGAGTTGTTAGTAAGAAGCAACTTCGATGATACAAGCAAAGCAAAAATGTGCAGAAAGTGTGATAAAAGATTGTGATAATTGGAGTTACATAAAGATTAGTGAAGTGCAGAAAATGTGATATAGAAAAGTATGAAAATAAGTTTTGTTTTTGGGTTGTGATTATTCATGAATTTTTGAATTGTTGATAGAGAATACTAAACTAAAATTGAGGTATATTGAAGAAATCATCAACTTAAAGTGATAGAGAAATGATAGAACATGTATTGTTTGATGTTTAAAGTGGATAAAATGTGTATCGAATTAATGAAGAACTATGGTTAGAAACTAGATACATACTGGATACATTTATCTACAACTTTTATGAAAAGCCGACATTCATGAATAAACTGTATTAATCTAGGCAAAATTGGACAAATTGGTCTTCAGAAAAATTGTAGTTCATCCTTTTAGCTTTCCAACAGCATATCACATGTAATTTTTGGACTCCGGACAAAAGAGATATGGCCTTTACACGATAACCTCACTGGTGCTAGCATAGGCTGCAACACTATCCCTGATAGAAATTCATATCCTATTTTCAACGATTAAAATGGATTTATGTAGGATGAATCAGATATAATTGTCTACATAAACATTGGAGCTTATCCTCTTAGCTTTCTAATGGTATAAAGTTTGTAATTTTTGGATATCAGAATTGAGAGATATGAGTTTTACAAGTTTGAGTGCACATCAGGGGTTCATGATCGTCCACAAGCATGATCATGCACTAACCCTTCAATCATGGGAGTGCATGATCATGCACAAGCACGATTGTGCACAATCGTGCACTCATCCTTCAATTATGGGAGTGCACGATTATGCTTTGGGCTAGTCTGTAAGTATTTTGGGTGTAACTTATGGAATAATAAGCCAAATTGAATGATTTTTGTTTTGTTTGAAACTTAAGACATAGAGGAACATTTTTTAAGGAGAACTTATTATCTAAAAACGTTAGTTTCTACGTCAAACTATCCATACAAATCTGACCTAAAATCTGCTTTAGAAAATCTAGAAAAAAGTGCAGGAAAAGGATCGTGGGTGGTGATTTTTTTTTAATGAAAATGTTTTGATTATACAATGTTTGAACCAGCCAATGCTAGGGTATTTCCATATGAGGTATTAAGGTTTAAATAAGAGCTTAAATGAATTTAGTCGATGTGGAATGAAAGGATTAAGGTGAGTAAAGTGTATTTTGGAGTAAAGAATGCTTTAGAGGTGTTGTAAATTGATTATAAAGCGTATTAAGAACATACCAGAGAATTTGTCATTGAACATGCATAATACATGATACATTTATAAATGTGCTTATTCATTTGAATGTGAAATGTAGTAATGTGAAAATATATGTGATTGCATATAGAATAGCACATTGAGCGACCGCTTGCAGACATTATCGGGACTTCAAGACAATATGTTAAAGGGAGCAATTATGAGTAACCTAAGATGATCTCAACTTAATTGTTTGTTTGATTTTGAATTGAATTGATATGTGATGTATGTGTACTGATTTTTAGACATAAAATGTCCAAGGCGTTTGATGCATAAATAACACATTGGAAGTGTTCTTTAAATGTGAATGTGTTTAAATAAATGTTTTCTCAACTTCTATGTTGAATGTCGGATCAAGTCCGATGACTAGTGTCAACGAGAAAGTGAATACGAATGTAATGGATTGAATCTGATGATTGACTATGTGTAATGCATTTTATTCCATGAATGCATGAAATATAAAGGCAGTTCTGATCGAAGTCGCTAGTGAAAAAAGCTTAAAGCAGAAATCTGTGGTAGGAGCCTATGGCTCAATATGTAAAATGAGCCCAGTATAAAAGCCTATGGATCAATATGTAAAATGAGCCTAGTACCCATAACAGATATGGGACAGTAAAAAAGGCACTCAATCACAACAACGTAATAAATAAATTTGAGTCTTATAAACATTGCATACACATATGCTATGAATAAATTGAGCGATTGCAATGTTTTGAGAACTTGTCTTGTATGAAATAAGTGAAAGCTTATCGATGAATATGTTCTGTATTATCACAATGAAATGATGAATTGTGTGGAATTTTGAAATGTGATAATTGTGAACAAAGTGATTTGTGATATTACTTGATGATAATCGATATGATGTGAATGATATGATAACATGAATTGTTGTGTTGCATGACAAGAGTGAACCATCAAAGATGGTTACTTAATTGAGTTCGTAAAACTCATCCAAATTGGAACGTTGACATTTTTAGGTTCGAGAGAGCGACGACTTAGCTTGTAAGATTGCTTAGAAGATATTTTCATGAATTTTGGATAAAATACATGGCTCAAAGGTCAGTCAGCTGAGACTGAATGATTAGCCTTAATTTTTGTTAATTCCTCATATATGTATCACACTTTGTAGACAGAGCTGAGGACTTTGATAGGTTGATATTGTATAAACATGGATGATGGATATAATGCTACATTGTAAATTCGGGTTTATGAAATGAAATGAGGAAATTTTGGGATTTTAAACATTGTGTTTTAATTATGATGCCATGCAATGTAGTGAAAATGAAATAGTTAGCACGCCATTTCTATCGGGGCATGTGCACGTTCATTCGAGGGGCGTACAGACATGTGTCAGATGGGAGTGGGGTGTTACATGTCCTCTAGATTTCAGGTTATAGATCTAGGATCTCCCTTATCCTTTCTGTTTTTGGTAACCAAATTTTCAATGTTCCACCTGGTTTCCGTTTTAACCATTTCTGGAATGTTTGGTTTGAACTCATTTACCAATCCTAGTTAAGTTAGTTCCCTTACTAACTATCCTCCACTAGCCTCCTCATCTAGTCCCTTGCACTATACACCTGTTGCAACTGTAGTTAAACCCTCCTAAATTTTGAATTATGTAGACTAGCTGCCTCTCATTGTTCCTTCATCTTCTCCAAATCATGCTCTTGTTGACGCTGCCAAGCAGTGCTCTTAGAAACAAATTGTCAATGATTGTAGTCTAACTATTTTGCAATTCTTTCCTCCTCCTATTGGACTAAAAACTAGAATGGTTTGTCAAACATTATAAGTGCTACATAAGGGTGCTACTAAATGGCAATATTTAATTGTTGTCTTCGTTCCTAATAGTCCACTCTTAAAACTTGGTTACATAGATAATGGAATAGCTCAGGGTAGGAGGATGTGCTCCTTACATATGATTGCTTATTTATTTTCAAATTCAACTCCACTTATTGCTCATAAAAGATAATTGATCATAAACCTTGGTATTTCAATAATATGCTGCTATTTCTCCAATATTGACTACCAAGAATTCGACTCCAGGATATCAAATGTAAGCAGGTTCCACTTTAGGTTATTTTCCACAATATTCCTTTGGAATATTGGACAACTATTAGACTTAGTCACTTAACTAGCTATATGAGAAAGTCAATTGTTATGGATGAATCCAATGCTTTGATGAAAAGGGTATGTTATGCAAAAATTTAAGTCGTGGTTAATATAGAGAAAGAGCTTTTGGATGATATTCTTTGATGTAATTAAATGATTTTGACAAACTATATCAAGATGAAGTGTTGATTTCTTTCCAATAGTGGCCTCTTACATATCATATTGGTAAAGTATAGAGACCTACAGGGAGGTGATAGGTGTAGATTATAATATGTTTTTGTCGGTGTTTAAGTGTGTTTTAAGTGTTTTATTAGAGAATTATCATGTGTTTAGGACACATAATTGTGTTATTGTTAGTATTTGTATGTTCTTTAAGTGTTTGATTAGTTTAAAACAAGATTTTGATATTAATTATATGTTTCAATAGGTGTTTTATGTGTTTATGAGTGAATGGAAATAAAAATTTGAAGAAAAGAGAAGAAATGGATGCATGGAGATAGGCCACGATTATGGGAGTAGAGGTATTTCGTGTGCTTTTGAGTGTATGGAAATAGGAATTTGAAGAAAAGGGAAGAAATGGATGCATGGCCATAATCATGGCAGGCAAACAAAGCTAGCGATATATGGGGCTTCTGTCACTATCTTGGCCTATGTAAAAGAGGCTGTGAAATCATTTAAGCCAAGATTTTGGCACTCCTATGATTATGGCAAGGTGTCTTTCTAGGTCACAAGATTTTTTTAACTTATGATGTTTTGAGTCTATTTTTGGACTAAATTAAGTAGAGGAACCCTAGAAACAACCCTAGAAGCCTCAAGAACTATTTAAGGAAAAGAAAAACACAAAAAGGGTAGTAGCCACTAAATTTAAGAAGACTAAAAAGGATATATCAAGAGAACCTCAACAAATTCCATATTTCTAGATCAAGACACAAACTTGTTTTTCTTTCTTTTCCCTTTAGTTATTTCATTTTCTTGAATGTTTATTTGGATTATAAGGATGTTAAACATGATTATGAGTTTCTAAATTCATATTAGGGATTTTTTGATTTGTTTTGTTAAATCTTTTTCTTGTTGAATGGTTATAATTGGTAATAAAGCAAGATAGTGAATTAAGTTACTTGTGTTAAGGTATGCAATGGGAGTTGGTAACTTAATAAACCTACAATTATCAAATTAAAGAATAATTAAAGAGAGATCTTAATTGTGAATTAATTACCCTTAGGATTGCTTCAAATCTGATTGAATAATTGTGAGTAGTTTTGTGAATTGAGAGGTTAAAATTATATTATTATTGATTTTAATTGGGATTATTTGATCTTGAGAGAGGGTAATCAAAACCTTAATATTTATTTTAATTCAATAAATCTTTTTGTACTTTAAAAAAGTTTTATTCAATTTCTTAGATATCTAATTAGTCCTCATGGAAGCAATACCTTTTTACTACAAGTTACGATTCATATACTTACAGTATTGAAAGTTTTCTATATAAAACTGTTCAACAGGAGGGGGTTCACTAAACGCAATTACTATGAATTGATGGGATATAAAATGTTACTAATAATTCTTTACCTTCAAACCTAGAACTAACCACCAATCATCAAGGTTCTTCTCAACTGAATTGTCTTATAGATAAGGGAAGTTATAATCTCAATCTACTTTGTAGCCATTGGAATTTTCTAATAGGGACATGTTGATGCCACAAAATGCACCAATAATTACTGGTGCTTCGAAATCGGGTGACACCACTATAAATGCCAAGGAAGCACCTACTACAATAGTTTCTTTAGAATTTATTGACATGTTAATAGTGACTAAGGTTAGTTTAGTAAATAATAAGTTAGTCTAGTAAATAATAAGTCTAACCTTTAGTTGAATCCTCTTACTGAACTAAGCTTTGTGAGCTTATTAAATGAGACGAGTCCTAATATTATAGTTTCTAACTTAGAGCTCTCGGATGGGTTCAAGATCAAGACTAGGAGGAAATTTGTCGGCCCCCTGAAAATTTTTCTATTTAACTTAAGCAAGATAGCTTATGAAATAGAAGCATGAGAAGAAATTGAGGGCATTTTCGAAATATAGCTTAAGAACCAAGGGTAAAGTGGACTTTTGGGAGAGGTATGATGGACTTGTCTTATTGGCAGAATAGCAGCGTGAATGAGGCAAGAAAACAGAAGGAAGAAGAGAGTTGAGAGCTAAGTTGAAATTTCGGTAAAGTTTAAAGAGAGAACATCCCAGTGCATGCAAGAGAGGAAAAAGAAAAAAGGAGAAAAGAGCTTTCTATGGAGTTAAAAATCTCACTACTTGGTGAAGGATCGTAGTAAGTCATTTTAGAATGTACATGTTGAGTTAGCCGATTCTGGATATTGTTGTTAAATAGGAGTTATGATTTTGTTATGAAGGAAATCAAGGAGGGGTTCAAGAGAGACAAGGAAATCAAGAGGAAAGGCATCCATTAGTCAGATTACAGAAGCAAGCAAAGAGTTTAAGGTGGGTTACAATTTTATAATGAAGAGATAAGCCAAAAGTGTTTGTTTTCAATAACTACGATTTTTGCATATATGTGTTGCATGTTGATCTGTTCAGTTACGGCACAAACTGTTAATTGTTACTGCATGTTTTCAAACAAAGATGTTTTCTTCAAAGTTAAATACTTTATGAAACCAA
>JANZXR010000008.1:20702315-20721795 GCA_027575705.1 Erythroxylum echinodendron
ATTTTAATTAATCAAATATATAATATATTTAATTGATAATAAATTAAATAATATATTTTTTGTTTCATGTTTTAATTTATTTGATTGTTTCCTTATCACGAACTCTTGTTGTAAATTAAAATAATTTGGGAGTTAAGGATATTTATTATTCTTTTTATTGGATGTTTTGATGTAATTATTATTTATTATATAATAAAAATTAAAATTGTAATATTTTAATTACTTTATATTGTTCTTAATTTTATATTTATAATGATAATGATTGATTTTCATATAAATTATGGTTATCATTTATATATGAAATTTCTGAAAATTTTTGTTATTTCATATTAATTATAATTATTATTTATTATTTTAATTTTTAAAGATATGGTTAAAAATATATAGTACAATTGTATAATATAACAATACACCATTTTGTAATTTTTTTAAAAATTCAAGAATTAATTTATAAATTATTTTAAATAATATTTAGTATTGACCAATACTAATTCAGCGTCTTAGTATAACTCAATTTAATAATAAGCCTAGTCCGATATTCGTTACATTGATCTGGAGGTTTGATTCTTTTTTTTTTTTGAAAAGTCTATAGGTTTGATTCTGTCTTTTAATTTTGTTTTAGATGATACCCTCTACTTTATAGTCTTCAATCTATCACAAATTCACTGAATTCATCAACCCAGTCTTAACTTTACCGTCACTCTTGTAGCCCATCAAAAAGTAATGCAAGAGCTTGACGAAAAAGTAATCATCTCTCTATGACCTTCGTACGACTAGTCGGTCGCCGCCTCTTCTCCTCCCACCGATATCCCCATTATGTCCCACAGATACCAACGTATCTGCCGCCCGGTCAAAATGCATCCTTAAGCCCTAATTATTCGGAAAATGACTTCTTCACCCTTTCCAACCTTCTCAGAGACCCTGACTCCCGTGCCGGTCAGTCCCTTGAATATGCTTTGGACCGGACCGGCATCGAACTGGAGCCCTCTTTATTGCAGGCTGTGTTTGACCATTTTGATTCATCCCCCAGGTTGTTGCACACTCTGTTTCTCTGGGCCCAGAAAAAACCTGGGTTTTCAATACCTCCGAGCCTCTTTAATGGGATGCTGAATTTGCTTGGTAAAGCTAGGGAATTTGATTCTGCCTGGTTTTTGCTTCTTGATCGGATTAATGGTGGTAAGGGTCGAGAATTGGTTTCCTCTGATACCTTTGCTACTCTTCTCAGAAGGTATTCCCGTGCAGGTAATTTTTTAAGCATGACGCTTCATTGTAAACATGTTTAGGATTCTACTGTATTTTCACGCTCGATTTGAGCACTTTATATCTTGTTGTTTATTACTGACGTTGCATGGATTTTTGAGGGACTTATAATCTGTGTTGGAGCCTTTGAACAGACCGTTGATGACTTGATAAATTTTCAGGTTTACTTGCTTGTTTTGATTTGCAAATTGCAACTCTTTGTTGTTGACGATTTATGGCCACAAAGTGATATTATTCTTAATAGGTATGACTCAAGCTTCAATTAGAACATTGGAGTATGCTTGCAACTTGCCCTGGATTCGTGATACTGATGCAGCAAAAAGCTTATTTGAAATTCTGTTGGATTCCCTTTGTAAAGAAGGGCATGCTAGCTTGGCAAATGATTATCTTAATAAGCAAAGAGAATTTAACCTGCAATGGGGTTTGTCTGTTCGGGTTTATAACATAATGTTAAATGGATGGTTAAGATCAAGAAATCTCAAACAAGCAGAAAGACTTTGGCTGCAAATGAAGAAGGAAAATGTCAAACCAAGTATTGTAACCTATGGTACCATGATAGAAGGGTACTGTCGGATGCGGCATGTTGAGAGTGCCATCAATTTGGTTGATGACATGATAAAGGAAGGAGTTGAACCAAATTCAATTGTGTATAATCCGATTATTGATGCATTAGCTGAAGCAGGTAGGTTTAAGGAGGTATCAAGGATGATGGAGCGCATTTTGTTATGTGAGTCAGGTCCCACTCTTTCAACGTATAATTCCTTGGTAAAGGGTTATTGTAAGGCTGGAGATCTTGCAGGTGCTAGTGATATCCTTAAAGTGATGATAAGTAGGGGTTTTGTCCCAACCACTATGACATATAATTACTTCTTTAGGCATTATTCAAAATTTGGGAAAATTGCAGAGGGGATGAACTTGTATACCAGGATGATTGAATCTGGATATATCCCTGATCGACTAACATATCATCTTTTGTTGAAGATGTTGTGTGAGAAGGAGATGTTGAACTTGGCTGCCCAAGTTAGCAAGGAAATGAGAGCTAGAGGGTGCGACATGGACTTGGCCTCCAGCACTATGTTGGTTCATTTGCTTGTTAAAATGCATCGATTTGAAGAGGCATTTGAGGAGTTTGTGGACATGTTGCGCAGGGGCATCGTTCCTCAGTACCTTACCTTTCGAAGGTTAAATGATGAGCTGCAGAAGCACGGAATGATTAAGATGGCACACAAACTGAGTGATATGATGTCCTTGGTTTCCCATTCAACGAACTTGCCCAGCACATATAATGTAGAGAGGGAAACATCACAACATGAAAGAAGAGAAGCTATATTGCAAAAGGCAGAAGCAATATCTGAAGTCCTAAAGACTTGTAATAACCCCAGGAAACTTGTTAAGATGAGAAGAGCATCTGTGAATCCTCTATCAAGTGCCAATCAGTTGATAGAAATTATTAGAAAAAGAGCAAATGAGATAATCAACTGTCATGATGTAAAGTGATCATATGTTTGAAGGCATTAATGGTCAGAGGAATTAGCAATTCGAATGGGAAAATTGGGCATAAGCAATACTGAGTGAATTTATTTTCTGGATTCAGTTGTATAGTGAAAGCTTTTAGAACTGCTAATACATGATTCGTAGAAGACTGAGCATTCATATTATAAGTTAGCTTATAGTTTACAGGTGAGGGATGAGATCAGGCAGCTTGTGGATGATGATGGAGATATGGCTGAAATGTGTGTAACCAAGAAGAAAAGACAGATGGAGTCATTATTTTACAGTGTTCAGTCACTAATAGGATTGAAGTTGAATGATGGTGGACTATCTGCTCCAGTTTGACCTGTTTCATCACCCCTTGAGTGAAGAAATCTTGAGAAGAGTTTGAGCATTGCTCCGAGCTGATATGAGCGCATGAGGAGTTTGGAAAGTACTACAAGAGAGCATAGAAGAGATGGAGATGTTACTGGAAGCATACGTTGTTGTCATTGATAGCACACTCAACAAGTTGACATTGGTACTGATAACTACCACTAAATTTGCTTCCTTCTTTCATTTATTGTGGAGTCAGTGTTTGAGTTGGAGTATATAAATGACACAGGATTTCATCAATATTCAGCTGGTATTAGTCCCACTTGCTATCTGCTATTCTTGTCTCTTGAACATTATTGTTTTTATGCTATATTTGCCATAAATTTTAGCTATTACCTCAGTTAAATTCGGTTGAAATTAGGCTACCTTTCCAGATTGAGCTAGAAATCACTCTGCCGTACTCTTTCATATAATTGAAAGAACAGAATAGCAACGATTAATTTTCTTCTTCCTGCACCAGTTGTTAGATTTCGAGGAGGCTCAATTCTAAAATTGAACTGCTGTCGTTACACGATAATGTTCGTAATCAACTAACACAATTCGAGCTTATTCTCACCATTGTAACATTTGTTGTTGCCATTCTTTGTTGTGGTTGCTGGCATCTTTGTCACAAACGTTACAATTCCATCATTTGATGATCCAAATGCATTCGAGTACTCAAAATAACAGGGATTTATGGAATAATTATATTTTGTGCATTTTTGAGGTTCTTCAAATACAGAAGACTTGTGGCAGTATAGACATTGATGAATTTCTATTTAAGTGAAATCTACTCATATTAACTACATTTATACTTAGCTTTTCCAAATGAAAGAGAAAAAAATAGCCCTTTTCCAGGAATGATTACAAGTTTGTTTTGTACTTATCAGCGGCTGGTTTAGCAAACGCCTCTTTGTTTGCTTGAGGCATCGTTTGCTTGGATGTAATGTAGGTGATGCAATTGGTTAGTTGTTGGCAGTTTATTTAAATTTAAAATTAAGCTTATCAGGTGTAACAAGTGGAACAAACTCCATCCCTTCTTTATCTGGATTTTATTTGCTAAACAGGGAAAGGTTTTGCTTGGAAAATTCTGTCATCACAAAATGCTTCAGGACAAGAACGTTCAAGGGGTTACGAGTAAGGAAGATGTGAACTAAATCTGGAATCAATTGGTTCTATGTGAAATAAAACTCCTGATGCAATGTTGTACATAAGAAAAAACTCAAAGAATTTTTAGCTTTTGATAACAATTATGTCATAAGAAAATATTTTACGTAGGAAGGAAAGATGTAAAATGATACGATTCCCATGAATCAAGCATTAACAAAGTTTTCATTTGCATGCCGCTGTTTTTCGTATAAGGTTGACAAAAAATAAGGGTTATTGGAGACCTTGAATAGACTATGTTGGCAATCACACCTTAAGCGTTCATCAGATGAGCAACTGCATCATGGATCTCAAGGCAAAATGAGATATATTTGTCAACAGTATTATTGCCTTAATATTAGCCTTCATATTAGTATCCTTGATATTAACCTTATAAATTTGTATATCTTCATTTATTATATTTCTACAATTATGTACCTAATTTTTTGTATAGTCTTGTATATAAATACATACGCACTATAAAAAGAAAAGGAGGCTTTTCCACCAAACTTTGGTCTTTTGCAATATTATATTTGTGCTGCTATCATAGTATCAGAGCATTCTGAAACTCGTTTGTCAGAAACATATTTTGAATCAACTTCTTGACTATTACAAGCAATCAGTTTGTGTAGTAATCAATTCGTGTTTTTCACGATTTATTGTTGACCTCAACCAAGATTCAGGTGCAATCTATAACTCTCTTGTGACGATATGGATTGTGAAATTTTTGATACAATATCTGCTAATTTTAATGGAAGGAACTATCCTCTTTGGGAATTTCATTTTCGTATGTTCATAGAAGGGAAAGAATTATCTAGAATTCTAGATAGGTCCTCAAAAGAACCAACTGGTAATAAAGAAAAGGCTAAATGGAAAGCAAATAATGCTAGAGTTATCACTTGGATTTTGAATTAAGTAGAAAAAGATATTGCTTTGAGTTTGAGGTCATTTTGTACTGCTATCACCATATGGGATCATCTTAAGAAAGGATATTCATATACAAATCTAGCTAGACAATTTGATATTGAGTATGAGATTGCTAAATTTTCTCAAGATGACAGAGACATAAGAACTTTTTATTCTGAACTATTGGGATTATGGACCGAATTGGATATCATATCTTTGAACTTTGTTGAAAGTGTGACATACGAGGCATTGAACAAAGAAAGCAGTAGGAGCAGGGTGCTTAAATTCCTTATAAAACTCATACCTGAGTTTGAGAATGACAGGGCTAACATCATCAATCGAGGCATAATGGACATTTATTCTATTTTGGCTGACCTTCTTCAAGAAGAGACTAGACTTCGTACTCAAACTCATTTGGATGCTAAAACTAATTACGCCGATTTTGTTTTCTTAGCTTTGCATAGCAGGCCCCAAATGAAACAATCTGGTGCAGACTCTAGCAAAGTGTTGGGAAACTAGGTCGAGAACCTAGTATGCGATTGAATCAGTATGGTCAAAAAGAGTTTGAGCAGAAACTCGGAAAGACCGGATCAAAAAATGAGTAGATGTAGATCTGGGTACTCTTTCTTCCTTAGATGAGGAGTGGGCCAAGCCGATTTACTTTTTACTCAGAAAATGCATTTTCTAGTTCAAAAGAAGCTAAATTCGGATTTTTTAGATCTAATTTTGATTCTGTTTCAGAATATGCTGCGCAGACTCAAAAGAGGCAAGGTGTTCATACATGAAATTCGGTTTTTTGAGAAAAAAATTTAAGGACTTTCAATCCTAGCCGTAGCGAAATAATTCTGAAATTTTTTCGCAACCTTTGATTTCCTAGAAACTAAGATCGCTTCAATTCTATAAAATGATTAACATAATTCGTAATAAAGTATAAACTTAATTCATACCTTATTTTGAAGCTTCATCTTTTTCTTATCATATCCTTTGAACCATTTTCAAAACTAATCCGTCTCAATCACCGTAGCCACACAAATGTCTGACCTTTAAAGATATCCATAGAATGAGTTGAGAGAATTCTGTAACTCTTATAGAGAGAGTTAAGCAATAAATACTAGCTTTATGGAGCTTAAGCATATTTATAATAAGTTATGCACGTTTCTGTAATTTAATTGAAATTAAATTCTAATTTCAATAAAATTTTAATTAAAATTACAAATAATTCTAATTAAATACTATTTATGCCCAAACTAGATTAAAATATTGATCTTATTTATTAAATATCTCATATTTAATCATAAAGTTTCTCAAACTTTACAACCAAGTCCTACTTGCTCTCTTCATCCCATTCTATATTTGAGACCCATTATGTTTTCAAATATATTGACAATGATTATAAATTAGAAATTTAATTCATAATTAGACTTAAATAAATTAAAACTCCTTTTAATTTATCTTTAATTCTCTAATTAAATAATCTGTAATCATAGATCAAGATTAGAGTCTAGCAGCACATTATGATCACCCAAATATTTAGGAATGTCAAAGTGATTTCGACAAACCTTTTTCTGTGTAATTCAATCCTTTCATCATACAATATTCTGATTAGACATAAAGTATGGAATTAATGTCTTCTCTATTTTTAGTCCAATCATATTAATTCTCTGTTATTGGCTATTGATTCAATTAATGACATTTGTAAAGTATTTATAAAATGTCATTTTACTTTGCCAAGGATTTCTCGATTCATTGATAATCGAGAATAATAGAATATTCTCCCTAATTACTTTAGGGTGATGAATCATATCTTGGTCACTCAGCTACCTTCATATAATTCGTGCTACATCTAATGACTATTGATTAAATTACTTATGATTAAATAGTTCATAAATAGTATCAAAATAGAGCAATCCCTATACAAGATAACTTTGGTGACCTCAAATCAAAGGATCACTTATACAATCATCATAATGAGAATTCCATAGATATACAAGTAATATTCCAAATGGATTTCTCACGTTGGGTTTATTTAATGAACTTGTTCTCTAACAAGCACCCACATGTTTTTTCTAAGTTTCTCTATACTTTAGCCTATATGGTTAACTACTTCTTTCATAAAGAAAAACAAATTGTGTTTTAATCTTTTTATATTCTATTAATGTCTAATCTTAATAGAAGGAACATTTAGGAATAATACATAAAGGAAATATGAATCTGATAATTATAATCTCATTATAATTTCATTTGCAATGTAAAATTATCCCATGGACTTTATCATATACATCTAAATATGTACAAGATAAAAAATATCTTTAAATAATTTGTCACTAAAATACAACTACAGTGATTGGCTGCAAGGCACAAACCAACAATCTCCCACTTGCACTAGGTCAATCGTTTAAGTATCTTATACCATATTACCATATGATGATTATTCTACTACTAGAATAGTGACTTAGTGAGAGAATTTTACAAGATTCTTTATAAGGAGTACTTGCTTAAATCTTACAACTCCCATCTTAATTATCATAATTAAGAAAAATTGCCTAAATACATTTTTGGATCTTTGAAGAGACATTAGCTCCTTATGCATGTCCAATGGCTCTAATGTTCTACAGTACATTACTGTCTTAAACAATGCAAGGAACTATATCAAGTTCACTAAAGAACTTATTGATCTAATTAATCATTTCTACTAAATGAAAAATGTATTATGGCTCAATTAGCAACCATTGCTATATTGGAACCTTTCTAATCTTAATTGATACTGTTTTAAGTAAATGAACTTTAATTAGGATTTACTTCTAAAGTTATATCTTTATCATCTTGAACTCAAATATCAACTCATACAAAAAATAATGGATATCTTTAATACTTCGCAAGTATCTGATATCTCAAATACTAAACATCTTAAGTACATTATCTATGTACTTGAACTTAGAATAGGTCAACAACGTCCAATCTATCTCTATATATCTGATTCCCATAATTAATTTGTTACCTTTTTCATATCTAACAAAAGTTGCTCTTAGATAATTATGATTTCAACAATTAAAAGTTAGAATTGTTGTTCTTTATGAGTAATATGTCTCCACATACTCCTATTAAAGAGGATAACTATAATCCCACTAACCCTCTTGTAGACATAATAAATTCAAAATCATCTCTAAAAAAAAACTCTTTAAATTCATCATGAAAGTGAATCTTTCAATGTCTTGTTGCCTTTCATCTATACATAAAATATTTCATTAAAGGCACTAGTTCCAATTAGATGTACCATTATGAGATTTGAACCTTTTAATTTCCTTCTTACTCCTACTACTTATCTTGAGAACCATTCCCCTATAAGTATACGTTGAATTAAACAAATTTTCAATAGATTTATAAGATTGTATCCATTCTTTTGGATATCTCATAACCTTTTTTTATCCAATTTAGTTCTAAACTTAATGGATAATGTATGCTTCAACCAAGCATCATATTCTTGAATCATCAAGTTTCACTCTTTCAAAGACTTATCATTTGATATCTAATATGAAATCTTGCTAATTGATTCATTAGAAGTTTGAAGATAAATCATTGTACTAGACATCGCTATAGAAGAACTAATATTGCATCCTCCAATATGTCATATTGTATTTTCCTCTTTATATAAATCCATACTCTTATGGAATTTAGTTATGAAGGTATTTATTAGAGAATTTCATTCCCTATAGATAACTGAAAATTTAAATCTCACTACAACAATCTCATCGAAGTGCTTCAGCATTCTCAATGCTTAATTTTCACTTAGATTTAAACAATTTAAACTTTTCAAAATTTGAAATCATATCTCATTTAATATGTATGACTATATCACTAAAGTCATTAGTATCTAATGAAATATAAGTATCACCTTTTATTAATTGTTATTCCATCCAAAACATCACATGTATAAGATTTAACAATTTAATACCATCATCTTCCTTTCACCAAAGATTGATTTGGTTATTCTTAAACTTTACAAGTTTCATAAGTTCCATATGATTTATAATAAAAAAGATAAATATGTCCTAGTATGTAACTTTATGATTTTCTTTGTGTTGATTTAACCAATATGGCATAAACTGATAATCTTAGTTATCCAACTTTTTATTCTTTCCACTTATGTTAAGCATAAGTCTCCTTTGATCCAACACATATAAATTCTTTGTATAAATTTGGATCAACTATTTTTACTTAACAATCTATTTCTAATCATGCATTGAACATTACAATAATGTTAAACTTAAATTCATTATTGTATATCCAAAAGCATGATTTAGAAATACATATGATCTCTATCATATCTCGCATAGGGAAGAAAAATCATGCAATCATTTTTTTTCTTATAACAACTATTATCATATTATAGAAAATGTCTTTAATTGATGTCCATGTTTATACTTTTAATAAGCTAAATTAAGTGAAACAATTTCATCAAGATGCTATACCTTTTAGCTATATTTTATGCAACCTCTTCTATTTTGCAATCACGGTGATGACATACATGTTACATGTCTTCGTCAAAGTTTGTATGACATTGGTCAACTTTAAATGTCAATACATTCTATCCCCTATATGATTTTGACTTATCTCTAATAATGGAAATGTAGTTTTCTATCTAACTTTGATAACTCTTCTTTAACATATCCTATGTCTAAAAAATTGGGTTCACTAATTTAGCATCAACTATACTAAACAAGGTAAGTTTCACTCAGAACAAAATACATGTAAGAAAGCAAGTAATCAATTATATGTCATAACTACCGCATGAGACTAGGACTTCAATCATATATTTGGTTACTCCTACTATGTTATTCGAAATAATAACCCTGACTACTATTTGGAAAGATTACTCTAATCTTTCTAGTAGGCTAGGATCCCATTTAAATATAGTTGATCTTGAGTTTGCTCAACAAACCAATTAAACTTAAATTAGGTAGATAACAACTTTATCAATCACATCTCATGTGACTCCTAGATCTGTTAGGTGACTACTTTTACCAATCAATATCATATATGTTGTTCCTAACCCTGCCTCAAATTTATGTGATCATGAGTTTATTCATCCAAAACACACAAATTTAGCTAAGTAAAACCCACTGTCATAAGACTAAATATGTTCAGGTTAAAGTGGCATTGAGTTTGCTCAATATGCCTATAATAAATAAAACTCTGGTTTTTTTCTTATAAAAATGGAAGAAAACAATCACGTTCTCAATGTATACTTACTATTTTAACGAGGGATTTAATTTCATTCGACTCATCAAATACAAAATTACATGTAAAATATCACATATATAAAACATACAATTTTAACATGCATCCAACATATATATCAAACATATAAATAAAGTATCTAACTTATGCACTCATAATCAAATTATATGCATAATATATTAAGCTTCGTTTGATTCTAGTTATTGATCTTCATAACCTAAAATTATATTTCCAACTCTTTAAAAAATTAAATTAGATTAAACCTGTTGATTCCTAAATATATTACTCTGCTTCGGCGGGAATTTAGGTATGTTTGATTTGGTTTAGTATTCCTAAATATATTAAATTCCTATTCCAAATAAAAAATTTAATTTGATTTGAAAACAATTTTCAAATCCAATTGGAAACTATTTTCAATTTATCTTGACTCCTTTAATAAAATTTAATTGAAAATAGTTTTCAATAAATTATTCTACTAGTTATAATTTAGAAAAACTTCTTTTTCAAAATTATATAAGTAACACTTTTTAATCCAATTCTAAAACTATTTCTAATCTCATTAGAAATTACTTTTCCTTAATTACAAAACTATGTTCAAATATTAAAAGGAAACTACTTTCAAAATTAAATAAAACAACTTTCATATTTAATTAAGAAAGTCTTTATATTATTTATTAAAAAATTAATTTCTTGATCAATTAGAAAATCTTTTCCTTAAAAAGTTAAAAACTATTTTCAAAATATTAAAGAAAGCATTTTTTAATTA
Organism: Erythroxylum echinodendron; assembly: GCA_027575705.1. NCBI lineage: Eukaryota > Viridiplantae > Streptophyta > Magnoliopsida > Malpighiales > Erythroxylaceae > Erythroxylum > Erythroxylum echinodendron. The sequence goes on from JANZXR010000008.1 coordinate 20,713,477, forward strand.
TTAAATGAAAAAACTTTTCAAAATTTAATCAAGAAAAATATCCTTTTCTAATAAATCATGAAACTTATTATTTATAAACAAAGAAACAATTTCTACATAAAATGAATAATAATTCTCTAAACAAATAAAATTATAAATTTAATTTATCTCAATTAAATTGAGTTTTAATTAAGAAACAATTTTCTTAATAACTTAAGAAAACATTTTTCTTAATTTCAAGAAGTCTAATCGATTAATTTCAATCTAATTGAAAATAACTAATTCTAATTTTAGAAGCAACTTTTCTAATTAATTAATTGCAATCTAATTGAAACAAATTAATTATAATTTTAGAAACTACTTTTCTAAAATTAATTAAGAATTAATATAATTGTTAATTTTTAATCAAATTAAGAAAATAATTATCTTACTTTTGGAATTGAAATTTAAAAATAAAACTTCTTTAAAAAATGTTTGGTTATGGGTTATTTTAGAACTGAATTACACCTAATTTAAAAACCAAACAAATCCAAAACCAAGTTTGGAATACCTTATTCCAACATCTAACAACTCTTATTCTACTACTACAATGGATTGATCTGTATGTCCAAACAAGCCTCTTCATCATCATGTTTTAGAAAACCCTAAATTCATAAGAATGTTGCCGCCGCCATCAACCTCTTGCTGTCGCTGCCTTAATCCCAATTGCTTTAGCTATGCATGAAGCTCGCTTCCTCGATGGTCGTTGGTTTAAAGACGAAATTGGTGAGGTTAAATGTAAAAGAGAAAAGCAAAAACCCAAGCTAATATGTCTCGCTAATGGTTGTCGATTTTTGTGGGTATAAATACCTAAACGATGCCACAAAAATGGTGCAACAAACCCTAACCAACCGCACAATGCAGAATTTCCAATTTGGATTTCTGGGTTCTCGTTTTCTAGATACAAGTTTTATAGAACGCACACACATAACCAGAATAATTTTGGGATTTCTAATTTTTTGGGTTCATATAAATGATTAAGAGTAAAAAATTTTAATTCCCAATCGAATCTAATTCGAATTTTCTTTAGGTATCCTAATTAAAAAAAAAACGCAACCAAAACTATGTTAGGTTTCTCAAACCCAACTTCTAGAATCTATATTCTAAAAAGAAAGGGGACTTATTGAATTGGTTTTCATAAATCAAGCGGCTTCGAATTTTACGTTTCCAGAAACAAAACATAAAAGGAAGCATTCTGAATTTCCAGAAGAGATAAGACTTATTCATTGTGTTTTTCAAAATACAACACGAATTCCATCATTCACAAAAACAAAATTTCACAAAACGTAACAAGTAGAAACAGTCAATACAAGTGTGACTAGTCACACGACTCCAATACATGTTAAGAACTCTAGAACAATTCTAGGGTTCATTATCTTCGAGGTTTCAATTTCTAGAACAAAAGCAAATAGAAAATGCCCTTAAAGCTAACTTCCAAAAATGCAAAACTAGAATAAAAGACATAAACAAATTTCCATAACGTATAATCGGTTTTTTATTTAGATTCCTTCAAAAGTCAAATTTGATAATATTTTTTTAATTCCAAATTTCGATCAACAACAATCTTACATGTTTTAACCAAATCATAAAAATAAAGTCGACTCTGATACCATTGTTGGGAAACCAATTTGAGATTCGGTCTTGATTGTAGTAGAATAGTTACAAAACTTTTTCGTAGCTTTTGATTTGTGAAAACTAAGATCGCTTTAATTATATAAAATGGTTGACACAAATCGTAATAAAGTAGAAACTTAGTTCATACCTTATTCCGAAGCTTGATCTTTATCTTTTCATATCCTTTGAACCATTTCCAAAATTGATCCATCTCAACCATCGCAGCAGCATAAATTTTTGGCCTCTAATAGTAGCTACAAAATGAGTTGAGAGAACTCTAAGAGAGGGATAAGCAAGAAGTACTAGCTCCATAGAGCTTAAGTCTATTTATAATAGGTTTTGGACATTTTGGTAATTTAATTAGGATTAAATTCTAATTCAATTAAACTCTAATTAGAATTACATCTAATTCTAATTAAATATCAGTTATGCCTAAATAATTATCTCATATTGATTATTCTTACTGAATATCGCATATTTAATTTTAAAGGTTCTCGAACTTTACAACCAAGTCTAACTTGATTAAATTAACTTTGCTCTCTTCAACCCATTCTATATGTTAGACCCATTAGGTTCCCGAATATGTTGGTAATGATTATAAATTATATTTTTAATTCATAATTAGAATTAGATAAATAAAACTCCTTTTAATTTATCTTTAATTCTCCATTTAAACAATCTATAATCATAGATCAAGATTGGAGTCTAGCAACACATCATGAACATCCAAATATTTAGGAATGTCAAAGTGGTTTTGACTAATGTTTTTGTATATGATTTTTCTGTATAATTCAATCATTTTCATCATACAATGTTCCAATTAGACATAGAGTATAGAATTAATGTCTACTCTATTTTTAGTCCAGTCATATTAGTTATATGGTATTAGTTATCGATTCAACTAATGACATTTTTAAAGTATTTACAAAATTTCATTCCACTTTAGCTAAGGATTTCTCGAATCAATACTAATCAAGAATAACAGAATATTCTCCCTAATTACTTTAGGGTGATGAATTCCATTTTGATCACTTAACTACCTCCATATAGTTCATGCTACATCCAATGACTACCGATTAAACGACCAATGATTAAATAAATCAAAAGTAGTATCAAAACATAGCAATCCCTATACAAGATAACTTTGGTGACCTCAAGTCAAAGGATAACTTATACAATCATCATAATGAGAATTCCATAGGCATACAAATAATGTTCTAACTGGATTTCTCATGTTGGGTCTATTTAGTGAACTTATTCTCTAACAAGCACCCACACTTTTTTTTAAGTGTCTCTATACTTTAGTCTATAAAATCATCTACTTCCTTTATTAGGAAAAACAAAAAATGTGATAGTTTTTTTTACGTTCTATTAATGCCTAAAATTAATAGAACAATGACTAGGAACATTTAGGAATAATACATAAATGCAATATGAATCTCATAATTATAATTTCATTTGCAATGTACAATTATTCCATGGACTTTATCATATTCATTTAAACATGTACAAGATAAAGAAGTCTTGAAATAATTTGTCATTAAGATACAACCAAGGCCATTGGCTGTAGGGCATAAACCAACACAAAGTTCAATGTTTATTTTGTAATGGATTCGAACATATACAAGCTCATTGCAAGAAGAGGAATGAAAGCAACTATTGTAAAAAGAAAGGACAAGTTTTTCTGTTGGTTCGAATGAAGAATGCGACACTAGTGGCTCTACTAAAAGCATCTTGAACCGCACTCAATAAGCCATACAATAGATGATTCAAACTACCTTACAAGTAACTCTACCAGGTGCTATTTCTTCTGCATTTTTTTCTGCTAGTTTATAAGTAAAAATAAATCATCTCCTTCATCTCCTTGATTCCTTGATTTTACCGCATTTAATCTCATGTCAAACCATAAATACAATTTTTCCAAACTTCATTCTTATCCTCTAGATAAATTTGTTAATGCTGTTGGGGTGAAAACTAAAAATAAAAGGGATGAGAACACTTTCTTTGAATAAATCTCGTCATCTTTCTAATTCCATCTATGTACCTAATTTAACTGCCAATTTAATCTATGTAGAGCAACTGGTTCATAACAATTGTTCTGTTAATTTTTCTTCTTTTGGTTGTTCTATACAAGACCTTCACATCAGGAGGGTGGACAGGAAGGGGCATAAATAAGGAAAATTGTTTCACGTTGACTTGGATAATTAAGTTTATGAGAATAATAGATTTTACTCTCCTTTCTATTGTGTTGTTTCTTTTTTAAATGAAATTTTTTTACATAAAAAAGTAGTATCTTTGGCATTGACACCCTGGACACCCTCATGTTAGTGTACTCAAAAGCTTGTTTCAATCTAGTGTTCTTCTTATTTGATTAAATGTTAATTGTGACTTTTTGACATTGAACTGTGAAAGTTGTGTTCTTGGTAAGACTACCAAATTACCTTTTCTTCCTAACTCATCACATTGTGATGTAGCTTTTGATCTCATTCATACTAATTTATAGGGACCATCACCATCCTTTTCAAGGTTGGGATATACGTTCTTTGTCTTGTTCATTGTTCATTATACACGTTTTACTTGGGCATGTTTCTTGTATGCTAAATCTAAACTTGCCAACATGGCAAATGCCTTTGTTAACATGATTGAGACACAATTGGGCCAAACCGGCCAAACCATTAAAATCTTTTAATCTAACCTTGGAGGAGAATTTTGTTTCTCACAACTTACAACATCCTTTTAGACCAAAAGCATTTTACATCAACTATCATGCCCCCAAACCTTAGAAAAAAATGGCGTCGTTGAAAGAAAACATTAATATGTAGTTGAAATTGCTCATACCCTCCTCTTTAAGTCTCACTTCCCTCCTAGTTTTTAGGTAGAAGTTATTCATACAATTGTTTTTCTTGTCAATCAATAACTCACATCTGTGCTTCAAAACAAACACCTTGGCTTTGCTTATATAAGAAATCCCCTAAATATTCTCAATTTACAATTTTTGGCAGTGTAAAACCCCAAACTTTCCCTTCTGTCAGTTTATAGATTTTATTCTGGGTCAATGGTATTTTAGGATGAATAGTGAACCTAGTTAAACAATATTTCCACTTAAATAGGGATTTTGAGGACTCACCCCCCTAAAAAATTGAAAATACACAGAATAGGTATCAGAGTCAAATGAAATTGAAACAGATTAAAAACATGTCCAATCGAATGAATTTTGGGAATTTCATATGTTTAGGACAAAAATGCCCTTTTTGGAAAATAATGGGTATTAATGATTTCAAACCATTAAAATTTTTTAAGGGACCTAAATACTATGTATTGATCCTAATTAAAGTATCTTATGGTCAATTTTATAGTGAGACGGCTGTGGAATATTTTCAGGATTTAATCTGGTTTATAGGTGTAGCAATCCATAAAAGGGCGAATTTGTTTTTTTTTACATAAATGGAGTTAATTAAAAAATTTTAAATGACTCACATTTATTAACCAATTACAAGACTCCATATGATTTAAGAAACATTAAATTAGATGATGATGAGTCATTTACAATGTTTAATAAGAAAATGACATATGTAAAGTATTAAAATAGTATAAAAAGGCAAAAGAAGACAAATTTTGGTTCATTTGAAAGGAGGATTCGTGAGAACAAAAAAGAAGGGAAGAAAAGCAGAGAGAAATGGAAACTAATGGATTAACTTATGGTAGTTAAAACTGAATTGATTGTTGCAATGCTTTATTTCCTATAGTGCAAATAAATTATTAAATGACTTGTAAATTATGTAGGTCGAGAAGAGACACTCAACACGTGAGCGTACTTGATGATAAACAACAAAACTATGAGTGTATTTTAATTGTTTTATATGACTTAATTCTTTGTAAAAGAATTGATGACATATGAGTGTATCTTTAAATTGACTTTATGAAAGAAAAATAGTTTTTATTTTATCATGAAAAGTATGTTTATGAATAACTTCGTTAGTGTTGCTACTTGAATTTGAAAGCTAATTTTAATTATATGCTTATATATATATATGCTTTTAGATGGAATCAAATTGAAATTACATATTCACTGAATTGGCACGACAGTGGAATTTGAACAGGAACTAAATTAGTAGAGAAATGTGTGAACCTGTGTATTAATTGTTGTTTAGCCTATGGTACGCCGTTAGATCATCTTATAAATATGATTTTACCGATCAGAGTACGTCCTAACATGCATAGCAGTGTTTGGGGGATGCCTATCACTAACGGTGGGTGGCATCATGCCTATCAATATGTCTTGAAAGTCTCCCTCTGCACGTATGGAGTATAGATTATGCTAGCACTGTTATAGGTATGTGATGCAGAACCAACTCTGTAACACTAATTTATATGTAGTGTCAACACCGTTATAGGTAAGCAATGCATAACCAGCTCCACAACAGTTGGTATATAATGGTTAACCTAGTGCGGGTAAGTGATGCAAAACTAGCTCCATTAGTAGAGTTTAGCTAGGCACGGGTAAGAGATGCAGCACCAACCTCGTGGCCTTACACCTAACGGTACCAAATGACAAAGAAAATTTTAAATGAGAAAGTTCATGAAACTATCTATTGCCATCTATTTTTACCTTACAAAAAAAAGGAACTTGATTGTGTTTTACATATGCATTGATTAAATGAATTTTTATGTTAGAACATTGGTTATTGCTTGAAAAAAAGAGGAATCTTTGTTCTTTATGGAGGTTACAAAACGTTTTGAATGGAAACCGTAACACTCACCGAGCTCATTTAGCTCACCCTTTATTTCTTGTTTTTTTTAAATTCCAACCTCTTAGGTTCACACTTAAGGATTTCAGTAGTTAGGACTCCACCATTTGAGTAGTTATTTTCATCACGTATGGTTGAATAGGCAATTGTGCTTATGCATTTGTTTTACATGTATTGCATAATTATGAACATGTTTTGAACATCTTTTGTGTAAAGATAGATTGTAAATGTTTTACTACGTATAGTTCATCATCTTCATAAATATGTCTTGATCTTTATTTTACGAAAATGTGGTTATTTAATAATGTTCTTTCCTTTAACTAAATGCATGAAAGTGTTTCAACCTTTGAGATTGTTTCTGAATGGACTTGAAGTCTAGAAGTAGCAATGGTGCTTTGGTTAACTAGATGCAAGTTCTTTTCAGGAACTTAAAATTTTTGGTTTTATTAAATAACAGTTATTATATTGTCGAAATTTTTTATGAAGGTTACGTTTAAAAACTTCCACTGCTACCCTTTTTTTCCTTTATATTGAGTTAAAACATTTTAAAGAAAAGGGAAAAGGCTTAGCTTCAAGGGAACTTTCCAGTTAGATTTGATATTGACTGAAGGGTTTTTATGAGGTGCTAGGCAGGTCATTTAGTCATCAGTAAAGGGGCCTATCAGTGTTGGTATTAAAGCCAAGTTACCCCTTTATGTTTAACACATTTGAAAAATGGTTTTGAAGTTGTTTTCAAAGTGAGGTAATCTATAAAATGTTGCGATTTACATTCATATAGTTTAGGACATGAAAGTCTTATACATTTGCAGTTTGCCAAATGCATAGAACGACGCACAAACGAGGCCGTAGACATCCCCATAGGGCCACACCAATGGCTCCTACACTTGAGGCACCACCAAGAAGGGAAGAGGAACACTTGCCAGTCTCAACGAGTGCTTCCATGAATCAACCTCATTCTTAACGTTAGGGCTAGCAGAACTAACAATGGGAAATTTTATTGTAGAGCAATGGCTCAGATACTTGCCAGGGAGATGCGGTAGTCATATAAAAGTGGAGAAACTTCTAAAAGTTCCATTAAGTGGGTGTCTAAACTAGCCGCAAAGCCTTTTGATGGGAGGGGAGATCTAGAGAGTGCACTAGAATAGTTAGACCGGATTACTAAGATATACAGTTATGGGATGTACAAATGAGCATAAATTGGTATTTTTCACCTTCCTCCTCGAGGGTAAGGCAAAGGATTGGTGGAAAGATATAGAGAGGTCATCTAAATGGGGTGCCTTAGTCTAATTTTCAGAGAGAGTTTACTAATAGGTTTTACCCCCAAAGTTATGATCGAAAGGTCTTACGTATGCTAAGTTTGAATATTTATAACCTCGATATTTTCCTAAGCACATGGGTCATTCGCGTAGTACCTAAGGTATCGATCCCATGAGGGCTAGTCCTAAAATCTAAGGTCGGAGACTATTAAATAAATATTAACAGACAATGAATTTTAACATGAGAACTCACTAAATCAAATAACCAGATCAACTAACAAAACAATACTTGACAATTAACACTTAAATAGAAATAATCATGATGATAATTAGCAATTTTAAATAATAATTAATAGAAATTGATTGATTTATTGAACAATGATCGTACACCCTCAAATTCAACCTAATGAGTTTATTGAAAGAGAGAAAGGGAAAATTTTCTATCCTTAATGCTAACCTAAGTAATTATGATTTATCGAATTAACGGTTTTAGATGATCCTAGGGTCAATTACTCTTTTTCAAGTTCTAACTAAACCCTAATAAGATTGTGGCAAGTTGTTATCTCTTAATTAACAACCTATCCAAAACCTAATCAATTCTTAAGTTGTAACATCCCCTCACTTATGGGAAAGGGTAAATTGGTCTTTTTGAATGGGTTAGCATAATTGGAAGTGTTTCTGAC
>JANZXR010000008.1:20737468-20751768 GCA_027575705.1 Erythroxylum echinodendron
TATATAAATATAAATATAAATAAAAAAATTTTAAGTATAAATCACATATAATAAAATAAAATTAATTAATTAATTAATAATAATATTTTTATATAATTAATAATAAAATAATAAAATTTTTATTATTTTAACATAGAAAATATATAAAAATTATTTGTCACGGTTATGCTTGAGTTTTTAATTAGACATGTTTCTGTTTTAAAATTATAACTTTAAGCCTTTTGTAACAACCATTTTAATATCAAGGGTATAATAGTCATTTAGTATACATTATATTCTATTCCATCCATTTTCTAAATAATGTTTCACTACGTTACATTATAAACTCTTCCATCCCTCCCAAACAACTTTTCACTATATTACATTTCATTCCATTATAAACCGTTCTCTTCCGTTCCATTAATTAACATCTAACCAAATAGGCCCTTAGTTTAAGAGGAAAGTTTTACATCCTTGAAATGTCACCAAATCAGCTCCTTAATAGATTGTAAAGTATTGGCCTTAGATTGTTTTAAGTTAACCGAATTAAGCTTGTATCTCTGGGAATTTATTTCTCTCCATACTTAAGATATTAGTGTACAAGGCCAAGTTTCAATAAGATGGAGTCTTGCTTAGGAAGAGAAGCTTTGGTAACCAATAGAACTAGGCTATCTTACTCAATTTTAGGATTGGAAATTAATGGAGCTCCTGATGTAGATCCACATGTTCAATATAACGAACAAGTGATTCATAATTTTATTTTCCCCATGACAAAGGCAACGAAGGAAGTTTTGGGAAGATTTGATCCTATCTAAGGTGCTCAAGCTATTTTCCAAAGCTAGTTAGGCAATAACGGTAATTTTGGAATATTTTTCTTAATTAACCATACCAATCTAAACCAGGGGACCTTAGGGCTCTGATGCAAGAATATAATAGAGGTTATTTTATTATTGTAGGACCTTGAGGGGCTTCTATCCCAAACAATCCTATCAATTTTGTCTGTATTTGGTTTATATATAGTGATTACCTTATTGAATTTTTTGAATTCTCTAAGTGTGAGCGGCTATTCATTTTCTTTGATCAATTCAAAAACTTTTACTTCTAGTTTCATCGTATTTTTGAGTTGATAATGTCTAAGAATAAGGAATAGGAGGCTTGGAGTGCTCCATTTTTCATACCATAAACTAGTATGCTTTTTGTTGATAAGAAGGGATTTGAATGTCCTGCATATTTTCATCCTGAGCCAAAGATTTCAGTGAATGTCTAAGAGAGGACTGACTACTTTTAAACTCCCAGAATTTTGTTTGTTTTAAGGTGATAAGATTGCAGCCACATAGACCACATGTTTCCCTTATCAATGAAAAATTCTTAGACCCTTTTGGTTAAATATACTATGCTAGTTATTTGGAGAGATTTGATGCCAAGTCTATCATGGTCTAGTGGGTTGCATAAGTCTTTCCTATCTACCTTAGTCCTTATATCCTTATATGGATATCCACTGGAAGTTTCTCATGATCATTTCTATATCCTTGATATGCTTTTTGGGAAGAATGAGATGGTTTAGCTAATAATTATGGATATTAGATAGGATAAATTGACCAACTAAAGTCTATCTGTATAGAACGACTCTTATTACACTCCAATTCTCATTTTGATTATTTCAAACAACTTATTGCAGTCTCTATAAGTTGGTTTTGCATTAGTAATTAGTACCCTTAGATATGTGATAGGTGATTGCAGTACTTTGAAACTTGTGGTATGAATAACCTATTCCTTCTTGTTCATTACATCCCATAATAGAATTATATATCTTTTTTGTGTTTACTTCCGTACTAGAGAGTTTAGTGAATTACTTAATGGATTTAAGCATGGTGTTTATGAAATCAATGTCAATTTTACAAAAGATAAGGAGGTCATCTGTAAATGTTAATCTGTTCAATATTACACATTTTTTTATGAAATTTGAAACTTGAGAAGTTCCTAATATTATGATTAGTACTTCTTTGCTAAACTTCTAGATAAATTATGAAAAGATAAGTAGATAAATGATCACTTTCCCTAACTAGTTTACTCCTTTTGGACCATTATGTTTGTTCTCTATTAACAATCACACTATAGGAAGTTGTTGTGACACATTACATTTGTTCTCCATTAATAAGCACATTATGGGAAGTTTTTGTGACATATTACATCACCCAAGGCGTTAACAGATTAGGAAACCAAAAACTTTAAATGTATAGGATAGGAAGTCTTATTTTACACAATCAAAAGCTTTTATAAAATCAATTTTGATCATGCAAGACTGGCCTATTCCCTTTCTTTGAGTAATTCTAGACTCAAAAGTACATTGTCCCTAATGGATCTACCCTCAATGAAAGCAATTTGAGATTTACTGATTATAGTATTTATTATTGGCTTCAACCTTTATATTAGGATGTTGAAGATAATCTTATAGGTGGAGTTGCAACATGAAATTAGCCTATAGTCATTCCAATTTTTAGGATTAGAGTATTTAGGAACCAAACATATATGTGTTTGGCTAAATTTTCTTAGAATGGTTTCTTTGTTGAAAATTTCCATCTTAGCTTTATAAACATGGTTAAATTTTCTTAAAAGGGTTCCTTTGTTGAAAAATTCCATTATAGCTTTATAGACATGGTTTGATGTCAATTGTAAAGTTTTTTTGAAGAAAGTTTAGGCTGTTAGGACTAGGAGCTTAGTTTAAACTTAGTTTCTTTAAGGCAAGGTCAATGTGATCTAGGGTGAAAAGGAGACTGAGTTTATCTACTAAGGAGGGTGATTGACGGCTTACATATGCTAAGTTTTAATATTTATAACCTCGATAATACTACAAGCATATAGGTCATTCACGTAGTACCTAAGGTATTGATCCCACAAAGAGGAGTAATATAATCTTAAAATCCAAGGCTTGACTCAAATTGGCAATAAATTAAAATAACAAACTAACGCAAAAAATTAATCAATAAAAAATTCAATTGCAAGAATTAAATTTAGAAATTATAAACAAGACAACAACTTTGCACAACCCAATCAAGAATCAACCTAGGAACTACCAATTGAGAGAAAAGGGTTTTAATCCGAATTTAATGAAAATTTAATTGATTATGAAATTGTCGAATTATGGGGTCTAGACGATCCTAGGGTGGATTACTCTCTCTCGAGTTATAATCTTTAACCCTAATTTATAATCCCTAATTTAAATTATGGAATTGTAATCTCTCGATTTCCAATTAACCCAAAACCTAAATCAGTTCTGAATTTGTCTAATAACTCTGATTCAATTTTTAATCTATCAAACTACCTAACTCTCGTTAGCCTAATTTGATGATATTCACTCGATTCACCCTCTTTATTTACTACCGAATTATTAAGAACATAAGTTGAATCACGAATAACTCAATAAAAATACAATAAATCAAACTTTATTAATATCAAGGATAAAAAATCCTGAAGAAGAGTTTGGACAATATCAACATTCAACAACACCTATTCTCAACGACTACCCCAATTCTATATCAATAAAATTGAAATAAAATAGGAAAATACTATTGAAATGGATTAGTGGAGGCAGTGACGGCATGAAACCACCTATTCCGGGAAGTACTTCACGTCAAGCTTCTTCTCCGTGTCTCTCTTCCTTCGTCTTCTTCCTCAGATCTCTCGATAAGCTCTCTAGAATTTTGAAATTGGCTCATGCAAAAAGACTGCTCTTCTATTCTTTAATTTTCTATTTATACCTTGAAAGCCCTAGGATTGATTTGGAGTCGAAACAGTCTAAAAAGTACCTCGAAACTTAACATTTTCAGCTATTTTCATTCTGCCCGACGCAGGCCACGATGGTGGCCAGTACCTAATCTTCTTTGTCATGATCGTGGGGTGTCACGATCATGACCAAAGTGTCATAATTGTGGCCTGGCTCCTATTGGCTCACATCTTTCTATCATGATCGTAGCCTGTTGTGCCATGATCGTGGGCCATGGTTTTGGCCCAAAACTCTTTGAAACTTCTCTGTTATTTGCCGTTTGTCCTGAAACACTAACAAACACATCAAGGTACCTCAAAAACATAACATTTAAGCTCAAAGACTCGTAATAACCTATAAAAACACTTAAACACGTAAACTAACACAATTAAAACATAAGTACACAATCAACACTCAAATTAACACTAAATACATAACAAATTAAACCATAAAACATAATGCAGATCACTATTATCAACATCCCCACACTTAAATATTTGCTTATCCTCAAGCAAACAAAACAAACAACACATACCAAGCATAAAACACATAATGCAATAATGAGGCAATGAATTTAACTTCATGAAATAAATTTAATCTTAAACATAATCATACAAGTTATATCTAATCATTAACGTGCAAAATCTATGTCTAGGGGCTTTGATGCAAAATCTATGTCTAATGGCTTTGAACTAAATATACACATTAATCGAGATATAAGTGTTAATTTATTTACCCTTTTCAATTGTACACACACATTAATAATTCTTTAGTTATTCAGACTCTTTGATTATTCCTATGTATATTTTTATAGCTTATTACAAGTCCTGTAGGTTTTAATTAAGAAAACACACATTTTTTTAATTAGTGAAAATTGACTTAATCTTTTTACGCAGAGGCAAATATTGGTAATGAATGTCGATCCGATTACTCCATTAAGTCACATTTTTTATTAAACTGATTAGTCAAAATGTTATTATATCTTTTTGACGCGGAGGCACACATTTATGATGTGTGTCGATCTGGTTACTCAGCTATATCACATTTTTAACTAACTACTAGCTCCATTCATAACCCGAAGGTCAGTGGAATAGTGATATATTTAACATATTATTTATTTATTTATTTTATTTCCTACCTTATTGTTTAAGCTACTCATTTCCATGAAAAATATTAGTTACGCTACTTAAGTTGAAAGGCATCAAATTATGAATGAATGTGACAACCTAGACGGTGCTAAATTTATACTAAATCCTAATTAAGCTATATATTTATCCAAAGATCCCCAATTCACAACCTACTCGACTATGTTCAAAATTAAATAAATTTCACTCTATATAATCCATTAACACATTCAAACAATTCACGTAATGCAACCTAATAACTATAATACAGTATGAAAAATCACATAAAAAGTAAAACACATAACCCCTTCCTACACTTGAACAACACATTGTCCTCAATGTGAAAAGGGAGAAAACAACACATAAAAGAAAAGAAAGAATTAAAGTAGACAAAAAAGTAAAATAGAAATAAATATAAAAAATAGAACTGAAGGCTAATTTGAAAAGGACGAATAAATGGGTTAGACACAAATCCTATGGAGATTGAGGTAGTGATGGTGTCGGAGGAGGGAATTGAACGCCCTGAGCCTCAAAATATCTGTGGATCTGACAGATATCCCAGTTCTGGGGGTGTTGTGTCTGGGCCATCTCCTTCATCATTTTGGTGTTTTCTGAAAATTTCTTGTTAGTTTTGGAGATTGCATCTAGAACTTCCTTCCAGCCATTTGATAAGTGTGCATTAGGATATGTTTTTATAGGTAATCGGCATGTGTTTTCTAGCATAATTGTTGATTATTGTTCTAGTTTAAGATTCATTTTGTATGTTTTCGTTAAGCTTGATTTTCATTATTGTTCTTGTGTGCTTGATGTTAATTTAGGGCAAGAATTGACTATTTTTATGTAGGAAAAAGGAAGGAGCAACTTAGAGGGTGAACTAAAGATCAAAGAGGAGAAGAAATGAGGGCTGCATATGTGACAAATTCCCATGATTGTGGGAATCATGCAAATTCCAATGTCATATGGGAATTACATAAGAAAACGAGAGATGCATCTGTGACAAATTCCCACGCTCGTGGGAATCATGCCAATTTCTATGAGTGTGGGAATTACAATCTGAGGCAATCTACAGGGATTCATTAAACTTTGAGTTTTGGACTATAAAAAGAGAATTAAGCCTCCATCTTGAGGGGGAATGACACTCACCTATAGAAACACCATCCTTGGGTGAAGAACACATGTTTTTTGCATTGAGAAAGGATTGAAGATAAGGATTATCATCAAGATTTGGTAAAATAGCACATCAACACCAAAATTCTAGATTTTGGCAAAGAAGAGAAGGAGTCCTTATATTTAATTTTATGTTATTTTAATCTCTTCTATTCTTTGTAAAAATGGATTATTTGAATGTTGATGATGTTATGGAGAACATGTTAGGCTGATTTTATTTTATGGATTGCTTTTGGAACTATTATGTTGAATTTCTATTTTATTGAATTGAATGCAATTGTCTTTGTTGATTGATGTTTTTAACTGTCATCTTGTAACAAATCGAGAGAGTGAGTGTGATGAAATTTATGTAGGATTGTACAACGAGAGTTGGTGACCTATAAATTAATAATCATCATGTTAATTGAATAGTTAGAAGAGAGATCTTGACTAGTCAATTGATCACCCATAAGATAGTTTGATAACTAATTGAATCGATAGAGTCATTGGGTAGGTTAAGAGATCATCCAATTCATTCCCGTTAATTCAATTAAGGATAAATAGTTACACTTAGAGAGAGGGTAATTAGAACATTCAGAAATCTAGGTTTAGACATAATTTAATCGATAAAATAAGGGGAGAGAAAATAGGAAAAAGGTAATCTCTAGTATTTAGATTCTTGAATTCATATTTTCTGCAATTTTGATATTGTCCATTATTTACATTAGTGTTTTAATTTTAATTTAATTTTCTAGATTATTTTATTTCATAATTTAGTTTCTTAAACAAAGTTGTGTCTAGGCATCAATCCCTATAGGTTCGATATCTTCTCTTTTTATTATAAGTCACAACCCGTTCACTTATAGTTTTTGAGCGTAAAACAAATAGATAGGTTTCACCATCAACAAGTTTTTGGCGCCGTTGTCAGGGATTGATTGTTGAGCATTGTGTCTAATTTAGATTTATTTAATTTAAGAGTTTTTGACACCTTATGTATTTATAAGTGCATGAACACAAGGAGCACACGAAGGATGAAAGAAGTTATTGAAGACGAATTCCTCAAAATTAAGAAACACGAAAGAGAAATAAGAAGGGCAAAGCATCTAAATTTTTCAAATCAAGATATAGTTGAAGAAGGAGAGTAAGGAGGACCAGAGCAAACATTAATGGATTTCATAAGGCCCGGGTTTAGTCCTCAAGGAGTGGAGAGACCAATAGTCCAAACAAATAATTTTGAGATAAAGCTAACGCTACTTAATATCCTGCAAAACAGTATGCAGTTTTACAGGCTATCCAATGAGGATCCGAATGCCCATATTGTAAATTTCTTGGAGATTTGTGACATATTCAGATTTAACGGAATGTTCGATGATGCGGTTAAGTTGAGATTATTTTCATTCATGTTGAAGGATCGAGCTAAAGCATGGTACAATTCGTTGAATCCAAGTTAAGTCACAACTTGGAAGTAACTAGCTCAAGCATTCCTTGCCAGGTATTTTCCGTTGACAAAGACGAAGAGGATTATTAAGGAGACAAAAAATTTCCAGTAAAGCGATGTAGAATCTCTCTACGCAGCTTAGGAGAGATTTAAAGAACTTCAAAGAAGTTATCCTTATCATAACCTCCTGAAGGAATTTCCACTTCAAACATTTTATAATGGAGTGAATTCAAGCACAAAGGGCACAATTGATGCAGTAGCCAGAGGTTCATTGATGAGAAAGAAGGTAGAAGCATCTCATAATTTGTTGGAAGAGTTGGAAAGCAACAGCTACATGTGGTCGAGTGAGAGGAGCAGATAAGAACGGAAGAAGTAAAAAGGTATGATACTGATTGACTCTATTACTGTCTTGTAGGCTCAGATCATGGCTCTGACAAAGAAGCTAAACACCATACAAGGAGCGCCTACCTTAGTAGTTAAGGCAATACAAGCACAATGTGAGTTGTGTGGGGAGAAAAACTATAGCTCAGCAGAATGTTTCCTATTAGGAGCTAACAGGACCGAACACGTACACTATTTAGGCCAGTTGAAGCAAAGTAATAACCCATATTCGAACACATATAATCTGATTTGGAAAAACTACCTAAACTTTTCTTTGAGTAACAATAATACAGATGGCCAACAAAGATCACAAGGACCATCATGATTCCAGTAAGATCGAATTGGAGCATTGGAAAATAAGTTGGACAAGTTTATGGAGATGTTTAGTTCCAAACTGGCAGTTCAAGAAGAGAGTCAGAAAAGGATGTATGAAAGCCAGGAGGAAAATCAACAGAGGATAGAGGCAAAATTTGATCAGATCGCGAAGAACCATGCCTCATTGATCCATAACTTGGAAGTTCAGGTATGTCAACTTACTGATGCTTTATTTTCTCAAAGTGAAGGTCACGTACCGAGCAATAATAAGGTCATTCCAAGGGAACAAATCAAAGCTATTGCACTTCGGAGTAACAAACAAATGGAAGAACCAAGTGTGAAAAAGGACAACCACAAAAAAGAGAAAAGTATGGAGATAGAAGAAGAAAGCAAAGAGGGCAACCCATATATGCCACCATCACCGTACAAGCCCAAACTCTCATATCAACAAAAAGTGAAGCAACAACAAGTGGATACCCAGTTTTTCATTTTTTTAGAGAAATTAAAGAAATTATAGTATAATTTGTCACTAGTGGAAGCTTTGGAGTACATGCCTAAGTATGCAAAATTTTTTAAGGATATACTCATGCACAAGTGTACTTGGGAAGACAATCAAACAGTTACATTGACGGAGAACTGCAGCTCTATTATTTCAAGTCAAATGCCTTCAAAATTTCAGGATCTAGGGAGCTTTACTATTTCATGTGTTGTCAAAGATTTTGAATTTTCCAAATGTTCATGCGATTTAGGTGCAAGTATTATTTTGTGCCTTTGTTTATTTTTAGGAAACTGAGATTAAGAGAGGTCAAACTAGCTTTGATACTGATTCAACTTACAGATCAATCAATAAAAAGACCATTTGGAGTTGTTCAAGACTCATTAGTAAAAGTGGATAAATTTATAATTCCTATTGATTTTGTTGTGTTAGATTTTGAATCTGATAAGAATTGTCCATTGATTATGGGTAGGACCTTTATGAATACTGGTAGGGCATTAGTTGATGTGTATGAATGGAAACTTGTGTTGAGAATTAGTGATGCACAAGTTGAGTTTACATGACAAAATCTTTGAACAAACCGATGGATGGAAATGTATGTATGAAAATTGATATGGTAGATGAGTGTGTGAAGGAGATTAATGAAGTCAATGAACTGAATGAAGTACACATAGATGAAAGTGCAAAGGAAGAGTATATATGTGAGGAAGCGAAGCATGAAATATTAGAGAGAGTTGGTGCACCTACACCATCTTCTAGCATTAAACCTCCCACTCTAGAGCTTAAACCTTTACCTACCCATTTGTGATATACCTTTTTAGGAAAGAACCACACCTTACCCATCATTATCTCTAATGAATTAAATTGTGAGTAAGAAGAGAAAGTGGTGAAGACTGTTAGGAAAAGGATGAGAGCTGTAGGGTGGCAAATTTCTAATATTCGGGGGGATTAGCCCTAATGCAGTGATGCATAGGATTAACCTAGAAGAAGGTTGTAGAACCGTGAGAGAAAGATAGCGAAGGTTAAATCCAATATGTAAGAAGTTGTAAAGAAGGAAGTGGTGAAACTTCTAGATGCAGGAATAATTTACCCCATTTTAGATAGTGAGTGGGTGAGCCCAGTACAATGTATGCCGAAGACGGGTGGCATGACAATGAAAGAAAATGAAGAATGTCACAGGGTGGTGAGTCTCCATTGACTATAGAAAGTTAAATTTAGCCACTAAGAAGGATCATTTCTCTTTACCTTTTGTGGACCAAATAATTGAGAGAGTGGTTAGCCATTCTTTTTATTGCTTTTGGTTAGATATTCACGGTACAATCAAATATTTATATATCTGGAAGATCAAGAGAAGACCACTTTTACATGTCCATATGGAACTTTTGCATATCGAAGGATGCCTTTCCATTTATGTAATGCACCTGCTACATTTCAAAGGTGAATGATGGCCATATTCGCAGGTATGAATGAAAACTTTATGGAGGTATTTATGGATGATTTTTCTATTTTTAGAGAGTCTTTTGATCATTGCCCACTGAGCCTAGATAAAGTGCTACAAAGATGTGGGGAGTCACATTTATTTTTAAATTAGGAAAATGTCATTTCATGGTCTAAGAGGGAATCTTATTAGGCCATAAGATTTCATATAAAGGGATTGAAGTGAATCGAGCTAAAGCAGGAGTAATTGAAAAGTTACCGCCTCCCTCCAACATCGAAGGTGTCCGAGCTTTTCTTGGTCATGCAGGGATTTACAAACGATTCATTAAAGTTTTTTCCCTTATCGCAAAAGCTTTTACTCATCTATTGGTAAAAGATGTGCCTTTTACTTTTGATGACAACTGTTTGAATTCTTTTAACAAGTTAAAGAAGGCACTCATAATAGCACCAATTTTGACATCGCCATATTGGTCTCTCCCATTTGAGATTACATGTGTCGCAAGTGACCATGTTGTTGGGTATGTACTAGGTCAACAGAAGAAGAAGAGGTTGCATGCTATTTATTACGTAAGCAAGACGTTGACAGGAGCACAATTGAATTATACAACTACTGAAAAAGAACTACTAGCGGTGGTATTTGCTTGTGAAAATTTTCGTTTTTATTTGTTAGGTTCACAAGTTATCGTGTTTACAGACCATGCAGCATTGCATTACCTTTTCACCAAGAAGGATGCCAAGGCTAGACTTATTCAATGGGTACTCCTACTCTAAGAGTTCAATATTGAAATCAAAGACAAAAAAAGAGCAGAAAATGTCATAGCGGATCACTTAACAAGACTTGAAGTTGGACATCATGAAGAAGAAGAGGAAATTAAGGAAAGCTTTCCTGACGAGACTTTGATGATGGTAGATAACACTTTCCTTCCCTAGTTTGTAGATATTGCAAATGACCTCTCAGGTGGTATTCTTCCATCCTATTTATCATATAAACAAAGGAAATGTTTCTTATTTCAGTGTGCTCATTATATTTGGGATGAACCTGTACTCTGTAAGATCTGTGCTGACAGTTTAATTGGCAAGTGTGTTCCTGAAGATGAAATGCCTGAGATCTTAACTCATTGTCATAGCTCACCGTATGTAGGGAAATATGGAGCTAATAAGACTGTTGCATGGATTTTGAAGTGTGGATTCTATTAGCCAACTCTGTATAAGGATGATCGAGATTTTGAGCTCAAGTGGGATAGATGTCAAAGAATTGGCAATATATCAAAACGAGATGAAATGCTGCTTTAGCATTTAATGGAGGTGGAGATATTTGATGTATGGGGTCTGGACTTCATGGGACCATTCCTACGCTCTGAAGGCAATCCCTATATCTTGGTTGGATTTAATTATGTTTCTAGATAGGTCAAAGAGTTCGCTACTCCAACCAACGATAGTAAGGTGGTTCAGAAGTTGATTAAGAAGATTTTTACTATATTTGGGCTTCCTAGAGCAATCATAAGTGAAAGGGGAAGTCACTTTAACAACAAACCGTTTGAGAAACTTCTAAGAAGATACAACAGTCATCATAGAGTGCCTATTCCGTACCATGCCTAAACTAGTGGTCAAGTGGAGGTGGTGAATAGAGAGCTGAAAAAGATTTTGAAGAAGATGGTGAACATTTCAAAAAAGATTAGTCACCGAAACTAGACGATGCACTGTAGGCTTGCAGAATTACTTTCAAGACCTCCATAAGTACAACACCATATCAGTTTGCGTATGGCAAGGCATGTCATTTATCATTGGAATTGGAGCATATAGCATATTAGGCAATCAAAAAATTGAACATGGATTGGAAGGTAGCAGGAGAAAAGCAGTTGTTACACCTCGACGAAGAGTTGAGGTATGATGCTTATGAAAATTCCAAGCTATATAAAGAAAAGGCCTAAGAAGTAGCATGACGGCCATATCAAGAAGAAGGAATTTAAAAGTGGGGATTTATTACTTTTGTTTAAAACTTTCACTATTTCCCAAAAAACTTAAGTCAAGATGGAGTGGGCCTTTTAAAATTCTTCAAGTGTCTCCCCATGAAGCTGTGAAGTTGGAAAATGATAATGGGGAAACATTCAAGGTCAATGGGCACCACTGTAAACCATATTAGAGAGGGACATATCTATAAGCAAAGGAAGTTATCTCTCTCCTATCTTCCACTTTTTCATGAGTATATGTTAAATGATTGAGCTAATGACCTTAACTTAGCATGTTTAATCTCTTATGTTGTTTTTTTTTTGTCTAGTTTAAGTTTTTTGGTTTGATTATTTTCAAATTAAGATTGATTGATGTTCATGTCGATTTTGTTTAAATTTTAATTTGTTTTCTTTTCAAACTTCTTGTTGATGATATTATCTTGACGTGTTTGTAGGTTTTGGGATCACAGAGAATTCATATAAGCTTGGACAAAGGTTTGAAATGTGAGGATCACCAATTCCCACATCTGTGGGAATTGTGGTGATTCCCACGAATATGGGAAATCTCCCTAGAAAGTTTCTGGAAAGAAAACCCACGTCTGTGGGAATTGTGGTGAATTGCAGAAGGAAAAACTGCAAAATCCAATCCAATTTATCATAATCGATTAGTTAACATGTTGGTTAACCTTATTTTGAAATATGGAAAAAAATCATTAGCTTATCCAATTATCTATCGAGAGATGTAAAGGATTCAACAAAAGACAAAAAAAAATTAACTATCTATTTTACAGTTTTACGTCAAGCAATACATGGAGTAACTACCGATATAGCAGTAAAAGCAAGACATGTAGGCAGTTTGACTCATCAAGTTCCCTAGGATCACACAACGAAAAGCACTTGCCATTATTATTTCAATTTTTATTGTCATTTATCTAAAAAATATCTAATATATCTAAAAATTTATCAATTTATCTAAAAATATAGCTATTAAAATATAGCTATTAAAAAAAGAATTAAAGTATATTTAGATAAAAGAGTATATTTAGATTTTAAAAATGAATATTGAGTATAAATATATAAATATTCTAATATATTCTAATTATTTTTTATTAAAATTTTTGATTTTATTTCTATTTCTTTATTTAATTTACATTTATTTATCTTTTTTATTTAGATTTAGATTTATTATTTAACTTTTGTTTACTTTTATTTAGATTTAGATTGATATATTTTAAAAAATTAGATTTGTAGAATCCAATACTATTATAATACTATAATAGTATACAAAGACTACTATAATGAATAAGTCATGAATATAAAATCTAAATGACGAATCAAAAAATTATATGGAATCATGAAACACAGAAATATCCTTTGAATCTAGTCATATCATTTCGTTATATTGACAATTTCAAAAAATTGTTCATACTATAAGCATAGTATGTTGGTGGTCGAGAAAATGTGCCCCCATCATCTAGTGGTTCAGGATGTCTCTCTTTCAAGGAGGCAGTAGGGATTCGACTTTCCCTGGGGGTAGGGTATTACAAAAGGGATATCAAGATACCACCATGTCGGGATATCTTATATGTTTCTCCCGAAAAATAGATATCTCTAGAAAGAATTTTAAGTTCAATCTTTTTTTGTTCTCTCCACCCGAACAAAACCGGCTACTCTACTTCTTGTATTTGAAGTTATTTGTGTATCCACTCCAACGATACTATTGTTCTATACCATTAAGTAATAAGATTTTAGGAAAATATAAATTCCCTCGGGAATGAAAAAAAGGTCCACTTTTGTGTGGTATTTTGGCTTAAATTCTTTGACTCCTTGATACTCAATCAAATTTTCTTTTATGACGATTGAATGCACCCCCATGTCCCCATATTTAGTAATTCCTAAAGAGTTTCTTCGGTATTGGGGATCGTCAAAATAAGCAAAAATACTATTTCTATGAAAATGCCTCTAGGTATTTCAATCGAGATACCAGAGCAGGGCATTAGTTCTTTCTCTCAATCTTGAATAGATTGGAGGGAGAGGAATTTTTTTATGCTTCACTAATGATTTAATAACTATCTTTATAGCTCCATAATGTTTCAGTTTATGTTCTTACCTATTATCCGGATATACTAAGAAAGATGTATGGTCTAACAAGGCTACTATGAAATATTTACTCAAGGGTCGGGCAAGCTCTTCTATTATGGTTTATGGTTTCTCTTAGCTATATGGTTCGTCTGGGGGGGGGGGGGGTTGCAATGAACAAGCTTCAAAAAAT
>JANZXR010000008.1:20772611-20783130 GCA_027575705.1 Erythroxylum echinodendron
TGCATAAGAATGAATTGAGGGCATTTTGGCATGTAACTTAAGTACCAAAAGAGCCTAAGCTTATAAGGAAGGGTAAAATGGACATTTTGGACTCATTAAGGGGACATTGGGAAAAAGGAATTGTAGTCTTGTTATCTTAGAAAAGTAAAAAACGTGAATGGGAGAGAAAAGAAAAGAACGAAAAGAAGAAGAGATGTTTCAGTGAAGAGTGAAAAGAATAGAGCCTTTAACTAGGTCACAATTTTTCTAAGGCTTAAAGAGAGAATCTGAGGCTCAAGAAGGGAAAAAGCAAGAGGAAGGAAAGAGCTTTCTTTGGAGCTAAGAATCTCATTAATTGGTGAGGATTCACGGTAAGTCATTTTTATCTCTTGGAGTTTTGAAAGGTTTTGGTTCAAAGGGCTTAAGAAATATATAAGTTAAGTATTCTAGAATTCATTTTAATGAATGTGCATTATGGGTTAGTCAAATCCAAATTTTTGTTGAATAGGAGTTGTGTCTTTATGAAGGAAACTAAGGAGGGCTTCAAGAGATGCAAAGGAATCAAGAGGAAAGGCATCCTTAAGTCCGATACCTAAGCAAGTAAGGATTTTTAAGGTGCGTTATAGTTTTATGATGAAGCAATAAGCCATAAGTGTTCTTCTTTCAATGATTTCAATTGCTTTAAAAATGTACATTTGTTTGTTCTTGTTTGGAGTAGCAAAAAGTGTTATATGTTCCTGCATGTTTTAAAAACAAAAATGTTTTCCTTCAAAAGTTACAAATTGATGAAATCATGTTTCGGATATGAAAAGCAAGTTTCAAAGAATTGCCATTTTGGGCAGTAAGTTTTCAAGATCATAAAATATATGCATTATATGGGCTTGTGGTGGTCCCCTAAGTTAAGTCAAGTGCACTTGTCTAAAGGCTTCTCCCACCTGCCCATTAGTGGTATGGAGCTCCTTTATAGTCACCCATAAGTTCACGGATACGCAAGAACATAAATTGAAATTGCGCTAGTACCTTCTATTCATGGCTACACAGGACCCTTAAGGGAAATGTGCGGTACGTTCTATTTTTGATCCACCCTAACCATTCTGATGTGCTCATGATTTGTTTGACAAGATGAATTCATGCATGATTTGTAACTGAATATGTTTTATTTGTTCAAAAAGGTTTTCTGCTTCTTTCTAAGTTGTAAGCCTATTACCCACAAGCTTTAAGCTCACCCCATCCAAATTCTGTCCAATTTTGGTGAAGCACAAGAAAGTGAGTAATTCAGGATACAAGGCAGCACCCTAATCTGCAAATGTCTTAAGATTGGTTTTTTTTTTTAAAGAACTTAAGGCTTTAGCCACCTTTCAAGTTTTATTAGTCTAAGTGTACTGATGTATTATAACTTGTAAGGTTACTAAAGCCTTGTAAAATAAATATTCATTTAGGGATGAATGAAATATATGTATGATTCTGCGCATGATTATGATCACTGTTAAGTTCCACATTGCATGTGTTGATCAAAATAATTTTGAGGTGTGAGAAATGATTAATGATTACGTTGGGTGATTCTGACCTAAGTTTTTGAATAAATGAGAGCGATTGAGAAGGTTGATGGATTGCAACAAATAAAGTAGATGCAAAGGAGAAATACAGTGGAAGAATATCATCTGTGAGGACGTCACAACACAAAGGCAAAGAAAATTTAGAAGAAGTATCCTCTGTAATGACGTCAGAACACAGGTGCAAGAAGGAATGGAGAGTAGCAGTATCCTCTGTAATGACATCAGAACACAGAGGCAAGGAGCAATGAAGAGTAGAAGTATCCTCTGTGCTGACGTCAGAACATAGAGGAAAGGATGGGTATAGTATAGAAGTATCTTCTGTGATGATGTCAGAAGACAGAGGATACGTCATCACATAGAAGAAAGAACATAGAGGAAATGATGGGTAGAGTGTAGAAGTATCGTCTGTGATGATGTCAGAACCCAGAGGACACGTCATCACATAGAAGATAGAACATAAAGGATAGACCACAGACGATAAATGATCAACACAAAAGATAAAAGTCAACCACAAAGGATAGAACATAGAGGATAGACTATAGGCCAAGGATTTTAAGAAGGAGTTAAGAAGTAATATGAGTTGAAGAATATCCTCTGTGTTACTGTTCACAGAGTATCGTCTATGTCACTATTCATAGACTTCCTCTGTGTTACTGTTCACAGACTTCCTCTATGCTACTGTTCACAAACTTCATCTGTGTTACTGTTCACACTATCGTCTGGGTTACTATTCATAGTTATCTTCTTCCCCCTTTTTGACCGTTTAGACGATAAAATTAGCCTTGGAGGTCTGCATGAAAGTTGTAGCTCTTGAAGTCCTCTTTCAATCTATCTAAAGAAACCTTAGTTTGTGTGCCTATAGGAAAAGTTATACTGATATCCCCGAAGCAGGTATATGTGTAAAGTGTAGACTCACCAATGCTGATCCTCGAGGTATTCAGGTTCAAAGGGATAAATGGACTAGTTGACTACCATCGTAGTAGTCGACTGTTCTAAGAGTTAAGTTGAGCCTAAAAGAGGGGAGTTTTGAGAAGACGACCCGATAATGATAGGTTTTATTATTTTTTGAAGGTTAGACTCCGGAAACAGGGCCTAACAACGATGATAGGCTACCTTCCTTGTCATAAATCAAATGAACAAAACTTACAAGGTAA
Organism: Erythroxylum echinodendron; assembly: GCA_027575705.1. Classification (NCBI taxonomy): domain Eukaryota; kingdom Viridiplantae; phylum Streptophyta; class Magnoliopsida; order Malpighiales; family Erythroxylaceae; genus Erythroxylum; species Erythroxylum echinodendron. Next base: position 20,775,301 of record JANZXR010000008.1, read on the forward strand.
CTATACAATCTATGGACAACCAAAAGAGCAAAAACATACTCCATATATATTTCTATCATATAAAAATATGCAGCATGCAAAAATGATTGCCTATGCATACATAAAATATAAGAACTGAAACCATGCATAATAAAAATGGCTCAGATACCAATTTTTGGATTGGAAAATAAAACATTCATTGATTTGGAAGAAACAGTAGATTTTAAAACTTTTTAGAAGTCAAAATTTCAGCAGAAGCAATATATCTAAATCAACATGCATAGCCACGTATGATACAGTGTAAGGAAAAACATTTACATAATAATAAGATGGAAAATATTAGGACTCTTTCGCTACAACTTTAACTCCTTGTTACGTTATCCTATCCTTAGCAATGTATCCTCTCCCAGGTGAGGTATCCTCTTCATCTTATTGTATCCTCTTCTTGATATTGTATCCTCAACCAATCCGATCTATTGGGCCTTGAATTTTTTTTCTTTTAGTAAACATGATTTGAATGAATTTTGGTATTATTAGATAAATTATTTTGATTGAGGTTAACTATTATGTCAAGTTTAGGAGAATTTAATTCATGGATTGATGGAATTAAAGTGTGGATGTTGTAAGGTACATAAGGATACTTTTGGAAGATGACTTAAGGTTAAAAGAAATTAAGTTTATAAGGAAGGGTAAAGTGGACCAAAAAGGTGATTGGAGTGAAAAAGAAGAGGACAAATCATGAAAGAGATAGAGAAGGGGGAGAGTTTTGGTGGTTAAGAGGAAAGAAAGAAAGCTAAGCTAGCATTTGATTTTTCTTAATCTTAAAGAGTGATTTTGAGGTTACTCACTAAGAGAAAAACAAAGAGGAAGGGAAGAGCTTTCTTTAGAGGCAAGGATCTCATAAGTTGGTGAATATCCAAGGTAAGTTGATTTCTAGATCAGTTAGAGATTTGAAGGGCTTTTGATTCAAAGAGCTTGGGAAATGTTTAGGTTTAAGCATTCTAGTATAAGTTCAATGCTTTTGGTTCTATAGGTTCTCAAATGTGATTCTCATTGAATGAGGACTTGGTTTATTGTAGGAAACTAAACAAATCCGACCCAAGGTGAAGAGGAAAGACAACAGTGTGCATGTATGTACAATTTGCTTAAATGTATGATTATTGAAAATGCATATGATTTATGAACTTTGATTCTGTTATGCCTTGAAATGTCATGGCATTCTGTGCATTTGGAAAAGCATAAGAAGCACAAAAATATGAAAATGCATGAAATGAATATATGCTTTGTTTGGGCGAGAGTGGAACCATTCTGTTTGTCATGTGCACGTTGACAAGAGCCTTCTCCCGGCTACCCGCTTATGGCATATGAGTGTCGAAAAAGGACTCATTCTCTTCATAGGGTAAACTTCGGTTTCTTTATTCTGTCCATGGAAGCCTCGATCCATTTATTTGTGCATTGCATATGTAAAGTGTCAAGTATGATGCATTTGGGTGGTATGTGTTCTGCATTATTCTGTTTACTTCAAATTGACTGAATCGTTTAGTGTCTTTATATATATATATATATATATATGCTTGAATTTGTGCTGATTACTGATGACTATAAGTATATTAGCCACTGAGCTGTGTAGCTCAACCCCCATTTCTTCCCTCCTTAGGTGCAAACCAAGATGATAGTGATCCCTGTAAGGTATTAAATACTCCACATTAGTTGGAGACATCTGGACTAAGTCAGTCTTGTAATCGCTTATTCGGCATATCAGTATGAAACATCTTTTATATTTTGGTTTCAGTTGATGTGTAATGTGATTTGTAATAACTCTGATGGTGTTTTAAAATGAAATCAGTGAAACTGAATTCTTTGGTATGATTATGTTATTTTAAAGATATGGATAACGAAATGTGTATGTTCATGTTTTTCTTGACGAATTTGTCAACTGGTGCTAGTTTTAGAATAGCATGTAAGAGTGGGAAGGATTAAATGTGAAAAATAGAGACGAAAGGAATCGTCTATGATGATGTCACAATATAGAGGCAAGGAAAAATATAAAGGAGAAGTATGGTCTATGCTGACGTCAGAAGACAGAGGCAAGGAGGATTAGTAAGGAGAAGTATCCTCTGTGCTGACGTTAGAACACAGAGGAAAGGATGAATCAAGAGTAGAAGTATCATTTGTGATGACGTAAGAACATAGAGGACACGTCATCGCCCAGAGGATAGAGCACAGAGGATAGACAATAGATGATAAGTGGTCAACACAGAAAATAAAAGTCAACCACAGAGGATAGAACGTAGAGGATAGATCATAGGTCAAGAATTATAAAAAGGAGTTAAGAAGTTATATGAGTTGAACAATATCGTCTGTGTTATTGTACACAGATTCGTCTGTATTACTATTCACGGACTTCGTCCGTGTTACTGTTCACAAACTTCCTCTATGTTACTATTCACGAGTATCGTCTGTGTTACTGTTCACGAGTATCATCTGTGTTACTGTTCATAGTTATCTTTTGTCCTATTTTTGACCATTCAGAAGTTAAAATTGGCCTTTGAGGTTTTCATAAAAGTTGTATCTCTTGAAATCCTCTTTCAAACTATCTAAAGAAACCCTAAATTGGATGTCCATAGCAAAAATTATGATAACAGCCCCGAAGTATGTATATATGTAAAGTGTAGACTCACCAATGTTGTTCCTTGAATTATTCAGGTTGAAAGGGATAAATGGATAGTCAAAGAGAAGAGCTGAGCTAGAAAGGGGAGTTTTGAATGCAAGTATGGGTGATGAATGTGTGTTATAAGTGTGCGACATCTTATAGTATCAGAGAAAGGAAGATGAACCGATAATGGTTAAGGTGTTTTCTATTGAGAAAACCTCACGTATTATGATATTCTGCATGAAAATTGAGGTCCAAAAATGGGTCCCGACAGTTATGGTATCAGAGCTTAGGTTTGTTTCCTAGGCTTATAACGCATGATAGTATGACTTGTGAGCTATGTGATTATTTGTTACAGTGTAAAGTGACATGCATACCTTGCATACATATAGGAAATAAAATTGAAATGTAGCTAATCCATAGTGCTTATTTTTTGTAGGAGTAAGATACCACCTCGTTGAAGAACACAAGGAATTCTACAAGGATCAGTTGCACCTAACTCTCCATTAAGAGAGGAGAGTACTGATGAGCCTGTAGCCCCAAGAAATGTTGAGGCTTTTATACGACACGGTGATGAGCCCTCTCAGTCCCTAGCCCGAGAGTCGCCTATTCTATAAGAACAACTGCCTCCATTAGATCCGAGGATGTTCCAAGCCTTTGCACAGGCATTTTTCCAAGCCATGGGACAGATGCCACAACCATCTGCTTCTGCCCTAGTTAAGAAGGAGAAACAGTTTGACAAGTTGAGGAAGTATGGAGCAATAGACTTCTATAGGACCACTGATCCAGAAGAAGCGGAGACTTGGTTGAGAAAGACCGAGAGGATATTGGATCATATGGATTGTGAGGATGATCAGAAGGTTGAGTATGCTGCTAGTTTGCTTCAGGGAGATGCTCTACATTAGTGGGATAGTGTGCCAGGGAGCTAGATGAAACTGTTGGTGTTGGCATGGAAGGACTTCTTGGCTGCCTATAAGAAGAAGTACCTATCTGAGGTGTATATTCAGTAGAAGTAGAGGGAATTTCTCAGTCTCACCCAGAGGGAGATGACTGTAAGTGAGTATGAGCGTCGGTTTACACAGTTATCCCGATATGCAGCAGAGATGATGCTGAGTGAGGCAGCTAAGTTTCGTCGATTGGATTCAGGGTTGCACCTATCCATCAGAGAGAAAGTAGTTGTGCAGAACTTCTGTGACTTCCAGCAGCTGGTTGAAGCTGCACTGAGTGTTGAAAATATTGAGAACGTAAAGAGTGCCGTGAAGAAGAAAAGAAAAGGGAGAAAGCAGATCAAGAGGGGAAGTGGTACTTCTATGCTCGAGAGGAGTGCCAGGAACATTCGTATGCATTCTTAGGTGAGGAGTAGTGGTGCAAGTAGATCCAGACATATGATGACTGTATCTCATCAGGCCTCAATAGCTGGAGGTAGTAAAAGAGGAGAAGGGGACAAGTCATTCGTCCCTAAGTGTGAACATTATGGCAAGTTCCATGGAGGAGAGTGTTACAGATTGACTGGAGCTTGTTACAAATGTGGAGAGAAGGGGCACATGGCCAGAGAGTGTCCTCAGCATACAAGGCATGAGAAGAGTCAGGTACAAGGTTCGAAGAGAATCGAGACTGTGGGACACTAGACTACAACTAAAGTGGGCAGCTATGATGCAGCAAAAAGGGTGAATCTTTCAGGGAGATCCAAGGGGCAAGTACCAGCTAAGGTATTTACAATGACACAGATGGATGCAGAGATCGCTCTAGAAGTTGTGAATGGTATGATTAAATTGTTTGATGATGATATTATTGTTTTGATTGATCCGGGTTCTACCCATTCATATGTGTCATCAAGTAAAACTGTGTGCGGTAAAGAAGTGAGCCTATTGGATACTCCTTTGATGGTGAGTACTCCAATTGACCAATGTGTTAATATTAGTCAAGTATACAGAGACTGTGAGATATATGTTGAAGGGGAACAGTTAGTAGTGGATCTAATGCCTTTAAAAATGGGAGGATTAGATGTAATTTTGGGTATGGACACCTTAGAGAAGTACAATCTAATCTGGATTGTAAACGAAAAGCATTGGAGTTCAAATTGGACAATGGTAAAAAGGTGGTGTTTGTGGGAGACAAAAGAGCAAGCCCGCCTAGAATTGTTTTAGCTTTGACTGCAGAGAAGATGATGAGGAAAGGATGTGAAGCATATTTGGCCTATGTGGTAGACATAAGGGCAGATAAAAAGAAGTTAGAGGAAATATCTGTGGTTAGGGAATTCCCAGATATCTTTCTCAGGGAATTACCAGGATTACCACCACCTAAGGAAATTGAGTTTCCCATTGAGCTTCTTTGGGGAATAAAACCAATATCGATTTTGCCTTACAAAATGGCTCCAGTGGAATTGAAGGAGCTTAAGGAGCAATTGGAAGAGTTATTAGAGAAAGGTTACATTAGGCTGAGCTCTTCGCCTTGGGCAGCTTCGGTTCTTCTTGTGAAGAGGAAAGATGGATCATTGAGGATGTGTGTGGATTATAGAAAGCTCAATCATGTCACGATACAGAGCAGATATTCGCTTCCTCGCATAGATGATTTGTTTGACCAGTTACAAGGGGCAAAAGTTTTCTCCAAAATAGATTTGAGATCAAGTTATCACCAGTTGAGGATAAATGAGATTGATGTACCAAATTCAGGACACGGCATGGGCATTTTGAAATTTTAGTTATGCCCTTTAGATTGACGAATGCACCTGCAGTTTTTATGGACTTAATGAATAGAGTCTTTAGGTCATTCTTGAACCAATCTATCAATGTCTTTATTGATGATATATTGGTTTATTCCAAGAGTAATAAGGAGCATGAGGAGTATTTGAGGATTGCATTAGAGACATTGAGAAAGAATGAGTTATATGCCAAATTCGATAAATTTGAATTTTGGTTAAGGGAAATAGCATTCCATGGACATAATTTCAGAGCAGGGAGTGCATGTGGATCCAAAAAAGATAGAAGTGGTTGCGAAATGGGAAGCACCTAAGAATGTGGTAGAAGTGAGGAGTTTCTTGGGCTTAGCTGGGTATTACAGAAGGTTTATAGAGAGCTTTTCCATGATAGCTGCTTCACTTTCTAAATTGAGAAGGAAGAATTAAAAGTTTGTGTGGACAGATGAATGTCAGAAGAGTTTTGAGGAGCTTAAGCATAATTGACGAGTGCAACAATTTTGACTTTGCTTTCAAGTAATGATGGGTATATAGTGTATAGTGATGCCTCAAAAAAGGGATTGGGCTATGTATTGATGCAAGGAGATAAGGTTATTGCCTATGCTTCTAGGCAATTAAAGCCTTATGAAATGACTTATCCTACGCATGACTTGGAGTTGGCTGCCATAATGTTTTCATTGAAACTATGGAGACATTATTTGTATGGAGTTACTACTAAGGTACTTACGAATCATAAGAGCCTCAAGTATTTGATGAGTCAAAAGGAGTTGAACTTGAAACAAAGAAGATGGTTGGAGTTATTGAAAGATTATGACTTGATGATAGAGTACCATCTAGGAAAGGCTAATATAGTAGAGGATGCATTAAGTAGAAAATCGACTATGACATATGTAGAGACCGTGTACCTTCCTTTGTTGGAGGAATTAGCCAAGCTCAAGGTGACATTGAGGCAAGTTGAGCTTGATTGTGTATTGGCTAATTTTAGGGTGAGGCCAATATTGAATGATAAGATTAGAGAATTGCAGGAACAGGATGAGTACTTGAGCAAGCTCAGAGAAGAGATTAAAAATAGTAAACCTTCTGAAATAGAAGTAAGGGAAAATGGATTTATAGTGGTAGGGAACTAACTATATATTCCCAATAGGAAAGAATTGAAGGATGAAATTCTTGATGAGGCACACAATGCTCCCTATGCAATGCACCCGGGGAGTACAAGAATGTATAGAGATTTGAAGGAGCATTTCTGGTGGAAAGGAATAAAAAAGGATGTTGCAGAGTATACTAAGAAATGCTTAGTGTGTCAATAAGTCAAGGCTGAACACCAGGCACCTTCAGGCAAACTTCAGCCTTTATCTATTCCAGAATGGAAGTGGGAGAATATTACAATGGATTTCTTGATGGGATTACCGAGAACGGCTAAGAAGCATGATGTAATATGGGTGATTGTGGATAGGCTGACCAAGTTGGCACATTTCTTGCCAATTAAGCAAACAGATTCTTTGAATGCTTTGGCCAAGAAATATGTGGATGAAATAAGCAGGCTTTATGGGATTCCAAGTTTGATAGTTTCAGATAGAGATCCCAGGTTCACTTCCAAGTTTTGGGAGAGCTTACAGGAAGCTTTAGGAACTAAGTTGCACTTTAGTACAGCCTTCCATCCACAGACTGATGGACAATCGGAGAGGACAATACAAACTCTGGAGGCAATGTTGAGAGCTTGTGTTATGGGTTTTAAAGGCTCATGGGATGATCATTTGCCTTTAATTAAGTTTGCTTACAATAATTCCTATCATTCAGGACTTGAAATGGCACATTATGAAGCTTTGTATGGTAGGAGGTGCAAGACCCCTACTTGTTAGGATGAAGAAGGTGAAAGGAGACTTATAGGACCTAAGTTAGTATAGGTGACAGTTGATAAGATTAAATTGGTTAAACAGAGGATTAAAGCAGCTCAGGAAAGGATGAAGAGCTATGCAGATGCACATAGAAAAGAGATCAAATTTGAAGTTGGGGACAAAGTGCTTCTTAGAGCTTCTTCATGGAAAGGGGTTCTGAGATTTGGTAAGAAAAGCAAGCTTAGTCCGAGATACATAGGCCCTTATGAGATCATTGAGAGGATCGGGCCTTTAGCTTATAAATTATCTTTGCCAACAAAGTTGTCTAAGATTCACAATGTCTTCCATATATAAATGTTGGGAAGGTATTGATCCGACCCTTCGCACATAGTTCAACCTTCAGAGGTTCAATTGAGAAAAGATTTGACCTATGAGGAGCAGCCAGTGGAGATTGTGGATTCGAAGGAAAAAGTTTTGAGAAATAAGGTAGAGAAGTTGGTGAAAGTTGTGTGGAGGAACCATTTGATAGAGGAGGCAATGTGGGAGCCTTTGGAAGCAATGAAAGAGAAGTATTCACACCTATTCAATGAATCAGGTAATAATTTCGAGGACAAAATTTTTTTAAGAGGGGGAGAAATGTTGGGCCTTGAATTTTTTTTATTTTAGTA
>JANZXR010000008.1:20794111-20804554 GCA_027575705.1 Erythroxylum echinodendron
AATGGAGAGAATTTTAATGAATGGAGACATAACCTTGACATTGTTCTTCAATATGAACGAATTTCATAGGTATTAATAGACAATGAGCCTGCACCTTCGAGTGTTAATTCAACTTCTAAGCAAGTCCAACAATATAAGTGATGGAAAAATGTTGATAAGACTTGTAAATGTTATATTCTAGCTTTTATCTGTGGATTTTTGCAAAAGCAAATTGCTTGCATAAAAAATGTTAGTGCAATGGTCCATCACCTACATGAGATGTTTAGTGTGAGGACTAGGCCTGCAAGAGTGGAAGATATCCAAAATCTTCATAATATTAGACAAAAACCTGGTGAACCGTTGTGGGATTATATGTTGAAGGTAATCTCTGTGGTTAATGAGGTTGAGATGCTTAGGGTGGATATAGACATGGATACACAGATGATTATGATCATCAATAGTTTAAACTGATCTTTTCAGCAATTTAAGTTGGACTATGAGCTCAATAGCAAGGATTATACCTTGAGTTAGTTAATGACTATTGTCTAAAGTATAGAGGAGATATTAAATATCAGGGCTCATGGGCCAGAAGCTAATGAAGAATCTTCTTCTAAGCCCAAGGCTAAGGGAAAACAAAAGAAGAAGGGCCCAATGAAAAAGAAGGCCCAAATAGGGGTCAAGGTCCAACCCATAAAAAGAAGGTCAAAACAAACACCAAAGGAAAGTGTTTCCAATGTGGTGAGCAGGGTCACTGGAAAAGAAATTGTGCGGTCTGCCTTGAGTCCTTCAAAAGCAAACAAGGTATGGGTTTCCTAAGTTTGTTAGGAATTAAAAATATGGAAGATTCTGATTCTTGGATTTTAGATTCAGGAGCTACTAATTATATTTGAAATTCTTTACAGGGGTTCCAGCAAAGAAAAAGATTCCATAAAGGCCAGTTTCATGTCAAGATAGCAGATAGATCCTATGTTTCAGTAGGATGAGTGGGAGTAATTATCTTGTACTTTCCTAGTGGTCATAGGTTATATTTGGAGGATGTATATTACATCCCAATGATTGTAAGGAACATGATTTCTATTTTCTATCTAATAAAATATGGTTATTCCTTATAGTTTGAAATTTTTGTTTCAATATATGAGAATAAGGATTTTATTTGTAATGAAATAATTAAACAGGGGTTGTTCTTTATAGAACTTATGACAAGCTCACTAAACACCATAGTGTTAATAAAACTAAGACAATCCAATGAGTCTAGCATTAATTCAAAATATCTATGGCATTTAAGAGTGGGTTATATCATTCAGAAAACACTTGACAGGTTAGTGAAGGATGGGATCCTTGTGGGCTTGGATAATGATCCATTACCCACCTGTGAATCTTGTATTAAAGGAAAAATGACTAAAGCCTTATTTCCTTCCAAAGGAAATTTATCTGAATCCACGTTGGACCTGGTACACACTGATGTGTGTGGGCCTATGATCGTACAAGCTAGAGGAGGTTATGAATACTTCATAACCTTTATGGATGATTACTCTAGACATGGCTATCTGTATTTGATGCACAAAAAGAGTGAGTCCTTTGAAAGGTTCAAAGAATTCAAAGATGAAGCTAAGAAGTAGCTAGACAAGCCATTAAAACAACTTTGATTGGATCGAGGTGGTGAGCACTTATCTGGAGAGTTCCAACAATTCCTAATTGACAATGGAATTGTTTCTAGCTTGTAAGCTCATAGAACACCTTAACATAATGGTGTAGCTGAGAGGAGGAATAGGACTCTATTAGAAATGGTAAGATCAATGATGTCATATGATAGGCTTCCAGAATCATTTTGGGGATACACCATACAAACGACAACTTTTCTTCTTAACTTTGCTCCATCAAAATCGGTGCCTAAAACACCTAAGGAGTTATGGACTGGACGAGTGCCTTCATTGAGGCATTTTGTGACTTGGGGCTGACCAGTCCATGTTCTAAGGCCTGAATCCATAAAGATGGAATCAAAGTCAAAAGTATGTTTATTTGTAGGATATCCTAAGGGTTCTATTTTTATAGTCCTCAGCACAGGAAGGTGTTTTTGTCGACAAATGTGACCTTCTTGGAGGAAGAATTTGCGAGAAATCATAAAGGAAGAAGTGAAGTAGTACTAAAGGAGTTAGCTATTTCATCCAAACCAAAAGTTGATTTGGATATAGCAGAACAAGATGTCGAAATGGATTCAAGAGTTGAATCAGAAGAGCAGCCTGAACATCAAGTCGTGCTTAGACATAGTGGGAGGGTTATGAGACAATCAAACAGGTATCTAGGTCTAGGACAAGGCATAATTGTTATCTTGAACCAACAAGAAATGGATCTCATTACTTATACACAGGCTATTAATGATGTTGATGTAGAAAAATAGCTCAAGGCGATTGAATCAAAAATAGATTCCATATACACCAATGAAGTCTAGATCCTTATAGATCTACTACTAGATGTAAAAAACATAGGGTGTAAATGGATCTACAAAAGGAAAAGAGGATCTGATGGAAAGGTGTAGACTTTTAAAGCTGGATTGGTAGCTAAGGACTATACTCAAAAAGAGGGTACAGACTATAAGGAGATTTTTCTCCAGTTGCCATGCTTAAGTTTATCAGAATTCTTTTGGCCATAGCAGCCTATTTCGATTATGAAATATGGTAAATGGACGTCGAAATTGCATTTCTTAATGGGGATTTTGAGGGGATCATTTATATGACCCAACTAGAAGGATTCATTGAGATAAGTAATAAGCATAAGGTATACAAATTGTAGAGGTCCATTTATGGACTTAACTAAGCATCTGGGTGTAACATTAGGATTGACAAGTCTATCAAAACCTATGGATTCATACAAAACCTAGATGAGCCTTGTGTCTATAAAAGGATACAAGAAGTCAAGGTTACTTTCCTAATCCTATATGTCGATGATATTCTGATCATTGGGAATGAAGTAGGAATGTTATCTACGGTTAAGGGATGGCTGAATGAACAGTTCTCAATGAAGGATTTAGGAGAGGCTAGCTATGTTCTAGGGATCAAACTTATAAGGGATCGTAAGAACTAACTGATAGCCTTGTCTCAAATAACCTACATTGAGAACATGCTCAATAAGTTTGCCATGCAAGATTCCAATAGGAGTTTCACACCTATTAGACATGGAATCAAACATTCAAAGGAGCAAGCACCTAAGACCCAAGAGGAGGTCGAATGTATGCATAACATTCTGTATGCTTTGATAGTTGGAAGTTTAATGTATGATATGCTTTACACTAGAACAGATATAAGTTACGCAGTGGGACTGGTAAGTAGATTCCAGTATAATCCAAGAATGGAGCATTGGACTCTGGTTAAGTGCATACTAAAGTATCTTCGTAAGACGAAGAACTTAATGCTTGTTTACTCTGAAAGTAACCTTATTTCGACAGGATATACAGATTCTGATTTCCAATCAGAAGCTGATATAAGGAAATCAACTTCTATTTCTATATTTTTTTTAAGAGGTGGAGCCATAGTCTGGAGGAGTACCAAGCAATATTGTGTTGCTGATTCAACTATGGAGGCTGAGTATGTTCCTGCTTATAAAGCAGCAGAAGAAGTAGTCTAGCTTTGTAAGTTATTGAATGATTTGGAGGTAGTTTCTGAGGCAGAAAAGGCCATTACACTTTATTATGATAATAGTGGGCCAGTGGCTAATTCTAAATAACCTCAGAACCATAAAGCTACCAAACACATTAAGAGAAAGTATCATCTGATAAGGCAAATAATAGAACATGGTGAGGTGAATGTGGTAAAGATTCCCACATAGCAAAACCTTGCTGATCAATTTATGAAGACGCTATCTTAAAAGAGTTTTGAGGGTCACATAATAGGGATGAGAATAAGGGATATGTTAAACTTGGTTTAGGTCAAGTGGGAGATTGTTGGAGTTATGTAAATATAGTGCCCTCGAAAGCAAATGTATTTACATATAATTAATTTTCTTCCATTTATTTTTTTAATGGAAATATTTATTATTAATAAAACAAAAGAGTTTGGTTTTATTTGTATGAACATTATATATCTAGTCATAAAGTACCAAGATTCTTTTGTAAGTAATATACATATACATGGAGATGTATGGGAAACATGTATATTATTAGAATCTAAATTAGTTGATTCATAGTTGAATAATCAAGTTGGTCACTTGATTATGGATTAGACTATAGTGTTGCGATTTATCTAACTGTAAGTAAAAGAGCTTACTTCAAGAGAATGATGACTTTCATATCATGATAATAGTTAAATATCCATAATGGAACTATTAAATGAATCTGGAATCAAGTATGTTTTAAAGAATAAAGTGGGTCGTTACTTTAATCTTAAAACTTACACTTTAGCATTCTCTTATTACGAACCACAATCTTGATGAGTGGTGAACTCATATGTGTTTCAATTATTAATAAGATCGGAATGGATTTGTATAGAGTATCAATCCAATGTTTGCATGTTGGAATTATTAATTGAAACATGTATCAGGGAGCATTCACTTAAATAAAGAGTTTATAGTGATATCATCACTTTTAGAAGTTTTTACGGAGTTTGATGATTAAACTGGCGCCAGTAGTTTGATGGATTAGCTACCCATTAAATCTTAGCACCAAGATAAGATCTTGTATGTTACTCACCATACAGAGTAAAACGAGACATCTAGAAAGAAAAACCAACATAACGGCAAAATGATAATTTTATCCTTTATTGAGTGGATGGCTATAATATGGTTCATAACAAAGTTTGCAATTAGGCATCTTATTTGAAACATGTATTCTCATAATATTTAGTAATTCAAAAGTTCAACCAATTTTCTTTAATGGAATGACATTTGGTTAATAAGCTAGAATTAATTCTAATGAGATTAAATTAATTCCAGGCTTATTAGAGCTTGAATTATATACGTCTAATTAGATTCCCTATTTGGCTTTTAGGAAGCTTATCAAGCAAAGTAAGAAATATAAATAGAGGTTTTAAAGCCCATGATTGAATGTTGAGCTTACTTTAATTAGAAGCCCAAATGAACATTTAATATTGGGCTTGACTTTGGTTTAATTTGATTAATTAAATTAAAACAAAGTTATTAAAGAAAGAGGGAGGGTGTATTTTTCTTTTTATACCTAAATGTGCAGCTGCAAATTTAGCATTGAATTATTAAATTAAAGATGGTTTTTATCATGCTTTATCATCATTAAATGGAGTAATGAGCTTATCATTAAATGGTTTAATGGTTCTCTCTTAATGATGATATTTAATGTAACCTTTTAGCATTCATTTCATTAAAGAAAGGAAGAGGTGCATTTGACGTATTCTCTCTTCCTTCTTTCATCCATAACCGAAATTGGCAAGGCCTCATTTAGGTTATTGGTCTTTTCATATAGCCATCTTAAACAAATGAGAAAAGTCTCATTTATTGGCTTCTTTATGATTAATTAAAGAATGAAGTGATGGATTAGATGCACATCACATCTTTCTTTCATGATAATCGAAATTGATAAAGAGAGGAAGAAGTGTTCTCGCATTTGGTTTTGACTCACTCTCTCCTCTCATGCGCGCATAACATAAACTTGAATGAGAATAGTCTCCTTTTTTGACCTCTTTCTTCTAAGAAATATCTCCTCAAAAATATTTCTTCTCCTTTCCCACCAAACGATCTTATTAACCAAGTTGTCCAAGAAGAGCAATTGGTAGATCGGATTGGTCGGGGATACAACAATAAGGAGAGGATACCAAAACTAAGGAGTTAAAGCTATATCAAGGACTCGGTATCTTTCTACCACCTTGTTCTTATGTAAATTATTTTCCTTATATCGTATCATGTATAGCTGAAATATGTTGATTTGGTTATGTTATTTGCACTGCGTTTTGATTTCAAAAAAGTTTTGAAATTTACTGTTTAACCAAATCTTGCAGGCTTTCATTTTCGATCCAACAATTGGTATTAGGGCAATTTTCTTATACATAATTTCGATTACTATATATGATACATGGGTTGGTAATTAAATGTTGTATGTTGCATATTTTTATATGCTGGGTTAGCAAAAATTAAGAGATTGTGGCTTAAGGATGGGGATTGAAATACAAAATTCTTTCACAAATAATTTCTTACAAAGAGAAACCATGACAAAATCTCAAGATTAGATGCTAAGAGGGCTTAACTACCACTAGCTAGAAGGAACTCTTGTCCTATGCTAACAATTATATCATTAATGTAATGGGAAGTGCAGGGTTTGGTACCTTCTCTTCCTTATCACTCAGTTCAGTTATCCTAGAGTGGTATGTATGTAATAATCAAACTTTCTCACTAGATCATTCACAAAAGATGATATGAAGGAACTGTTATTCTCTCTTAACCTCAAAAAGATCCACAAACCATATGATTTCAATGCCTTATTTTATCATAAATATTGGGACTCTATGAAGGATCATGTATGTGAAGTAATAGTTGAGTTCTTCTCTAATTCAAGAATGCTTAAAGCTTGGAAGAATACTGATTTATGTTTGTTTCTTAATGCTTATAACCACTCTTTCTTTCTAGAGAATTTAGGCTCGTATCATGTTGTAACAGTTTTTACAAAAGTATTTCCAGGTTATTGGGTAATAATTAAAACAATCTTGCCTTCCTTTATTAGTTAATTAGAAGCAACATTAATAAAAGACAAATGCATAGGGTAAAATGTAATGCTTGCTCAAGAATTTGTCATGAGTCATCATCTCTATAGATTGGGGGCCAACTATGCACTCAACATTGATATCCATAAAGCTTTTGACATCGTGAATTGGGACTTTATGCTTCAAACTTTAGAGGGATTTAGATTTCCAACTTCTTTTATCTCCTAGAAAAATAGATAGTTAACTACAATTTCATTAATTTTACTCATAATTACTAAGAATGCAAGTCAAAAGCATAGATTTAAGTTCCATAAGAAATGCAAAAAGCTAGTTATAACTCGTCTTACATTTGCTAATGATTAAATCCTTTTTTAGAGTGCTAATGTTCCTAATTTCATATATAATGAAATCATTTAAGGAATTCAACTCTTTTTCAAGTCTAAGCATAAACAAAGATAAGAACTTCTTAATAGTCTCTGCATATGTTTCCTCTTCAACATAAAACTAATCTAAACTATTAAGTTTAACTCTCAAGTCTCCTCCATTTTCATATTTAAGAATTCAAATCTCTTCTAAGAGACTTAATTTTGTGGATTATCAATGGCTTTTTTATGTGATTACAATGAGGATTAGGGCTTGGTTAGCAACCTATATGTCTATTGATCCACTTTATAGTTTTTCCTAAGAAGCTATGCAAAGAAATTGATAACCTCCTTAGGAATTTTCTTTAGACAAGGATTATGCTTTCTAAACCTTTTTCCAAGATAACTAGAAAAGAAATAAAGGGTGATTAGGAATCAAATTTGTAATCTTAGTGAATAGATTAATGATGATTAAGGGGTTTTCTAGAATTGTTAGTGAAAAAGAGTCCCTTTAGGTCAAATGAGTACATAAACTCTATTTGGGGAACATCAACTTTTGGACTATTAAACCTAAAGCAAATTCTTGTTAGAGTTTGCTACAAATTCTAAAGTTAAGGGAAATCATTCAATTAGTAATCCAATATAGAGTGGGGAATGGAAAGGGTAATAGATATGGTTTGACAATTTGAGTGTTCTTGGCCCTCTGAACTTACTCCCTTGCTTTGCAAACATCATAATATATTTTTCTACTAAAGCTAAGATGAGTTGCTTAATTAATGAAGGAAGAATGTTTTGTACTAATAAGAGTACAAAATTCTTTTAAAGTTGCTTTCCTCATTATCCCCCAAACCTTTAGTTGGAAGATAAGGCACTGTGATTGAGGCAGCCATCTGGTAAGTTCAATGTCAGAAGTTGAATAAATTTACTTAAAACTTTAGCTCCTAAGGTTGGGTGGTTTCCTTTAGTCTATAACAAGCTACTCACTCTAAAATCTCCCTCATTCTCTAGCTTGCAATGAAAGAGAGACTTACTATTATGAATCCTATTAGAAGCTCCTATCTCCCTCTCACTAATTTCATATGTAAGCTATACTTAAAAGCTTAGGAAACCAATGTCGTCTATTCTTTGAATGTCCATTCACCAATTCAATATGGAAGGATATTTGAGGCTCTACAACCTAGATCATCAAGATTTACATTAGGGAAGTGTTATTTACTAGATCACCAGCTTAATCAAAAGAAACAAAGATGATGATAATTTCATTAACGTAACTTTAGGCACTTTAATTTATAGCATATAGTGAGAAAGGAATCAACGGATTTTCAAAACCAATAATGTACCCTAGAGCTTGTGAGCGAAAGGAATATTATATGCATTAAGGAACTAGTTGCAACTAGAAGAATAACTTTGATACTATCTTCAAACATGAAGATGAGATGGAATTTATAACTTCCAATAACTTTGTTACTTCATGGTTCTCTGAGAATTAATAAAACAATAGGATATTGTTGCATACAATGATTGTTGCTTCGTATTAGTGTGGTATGTTTCTACTGATGTTATTTTTATAACGTAAGCAATGGATTGATTAGTAATTTAATTTTTCTTTTTTAAAAATGTTAAAAGACTTTACTATGTATATTAAAATATAAGTCAAATTATAATATTTTGAAATATAAAAGGAAATTTTTAATATTTTCAAAATTAATTAATTCAAACTTTTAACTAACAGAATCTGAGACAATCTTTAATAAAATAACGAAAGTTTTAATAAAATATTAAAGTGCATCTTTTTTATTTATTTTTCTTCGTTTAGCTCCCACTAATACCAGAGTCCCAAGTGGCATTAGTGAAACATCCATGCTCCAACTACAGCCATTTTGCCCCCAAGTGACATTAGTTTTCCACTTGCGTTTTATTCTGTTTCATATTTTCTAAGGCTATCTTTGGTTGGGTGGTTATTAATGGAATTTAATGGAATGTAATATTTTTCTATCATTTGAGAGGATTTATAATGAAATGGAATGGAATAGGAAGGAAGGTGAGGGTTTCACATTACATTCCATTCTATCCTAAACAGTAAAATAAGTTACCTTCGATTTGGGAGTTTAAGATGAAATGTACTATGACAAATAACATTTCACTATATTACATTATGAACCCTTCTATCCCTCTCAAACAACAATTTTATAATATTACATCAATTTACATTTCATTCTATTGTAAATTATTTCATCCTATCTCATTCCCATTCCATTAAAAAGTTTACGTCGAACAAAAAATAGCCTAAAGCAATAGATGAAGAAACACTATTTCCTTGCAAGTTATTTAAGGTTTTGGACAATCCCTTTGTATGGATATCGTATCTCTGTTACCTTCTGGAATCAATGCCTTGAAGCTGCAACGATCACTTCAAGTTAGGATGCACTTGATCTTGAATTCATCATTGTGTCTTAATGAAGGACTTATAGAAGGTAAGGAGACTAAAACTCTTCGCGTGCTAAGTTGGGTCCTTGGAAATAACAAGAATGATGAGGGATAAGAAGAAGAAGAATAAGAAGTAGACTAGTGGGATTGGGATCGTCGGAGAAGCATAAAGTCAATGTTCAAGAGCTTGAAGTCTCCATCTTCAAGCCGGGATTTCAGGATGGAGTCGTGCTAAAATTGGGGGCAAAAGGGCTTAATTTAAAATGTGGATTCTATCAGTCTCAGCATGGAAGACAAAAAAAGATTTTAAAAGGTTAAAATTTATGTTAATTAAAAATTGAAGTAATTAATTTTGAAGTCCTTAAAATTCTTATACACTTCAAAATGAGTTAAAGTGTCTAACATGTACTTTGAACTCAAAATAGTTTTTAACTTTTGAATTTCACTCTAGTTTTCAAAATGATATATAATTTATATTAAATTATAATCAAATTGCATATATAAAGGCATTAAAAATTATCTTTATTTAAAGGTGATATGATTTCATGTGCACAAACATATCATAAATATTCATAATCTAAAATTTAAATATAATAAATAAATTAAAACAATTTGGAAATTCAAAAGTAACAAGCACTAATTAATAAATATTATAAATAAAAATATAGATATAGGCAATGTTTAAAAATCGTTGGAAAACGTTCCACCTTACCACTGATTAGAATTTTGCAATGTTCTGACTCGTACTGGCCGAAAAATGGTATGACCGAAAAATAAAATTATGCTTAAAAATATGGGTTGTAAATACTAACCGCTACTGACTGGTATTTAAAATATCCGCCAAATACCAGCCAATACCGTGAATTTTAAAAAATGGAAAGACCTTTTTGCAAATTTTTCAAAAAATTTTAAAAGTTTTCAAAAAAATTCCCCTCCCACGTTCCCCTCCCTCCCTTTACAAACTTTTTTTAATTAACTATTTATTTCAATTTTTATTGTGATTTTTTAATTTTTATTTT
>JANZXR010000008.1:20824285-20837880 GCA_027575705.1 Erythroxylum echinodendron
AAGAGGAAGAGTTTGGTTTTAAAAATCTTGTGATTTACAATTATTGCTTTAATTATTTCAAATTGATATGATGCCATATGGAGTATTGTAGTGATTTCACGTAGCGCTCCCTTATCATAAGATATGTATCGGAATGACCTATGGGCGTCCTGATGCGTACCCTACAGTGAGGGGGTGTTACAGAGTGAATATCATTAAATTGCACTAACGAGAGTTAGGTAGTTTAATAGAATGAGAATTGAATCAAACTGGCAAAATTGTGTAACGAGAGATCGTGCATAGATTTTCGGTACGTTATTGGACAATTTCAGATGTAAGTTAGGTTTTGGGTAAATTGTGAATCGAGATGTTGCAATTCTATAATCTAAATTAGGGTTAAAGATTATAACTCAAAAGAGAGAAATCCACTATAGGACCGTCTAGACCCGTTAATTCAGTAATTTCATAATCAATTAGATTTTCATTAAGGTTGGATTAAAACCCCTTGTATCTCAATTGGTAGTTCCTAGGTTGATTCTTGATTTGGTTATGCAAATTGTTATCTTATTTATATTTTTGAATTTGATTATTGGGAATTAATTGTGTGATTGAATAATTTTTTGTTTTAGTTTTGTTCATTGAATTATTGTGAATTGTGTTCAGCCTTAGATTTTAGGATTAGATTAACCTCCTCATATGATCGACATCTAAGGTACTATGCATACGACCTGTGCACTTGCGGTATTGTCATGGTTAAAACATACTAAAACTTATCATATGGAAACCTGTGATTAAGTTTTTAGCATCGTTGTTGGGGAGGCGATTAGTTTAGTTCTTTAGTCTAAGGTTTTTCCACTATCTTTTGTTTTTAAATTAGTTTCTTTTTCAAATTTGGGGCGTAAAGTAAAGACACATCAAGATGTCTTTGAATGATAATGAGACATCTAAAGAGTTGAATGTTAAGAATAGATTAAAAGAACGATCATGGAGGATGTATATTATATGGAGCAAGGGAAGCTTACGAAGTTCAAGGAGCCCCATTTTGGTTGGGGAAGTTATCATTCTTATATGAACTTTTACAATTCAGGGTGGCAAAACCACCCAGATTTCTATTTGTCCAACAATGCAAGCACTCACATGAGATATCAAGACTTATTTGAATTTCAACATGATGAATCTGGTTTATAGGATTCCAAGCTGGGCAAAATCATGGATAAGCTCACAAATATGGAAGAGAACTAGAAGAGATTGGAAGAGAAGTTTAATTAAGTAGAACAGGATCATGCATCTTTTATTCACAATCTAGAGGATTGAATAGGTCAGCTTTCCAGGGAATTTTGTAAGCAAAGTGTGGAAAACTATCTATGCAGCATGAATGTAAATTCAATAGAGCCATGTCAGGCTATCACAGTTAAGAATAGGGTAGAGCTAGAAGAACCAGCAAGAAAACAAGGTAAACCTGAATTTAAAGAAGACTAAGAAATTAAAGCAGAGGATGAAGAAAATAATGCCAACCATCCCTATTATTCACCAGTTCTTGATGTACCATATGTGAACATCGAAAAATCTTGGAGAGATGTTCAGGATAATAACTCTATCTTTTGGATTGATGATGATCAAATGACATTCAATATGAATGATGTAATTAAGAATCCGAAGGTTAGTAGCTCATTCAGGATAATTATTGTGTTTGAATCTTCTGAAGAATAAGACTATGAAGAACATACAACAACAGACATAGAGTTTGAATAAGCGATGAAAGTCTTTGTTCGTGAAGTGGAAGAAGTAGAGGAGACGAAGGTGATTAAGGACGAAAGAGAGCAACTCACCTTTATACAGAATAAACTGTTGGATTCAATGGAAGATTCAGGTAGATTGTTGTCCCCTATTTTGTTAACAGTTTGTTAATGAGAAGGACATTGATGAAATTAATTAGTTTTCTCAACTTTATCAATATTGTCCTTTTGTTTTTTACAATTTGTAGCTTACTTACCAGCTACAAAACCAATGTCAAATGAAAAAGGTAGAAGCAAGCTGCTTATAATTGATCCTGGATGAGTTTCCAAGAATAGAGCGTCGAGCTACCGATGGTAAAAGAAGTGCAGTATGGGATGCAACCCATGAAATTTTATTTCCTTTGATAATTTTTTATAGAATATTTGATTTTTGTAGTTAGGATTATTTTGTTTTCCAAATAAAATCGGGAAGAAATAGGACTTCGATAGAAATTGGATGATCAATTAAGTACTTCAATAGAAGGTGAAAGGACCACAAAAGAATTAAGAAGTGATTTCCAAAAAATTGTGAAAAGAACAAAAGAATAAAAATAAAGAAGTGATGGAAAAGTGCAGGCCACAATCTGGGCAGGAACGGGATAATGTGTTTTGAAAGGAAATTTCTACCATTTTACCTCCAACCATCTTTATATATTTGATTCTAACTTCTCTTTTTCATTCACTTTCATTTTTTCTTTATCTCTCTAGACTTCAAGCCTATAAACGCTCTTACATCTCTCTAAAAATTTCAAACCTCCAAAATTTTTCCAAATTCTACCTAATTCTTAAGAATTATGTAACGTATTAAACAATTAGTCAGACGGGAGTAATCAGTACGAAATTAAGTTATAGGACGTGGGAGAATAAACAGAGCAGTAGACTTTAGCGCACCCTTCCCAATCTACATAGAGGACGAAGGTATTCGTTTTCAGTCTTTAAATGCTAAACAAACTATAGTTCACAAATATTTTGATTTTGAAATACTTAATAGGGTAGAATTGCCTGAGATGGTATAAAATTTAGCTGAAAGAATCCAGTGGACCCAATTTATACAGTTCTAATTTCCTGTTTATCTATAGCTCACATTGGAAATTTTCAGCTCATTGACTTATAACCCTAGGAACCCCAAGGAATTGTGGTTTAGGTTGAAAGGAAGAGCTTATGAATTGAATGTAGAAATCATGGGTAATATGTGCGGATTCTATGAATCCTCCATCATCGATCAACATGAT
This sequence comes from Erythroxylum echinodendron, assembly GCA_027575705.1. NCBI lineage: Eukaryota > Viridiplantae > Streptophyta > Magnoliopsida > Malpighiales > Erythroxylaceae > Erythroxylum > Erythroxylum echinodendron. The sequence continues at coordinate 20,827,272 of JANZXR010000008.1, forward strand.
GACTTTTCTTCTTCTCAATATTAGAGTAATCTCATTGGAATAAAGCAATTTCATGCTAAGAATGCCTAAATCCATCAGATAAGAGGAGAAAGTCCAAGATAGTCAATTACCCAAGAGATCTATTTGATTGGGAAGTGATTAGTGGATATAAAGAGATAAAAGGTGCAATCCACAAATCGCATGTGTTAAGTATGGAGAGTCGATTCATTTCACCCATGCTTCGATCACTTCTCGACGCGGTATAATCAGTCTTCGCTTTGGCAACCCCAGGTAGCTCAGTTAGTTTATCATCCAAACTTAATCTTTCGGTTTATTGGATTCTATCGAGCTAGATCTAATAAATGCTACGACTTACTGAGATATTAGATTTTGACTGATTTCTCTTTGAATCGGTGGCTAGAAAGAGGGCATTTTGATCACTTGGCACCGGTCCTTGTGAGGGAATTTGAAATTCGGTTAAAGAAAGATAGGACATAGTTGATTATGAATTTCATAAGGTCCCATAAACACTTGTTGCTGCACAAATTCACATGTCAACTAGTTTTTCACAAAACGAAAACCAAAAAGTGTTCCACAAAGGAACTTTTTATGTTGTGGTGCATAGATTACAGCATTCCAATGTGCACATCCATATATGTGCTAAGTGCTATTATTGTGACTCCGAGGAAGTGGAGCAATAATTTAGGAATGGGGTACCTTGTGTTTGCAATTGTTAAATATTATGGCGTGGACCATAATGGGTTAACTGTCCACTTACTTAACTTCCTAAACCATCAACACTTATGGGGGGATGAGATCCTTCATTTCCACAACTTGGAACTTAGGGAAATTAGCGAAAATACGCATGTCAGCGCGACCTCAGTAGGCAGAAGAGTCCAGTGAATAATCTGAGGAAGAAGAAGAAGAGCAAGGTTAGAAGGAAGTTCTGGATACAATCTAAAAAACCAACAAGACATTTGCAGAGAACACCAGAACAATGAAGGAGATGGCCCAGGCAAAACGACGCCATAGTTGGAATATCCATTGGATCCACAATATTTCAAGGCTCAGGGTGTTCAATTGCTTCCACCGACACCGACACCATCACCACCTCCATCTCCATACAATTTTGGCTAACCCATGTTTCTTTTTCAAAATTAGTCTTCATTTTTATCTTTAGTTTTATTTATATTTATTTTTCTGTTTACTTTAATTATATATTTCTTCTTGCCTTTTATGTGCTTATTGCTCTCTTCTCACATTAAGGACAATGCATTGTTCAAGTTTGGGGAGGGTTATGTGTTTTACTTTGTATGTGATTTTTCATATGGTATGATAGCGTTAGGTTGCATTTTGTGAATTATTTGAATGTGTCAATGGCTTAGATGGATTGAAATTTATTTAATTTTGGACCATAGTCTATTAGGTTGTGATTAATCATTGGCTCGTAAAATTGGTGAATTAGGAATCTTTGGATAAATATATAGCTTAATTAGAATTTAGTTTAAGTTTAGCACCCTATAGATTGTCACATTCATTCATAATTTGAGGCTTTTCAACTTAAGTAGCTTTACTAGTATTTTTCACGGAAATGAAAAGCTAAAGCAACAAGGTAGACAATAAAATAAAAAAAATGTGTGTTAAATAAATAACTATTCCATTGACTTTTAGGTTATGAATAAAGTAGTGACCAGTTGAAAATGTGATACAACTGAGTAACCAGATCAACACGCAATACAAATGTATGTCTTTGTGTCAAAAAGCTATAATGATGTTTCAACGAAGCTGTTTAATAAAAGTTACTTAGTCAAGTAAACAGATTGACATTCATCACTATTATTTGCCTTCAAATAAAAGACTAAGTATGTGCTTAAATAAGTAAATGAAAAAAATGTTCTTAATAAAAACCTACCAGATTTGTAATAATCTTGACTTTTCATGAAAATATACATAGGAATAGTTACAGAGTCTGAAGGGCCAAAGAATTATTCATGTGTGTGTGTAATTAAAATGGGTAAATAAATTAACCCTCGGATCTCAATTAATTTGTATATTTAGTTCAAGCCCCTAGACATAGATTTTGCATGTTAATGATTTGATATAACTTGTATGATGTGTTTAAGATTAAATTTAGTTCATGAAGTTGAAGCCATTTCCCCATTACTGCATTGTGTATTGTGTGTTAGTTGTTTTGTTTGCTTGAGGACAAGTAAACATTTAAGTGTGGGGATGTTGATAGCTGTAATTTGCATCATGTTTTAGGATTTAATTTATTATGTATTTAGTATTAATTTGAGTGTTTAGTGTGTGTGTCTAGGTTAGAATTGTGTTAGTTTATGTGCTTAAGTGTTTTTATGGGTTAATATAAGTTTTTGAGCTTAAATCTTATATTTTGAGGTACCTTTATGTGTTTGTTAGTGCTTCAGGGCCAACAACAAAGAATAGAGGGGTTTCAAAGACTTTCGGGCTAAAACCACGACCCATAATCGTGACAGATACTTATGAACTAGACCACGATGATGGAAAGACTCTGTAATAGGCCAAAATCGTGGAATTTGGGCTACGATCATAACAAAGAGGTTAGATGTTGGGCCCGATTGTGGCTTGCATCATTCGAACAAGCAAACAAGAGAAAAAGTTAGGTTTCAAGGGATTTTTTAGAACCCCAGAAAAACCCTAGGGCTGTCAAGGTATTTAAGGAACATGAAGAACAGAAGATAAGAAGCTTTTGCATCAGCCACATTCCGAAAATCCTAGAGAGCTTTATGGAGAGAATGAGGAAGGAAACGAAGGAAGAGAGACACGAAGAAGAAGCCTACGTGAAGTACTTCCCGGAATAGGAGGTTTTCCAATGTTGCTACCTCCATCAAGCTCTTTCACTTATGTTTTCTGATTTTATTTCAATTTTATTGATGTATAGAATTGGGATAGTCATTGAGAATAGGTTTTGTTGAATGTTGATTTATGTTTATACTCACCTTTGGGATTTTTATCTTTGAGATTAATGAAATTTGATTTATTGTCTTTTTATTAAGTTATTGTGATTCAATTTTTGTTCTTAATAATTTGATAACAAACTAAGAGGGTAAGCTAAGTGAATATCATTAAATTGCACTAATGAGAGTTAGGTAGTTTAATAGATTGAGAATTGAATCAAACTAGTAAAATTATGTAATGAGAGATCGTGCATAGATTTTCGGTAGGTTATTGGACAATTTCAGATCTAATTTAGGTTTTGAGTGAATTGTGAATTGAGAGATTGCAATTCTATAATCTAAATTAGGGTTTATAAATTAAGGTTAAAGATTATAAATCGAGAAAGAGTAATCCACCCTAGGACCATCTAGACCTATCAATTCAGTAATTTCATAGTCAATTAGATTTTCTTTAAGGTCAGATTAAAACCCCCTTTCTCTCAATTGGTAGTTCCTAGGTTGATTATTGATTTGGTTGTGCAAATTGCTATCTTGTTTATATTTTTGAATTTGATTATTGGGAATTAATTATGTGATTGAATAATTTATTGTTTTACTTTTGTTCATTGAATTATTGTGAATTGTGTTCAGCCTTAGATTTTAGGATTAGATTAACGCTCCTTATGGTATCAACACTTAGGTCTAAAAAATATTAAAACTTATCATATAGAAACCTGCGATCAGTAAAGAACTCCTAAGTTAGAGGGTTAGGCATCTGAGGATGCAGTAGGACTAATTTCCACCAATCATAGGCTGCCCCTTATAAAAGAGAGACAATAAGGCAACCATTGATTTGGGTGGACACTTGATCTCATCTAAGACCCTCTATGTCCACTCTAACCAATATTCGTTTTATTAGATTCTTCTAGATTCATGGCCACAAATTCTTTCTCCTCATTGTTTCTCAACGCTTTTATGCGAGACTTTAGGCATGGTCATTCTATCCATTAATCTCAACATATTATAGGAGAGCTTTAGAAAAATCTCCTTAGGTACTAGCGATACTAGTATTTCACCCTTTGTAGGCTTAAGAGGAACTAAGACTAATTGATCTCTCCCTACCACATAATAAAATGATTGTTCATTAGCTTTACGAGATTTACCAACTTTGTTATTTATAAGAAAATAGGGACATCTATATTAGGCCAACACAAAACCAATCTATATCACACATCATTAGACTCTTATTGGTCATAACTACCTAAACCGTAGCTTTAATACCGCAAAATGTAACACTCCCTATACAGAACTTACAACCACCCATATACATGGCAACTAAATCCCTATACATACATTTATAGCATGCATTTCTATTCATTTATAGGGATTGCCATCATACATTTGTCTATTAAATGTTGTACATATACATATTAAATCATTTTTGTATCATTTAACATTATCATGTAAAAGTACATATTCACATTTATATGATAATGTAAAAGAAATATTACAAGCTCTTTCATTCCATATACAATCATCTTTAACCAAAAAGATACATTCCAAAAGTACATTTACTTCTAACGGTTGGCCTTGGTCCCTAAAAATAATCCCCATGCCTCACTCTTACTAGTTGGACCTACACGTATTAACAAACATTCTAAGATTGAAACCTTAGTAGGAAAACACTTAGCTTGAACGACCACTCACAGAAGTCATCTGAAAAGCACACACACGTTCATAAATATCATAAACTGATATAAATAGTGATGGCATAATCCGTCAATGTACCTAATGCAAATATGCTTCAATATATTATTCATATACTGTAAATTTACATTTATAAACTAAATATTGATACTTAACACTCATTAACACAAATTATTCATGTTGTCATGTAGTATCTCTTACTTATAACTATTTAATTTATTTCCTTTGTTAGGCCTACAAATTCTTGTGGCTGTGGATACTGGGAGCTGTGGATATTCGAAGATATCAAACTATAGATACTTGAAAGTATCAAACTATAGATACCCAAAGGCATTAAACCGTAGAGACACTTTATGCTTGAAATGAATAAACCATTATTGTCAAGCTATAGCAACTACACTGTAACCTTATAGTTATGCCTATCTATCCATCATTAAGACAATGAAGCAAGAACTGTAACATTTTCCTTTAACCATTTGTCAATTTCATAATTCACATATTGACAAATCATATGATATTCATTTGAAATCATAAAATTTGTATTTTTGTTCATACATACAAGTCGTATCTTACCACGATTAGAAGGATATCAAAATCACACTTGTATAATCATACTATACACAGTTAAGCAATAAATATCCATATAAATTATCTATATACATGTAAATTTCCTTTAGCAAACATTATGATCAATCCTAAATTTTAACGTTTAATCACCCAATTCACATATTGTAAGTCATATTTCATTTATCTCTAAGTGTTTGCAAAGTTTTATAAACATCCTAAAGGTTCGAATATGATTAGGAAAAAATTAAAACAAAAACAAACTCAAAATAATGCAATTTCCTTCCTATCTTGTCCCTTAACCAAAATTCATACCTTCACTTGCTCTGTAATTCTCACATAGAAAATGTAGGTCTTCTAAACATTTGTTACCTTATGTTTTTGGTTTCCATAAAATAAAAAATCAGGCCATTTGGACTTCTAAATCATGAAACATGCACCAAACATCACAAGATGCTCTAACATAGAGGAACATCAGGTCATCATTTTGAATCTTAAATTCCAATATCATTTAGCAAGACATAGGTCAGGGTCTCTTCTAGAGATTTTTAGTTTATGTCTTCAGTTTCATCACCAATTGAAATTACCCAATTTAAAGGTTTATAGGTAGAGTTATTGCCAAAAAAATAGGACTACTTCAAACGAACCTAAGGCAGAATTCCACTATACGTTACTCCCTTGTCATATTTAACCAATTCCATGCAAAGTAACACCAAGATACCATTCCAAAAACCTCATATCCAAATCAAACATATATGAATAGAAATTAAACTAAATGTAGTCCTAAACCTTGAAATTGGTCAACTAGCTCTTTTGATGTTTTTCCTTCTCTTCCCCTTTAATTTTGCTCGATTCACCAACTAGAAACATCGCAAATACATACCTCAATCAAAATTCCAACCTTACAATTCATCTCTTTATGATAAAAGCAATAAAATATAAAGATGAAAAGAAATATCATTAACTTTTACCTTGATTTCCAACTAGGACTAGCTTGATTCCTTATGCAAAATGATCTGATTAAGAAGATGAAATGGGGAGGAAATATGAAGAGAAAAATCTAGAATGAAAACCCTACATTCATGATCCCTCTCTCCTCTCTTCTACCACCATTTCATTAAATTTCTAGACTCACGCACATACTTCAATGCTATTGGACCATTTGTTAACTTTAGGCAAAATTGCATATTTGGTCCTACTTCTTTCTTTAATTCCCAAATTGGCATATAATATCATCAATTTATTTCAATTTATTCTATAGTTCACACATAATTATTCATATGCATACTGAAATGAACAAATTACCTATTTACCCCTTTCTTTCAAATCAATTACCATTATGTCCCTTACTATGCTTAGATGCACTTAATACTTTATGTTCACTATTTAATACACCCTAGATATGCTATAATGCTTCTAGGGTATATATTGGGACCTTACATTTCTCTCCCCCTTTAAAAAGAATTTCGCCCTTCAAATTCATACTTGTATTGAATAGCTGTCAATGCTAAGTTCTCATCATCGATTCGGGTTCCTAAGTTGTCTCTTCAATGCCATGATTGTGACATCCCATGTTCGGGGTTAAACCCCTAAAATAGTGAATTGAGAGTACAATGAGAAATTAAAAGTGCATTTCATGCTCATGTATCATAGTATATTCACACACATATGAATATTTATTTTTGGACACATTATAATAATTGTACATGCATTCATTAATATTTTTCGGGTATGATTGATTAATTAAAATATGAATTGTGACTTATTTGCATCAAAATTTTATTTGGAGACTATTAGTATTATTTCAGAATTTTTGGTGAATTTTAGAAACGTTTTGAAAATTTCAGGTATTTTGGATTAGGAAAAAATAAAGAAATATAAGATAAATGGGAATTGTGGATTTTATTGCCTTGAAAAGTACATTGGAGTGTATTAAAATTGATTTAGTGATTGTACTAATATTTCGGGTCTTTTGGAAATTGAGAGTATTTTTTTAAATGACAAATAGAAGTGTGACAAATGGACTAGTAAATGTGTGACAAGTGGAGCAATTAGGAAGTGACACATGGCTTAACCAAATAAATGAAAAGTGTAACACATGCAAAAAGGACATGTGGCAAGAATTAAAGGAGAAACTAATGAAACACTTAGGCTATTGACAGCGCATGTCGAGTGCACTGTAAAATTTACCTGACTCTGCACACTAAAATTTGTAGTTGCGGTAAGTCGGGATCGAATCTACAGGGAATGTTCGGTTAATTTTCGTAATGAAATTAATTGATGCAAGTAAAGAAAATAGGGGAGAGGGTTTCGGTTTTAAACAATTTAGAAAATTAAAGTAAATTTAAATTGCTGGAAATAAATTAAATCAATTAATCGAAAATGGAAAAAGTGTTGACTATGAGTAAAGTCCGGTTCTAGGGTCAATCTCGGCCTAACCACAATTAAGCATATTCCTTCATTCTAAAGTCTTACAATTCTTTTCGAACTATTGATCGGAGACTAATAGAGCGCTCTATAAATCTCGGTTTTGCTTAGGTTGAATTTAATCAAGATACGATCATTAATTAAACCTAACTACCGAATAACCTAGGATACGATCTCTATATTCAATTTGGCAGTCGCATTACGAATTAGGAAATGATCAATATAAGTAGTAACCTCACACGTTCAGGTTTTCAAACCTAAGTTATGTTGTTCCTAACAATTAACGATTGTTAGATGCTACTTCAAATATCAAAAGTAATAATTACGGATTACAATTGATATTTTAGCAATAGGTTCAAAATAAACAATCAAAATAAAATATTAAGATTATTTATCCTAAAACCATCCAAATCAATATTAACAACATAACAATCCGAAAAGAAATCACAACTTTAAAACGACGAAAATAGCTTAACCGTGACTCGGCATCGATATCTCTGTTGAACTGATGTCAGGAACCTAGCCTTCCATATTTTTTTCTGCTTAGCTTCCACTCCTGCCTGGCTCCTCTGCTTTGCGTCTGCGGTCTTTGTATTTTTCTCCTTGCTCTATCGTCTCGGTTCCTGCCGCCACTGCTAAAACAAATAAAAACCAGTTTCTCCTTTGTTCCTCTTCATTCTTGTCGCCGCTCCTGTTTCTGCCAAAGCCAACAAAATCAAAAATTAATTCACCCCCTTTTAAAACCCTGTAATGTTATTTTTATAACACTGCAGTGTTAACTACATTTAACGTAACGCAGAACGTTGTGTTACGCAGCAGCATTAGTGCATGCGTTAAACGTATGTGCTGCTACATTTTACGTAGCATATTCATTTTTTTTTGCTTTTCAATTTGTTTTAAAAATTTTGTAACGCATGCGTTAAAAGCATGTGCTGCTGCGTTTTACGCAGCATATTCATTTTTTTGGCTTTTCAATTTATTTTAAAAATTTTGTCTTTTTAGTCTTAAAAATATATCAATATATCCAACCTAACAGTCAACACAAATTGAACATAATTTGACCATTTTATCTTAAAAATAGGATTGAAATTACATGTAAATACATAAGAGAATATAAGAAAATTCAATCCTATCAAATACTCCCATACTTAGTCTTTGACCGTCCTCGGGAAAATCATCAAAATCAAAGTCACAAACCAAAGCTTTAACTCATTTTCCACATTTCTTGAGAACAGATAACCATAAGTAGATGTGAATGACTTTCAAAAACCTAAGCAAAATCTCAACATTCAAAGCTTTTACTCATGATCTATTAACATTCAATATCTTCAAAAACTGAGCAATCTAATGTTAGACTCGGAAAATGTGTTTAACTGGAATATATTCATGGGTACACTCAACACCATTCATGACCATGACAATCCACAACTTTGCATATCATTTCATTTCTCCACCACTAATGTTCACATGCAAAATCATGAATCAAAGGACTTTCCAAGGTTGTAATGTGGGCAAAGGTAAGGTGAGATATATTTGGGTTAAGTAGTATGAAAGTCATCAAAGCTAGTGAAACAAAGCAACACTCATCAAAAATTGGGTACCGTCAGCTATGAAAAATGCAACCTTTATATTTCATAACCCCATTCAACTCTCACACCTAAACCCTATGAAGCATATGCCAATCTAAAGGAATCACTCATACAATTTATACCAATGAAATCCCAAGAGTGAGCCTTCCAAACCAACCTCTGCCTCATATTCAACATGCTCAAATAACACATTCATTACAACTCTAGGAAGATGCATCAACCATAAACAACTTTTCAACACTTATGCAATTCTTCCTTGATAAATTTATTTTAAACAATTTTTTTCACTTTTTTCTTTCTGCTTTTCATTTTTTTCTTCTTCTTCTTCTTCTTTCTTTTTTTATTTCTTTATAAGATTGAAATAAACTACATCAACATGGGAATTTCAATGATTAAACATCAAACAACATCCCAAGTTTATAACCAACCCTCTCATATGTACACCCCCACACTTAGAATTTTGTACGTCCACAAACTCAACAATCACAATGTTCCACTAGCTTTATGACTTGGGTAGGACATTTGGTTAAGTTTAAAAGCATAAAATGTGGTTTATACAAAAAGAAAGGATAAAGCTCAAAGGGGTTTATCAAGGGAAAAATCATGTCAATAGGGTAGGTCATTTGGCTAATGTAGCTTATGACAAACAAAGAATGCCTAATCATATCCATATTAATGTATGTGATAAAAATGTGGTCTCAAATAGAAATTCACCGCAAAATCAAGATGTACATGTCATGAAGGTCACACTTTATCAAAAGGAAATGAAACTGATATAGATGTGTCAGTCAAATATAGCTGAAAATCTCACCGGCTTTGTCTACCATTAGTCACTACTCTTTTAAAGATAATGCACACTAACAAACCACAAGAGCAAAAGTATATGCCCAATTTTGCTATAGATTTTACTAATCAACTCACACTCTAATTATGGTTAAATAATCTTAAAAACAATAGAAAACAAGAATTTTTTTTGATTTTGTTCGTTTAATTTTGAAAATCGCGTGAAGAGTCACGCAAGTTACGATTAAGCTCAAAAACATGCATCAAAACTAATGTACCCCACCCCCACACTTAAAGCTTGCATTGTCCTCAATGTAAGATCAAATGCCAGAAATGGAGTAGCTATCAAAAATAACAAACGAAAAAATGTAAAAGACAGAAATTAACTTCCCTTGGGTTGCCTCCCAAGCAACGCCTTTGTTTAATGTTATTGGCTCGACCTCCAGTTGCGTGCTTTAAATGATACCAGTCACATCTTCCAGTATCAACACCTCTAAATCCTCCGTTTTGAAGCCCTCATAATACGGCTTTAAGCGATGACCATTCACTCAGAATGTCTTGTCAGTTTTGAGGCTCCGTATCTCCACTGCACCAAAAGGAAAGACATGAGTGATAACAAATGGACCAACCCAACGGGAACGCAAC
>JANZXR010000008.1:20852280-20869971 GCA_027575705.1 Erythroxylum echinodendron
ATGTCACTACACTATAAACACTCCTAAACATTGCAAATGACTAAAATACCCTTCATATTGGTGAGGGGATGTTACATCTATGGTAGTCATTCACCGCATTAGTGGTAATTTATCAAATAACCCTATTCATCGTGCAAGATTGGTCATTTAAGGTCCAGCACATGTTGTACCAACCTTCTTTTCCTTACTCTGCCACCTAATGAATTAGGTAAGTGCGTGCCTCAGATGGATTGGCATCCTCTCTCCCTTACTTCATAAGTAGTACATGTTTATATTCCCAATAGCTCCCTAGCTATCACCCCAACTACTAAGAGTATGACTCAAGATACCGTGAATGTATCTAAGTGTTGGCTTACGCAAGGTCAAGGCCTTAGACTTGCTTGGTTCGTAGTCATCTTTTGTGTGATGGTAAACCAGAAGTTTCATAGGGACATTTTATACAGAAAGTCAGTCTGTAATGTAAGGTAATATAGTGTCACAAACTCTTAGTTGTGGAGACCCATTGTGATGGAGAATGTCGTGTAGCTCATTTGAATCATTTCTCTCATCATTCAAAACTAGATCGTGTTAGGATGATCCTGTTATAGAAACCTCTCTCGAAAGAAAATATGGAGAGCACCTCTAATGTAAGCTCCTCGTAAAAGGGCTCCATAATCTCAAAAATTCGAGACCAAGCACCAATGTCTACAAGGTCCCAAACTTGCTGGTTTAAGCCAACTTGCTCAAGCGCCTCCTAATCAATAAATCGGCAAGTACCAAACTTTTTGTCCTTTAGCCACCGATATTGTTCCTTTTGGGCCCAGCATTGAACAATAGCATCAACGACTGCTCTGGGAGTTGGTCTGTGGATGAGGAATCTTCTCCTCGATGTCTCTTATCGGGGGTCTCCTGTGCTCTTCATGATCTCGTCATTATGCCTAAAACTTGAAACAAGTGTGAGAAATTGCAAATAAATTGCATAAATATCATTTTCCCTACACTTAAAATTTACTGTGCTTACTAAATTATTTAATAGAAAAACACAACGATAATGAAAATTAAAACACATAAAAATAAATTAACACAGATAAATAAATACATAAACTATTGAGTAAGAAAAATAAATAGAAAAATAACCAACAACCTAATTAATGATGAAATTAAAATTAATAATATTGTAATTAACATATTAAGCTAACCTAATTGATTAATTACAAATTTAAGCCTGAAATTTAAATTGAAAACCCTAACTTTGCAAGTACGCAAAATTGATGAAATTGAACACTAAATTCATATAATTAGACATAAACTCATCTTTAATTAACATCAAAAACAACCTATTAACTTTAATTTAAAAAACACAAATTAACAATTAGTGAGCCGTAATGACACAATGATGTAATTCAAGTTAAATTTTAACCCAATTCACATGCAATTAATTGAATTGAATCATTAAAACAACTAGGTAAAGTTATTATTCAACTATTAAACAAAAATTAAGCATAAAATCAAAGAAATTATTCAAAAAAATTTAATCATGAAATTAGCATTTTTGACTGAAAAATATACAAATAATGCAAAACACCCAATGAATCATGCATAAACAAGTTAAAGCAATAAGAAAACCTACTTGGGTGTCCCTAATTTGACTGAAAAAATGCAGGAATTGAGTTGGGAAAAGTTGGAGGCAATGGTGAGAGTGAGATAAGAGTGAAGTAAAAAAATAAAGGAATTAGGCATTTTAAACTACAATTGCGAACTTACACAATTTGATACATAATTGTGTGTCAAACTGTGTAAGTCACATAATTTTAGCTCTTTTCACAGACTTTCACATTTTGGTACGCAGGAATACATCAAACCATGTAATTCGCACTTGCATCTTTAAAGAACATCTAACTCTCTGCAAATGTGTGAACTTCAATAATATATGAACAAACTCAAGAATTTTACACAATAAAGTTATAAACCTTTAACCTGCATACCCTAACATCGTAATCATGCACAATCTTATGAATATGCTTAATTTTCTAGTCCTAAAGCACATCAAAACTTAAATAAATCCTAGTCTAACATGGAAAGAAGAATAAAATAAATTAAAAATTAAAATAAACCTAAACTAGTTCATGAGTTGCCGCTCACGTAGCGCTTGTTTAACGTCATTAGCTTAACGTAACTTTCAATTTTACCCCTTATCCTGAGTCCATGATAAGTGGTTTGTTCCATCCGTTTCTCCACAAGGGGATTCTGTAGCGTGTAAGTAAGCCACCTATTACAAGATTATAACAAGAACATAATTTATCAAATTAATAAATCCAATTGCATGCATTAATGCCCCTTTTAATAACAAACTGTTAATGAAAGAGGGAATAACAAAACTCATTGAATCATTAGTTGAATCAAACTATTTGTCTTTGAGGAAGTAGGAACCTTACGCACTTAAGGTCACTACCAACGCTTCGCCAATAATTTCCATATTTGGTTCTTCTACCAATTCTTCCTTAACCACCTTTGTTCACTCTTCTTCTTCTTTTTAGACAAAGGTTTCTGGCTTATCTTTTTCAATCATTTTCTAGCACTTCTCTAATTTCTCTTCTTGGATGGAGGTTTCTTTGTCTTCTTCTCCAGGAAGCTCTTCTTAGAATGTCCCTCCATTCATAAGGTCAACTTTTTTCTTTTCTTCCCTCTCAAATTCACATCAGTTAGCTTTCATTTCAGCCTGGAGTTCTATTATTTTTTCTTTAATACTCTCTTTCTCTTCCACTTACTCTTCATCTTTTTCTTCTACTGAGAGCTCTTTTCACTACTAAGGATGATTGTCATTTCAAATTTAGCAGGGTTTGCTTCAGTAATGCTGTACAAACTTCCTTGCATCTCATCAGATATTATCTCCACCAACTATTAGAACCAATTTACCAAATTTTGTATACGAGCCTCTATTTTCTGATGCTTCATAATTGATTCTTAAATGAAATCAGTCATCATATCTTCCAGAGTTGGCTCATTAACTGGAGGTGCTTGGTGTTATAAATATTCAACTGGAACGTAATCATTCCTTCCATAGGCATAAGAGTTGTTCCACTATGGATTGTAGTTATTTTGTATAGTGCACCTTGAGGTTGATTGTATATGTTCGGTTGCTCCCACATATAAGTCGATGCTCAACAATCATGATTGTAGTAAGTACCCCCACAAATGTCATAACATGGCATAGACATCGATTGAGCCTATGAAACCATGTAAGAAAACATCTCTCCGCCATATGGTGATGTTAGAGATTGCGAAGACATATTCTGACTACCAAAAATGTATTGTCTACTTCATCCTTCCATTGTGAGTTATGGCTATGACAATGAATCTTAAATCCTATAATAAACCACAAACTCAAGATCAAGTAAATAACTTCAAAAGATAATTAAATGAACAAGCCGAATACAGAATAAAATAAAATAAAATATATAAAATATTGACTAGATTAATAGCATTCAAGTGTTCCTAATATCAAGTCCCCAGCAATTGCACCAAAAAATTGATTGACTATTTTTAAACGTGTCAATATTGAAATAAATGCAAGTGCACGGTATAGCTGTAGCTACTATCAGCTAGTATGGGTCAATCCCACAAGGACTATAAGTATTAGTAATTACTGTTGTTCTATTATCTAGGCTTTGTAATTGGTTTTGAATTTTAATTTAAAAGAAAATAAAAGTAAAGAAAGTAAATAAATGGGCAGCAAGATTGAGTTAGAGAATTAAGGAAGCACGTAGTAAACTGTCGATATCAGAAAATTAGTATCTAGTTTTCAAATCTCCCCTCATACCTTTAACATATTAATATTTTATTAGGTAATTGTTTTATTGATTTATTGGATTGTGGAGATTCCTAAAGTATGCTAATAGCTGACCTTGAGCCTAATAACAACCAATCCTAAGGTTTTCAGATGAGTTACTCAAAAAATTTATAGGAATGCTTTCCTAATTTGTGAATCTCTTTATTAGGTTTGACCTTAATTGGGAAGATTTATATTATTCTATCTCTAGAGTTGCAATCAACTTCTTCCAATTATGATAGATCCATTCAAACAAGGATTTCTCGATCTTTATGTTGTGAAATCAGATTGCAATATAATATCCCTTGTTTATTAGAACATAAGTAAATCACGTAATTGAATCACAATATATCAATCAAACAAATTGCAATAATAAAACATTCAAAATATGTTATTAATATAAGTTTCATAAAACCTAGACATTAAAGGAATTTAGTTACACATGACTGGAAACGAAATCAAACAATGATAGAAAGAAAGATGAATAAAAAATAATAGGTTCATAATTTTAAATCTCCCTGATTATCTCCAATCGAATATTATTGTAAGTAGATGTTTGATCTTGCATTCTCTTGGATCTTTTGATGAATTCTTTGTGTTTTCTACTTCTTTTGATCAAAATCACCCTTTGAGTCAACTATAAGAGTTTCAAAACGACCTTGTACATATCCTCTCCTCATTTGCCTCCAAATACGTCCTTTTATAGTAAATTTTAGAATTTTGGGAAGATGCATGATCGTGCATCAAACCATACATAACTCAAAATACCCAAATTTCGCTAATCTGCATGACCTAGGATAAGTGCATGAGCTGTTGCATGTTCGTTCATCCCTTCTGTGCTTCGACTCTTCGTTTTATGTCATATTTTTATCCGAATTTTTCTCATTTAAGTCTATGAAGGCAATTATACTCATTAAACACACTTCAATAAAAAGTATAAAATATGAAAAAAAAATTACATCAAATATGGATATAATTAATTATGCATCTATCACAAACTTATTGTTGAAATTTAAAGTTTAAATGATAGATATGGATTCAATCTTTACGACCAAAGCCTAATAAAATGGCCCAATAAGTCAAGTATTCTTGAATACTACGTAAGATTGACGTGTCATACGCTTACTATATTAATTTTTCGTTTGAAAACTCAATATGTGACGAATTTTATTCAACTTATTTTAAGTGTTTGGTTTGTGTTAGGATTATTTTTATTAAATATATTAAGAACTTAAACTATAATTAGCCATATCAATGATATTTTGAAGTGCCTCAATTACTTTAAAAAATAAAAAATATTTAAAGAATTCAAAAGTCTTTCCTGCTTTTGGAATTTTATAGTATTAAAATAAAAATCTTCTATGTATTTCTTAAAATACAACTTAAATATGGTCTCCACTTTTCTTTATAACGTAATTAATACCGCACAATAACATTTGCAACATTTGCATCACCATCATCATTATCAACATCCACATCCAATTGAAGTTCCGCTAAGGTGCAAAGTCTAAAAAAATCCGATAATATACAACCTTATCTCCACATAATAAAGAGATTGTTTCGGATAAACATATAAGTATGTGTGTACACATACATGCATGCATTTCAATTTGAAGCTATCGTTTCTCTTAATAAAATCAACTAAACTAGCACTTGTGGGGGTGTACACTAATAACATCTTCCTCCACAGTTCCAAGTTTTCTGGTAACTCTTTATACTTCTTGATGAGCCAGAAAAACATATCGGGTAGGGAGCACCTAATACTTAAAGTCCATAACATGATTAAATTGTATTCCTACCATGCCAGCAAAAGTTTCCATGTCCAATGTTCATATTAGCCTCCAAAAACAAGATAACCCCTGATTACCCCTGCTTTCCGTTTTCTCAAAGATGAAAGAAATTAAGCAAGCTAAAAGTCAAGAGGACAGCAAAAGCATTATAAATTCCTGAAAGAGAGAGCTCATTCTTCCTTTGATGAGTGCTCTTTTATCCAACGTACATCATCACGCCCCTCTCTTATCTTCATTGTGGGGTTCTCCTGCCTGAACCGCGTTTCTTGTCTCTATAGCAATTTGGATGTTGCCATGATGACCCCCTACAAACAACGTGCCAACTTAACATAACTTGAACAGTTTCCAGCTCAAAATGCAAAATGCAAAACGTGCAAAGATGATTTTCACCAGTGGGCATAGAAGACCGATCAGTTGAACCAAACCACTGAATATTCTGGCCAGTCGCAGATGGTATCCCGCAAAATTCATGTTGAAATGCCATATTGGCCGCTCTTTCTGCTTCACATCCACTCCTGATTGTCTGACCTTCATTATTGTTTAGCCTGGCTGCAAGTTTCGGTGAGTAGGTTGTTGACCATGATCCTCCATTTGATCCAGCTAAGGCCATTATAACATGTGCCTAAAATAGATTAGGCGTCGTAGATTAGCAACATAACTGGTACGCATGTTTAATAAAATTCAGCCAACACCTTTTCAACAGATAAAACACACCTATATATTAAAAAAAAAAAAAAAAAGGCAACCTGGGGTGTTTCTAAAATAGAGAAATTTCTAATAAGTTTTGGCAGCCAAACTTTAAATTTACCTCCACAAAGCAAGGAAATAGAGGAGACACAAAGCAAGGAAATAGAGGAGAAACAGAATAACAGAATAACTAAAAGCTATACCAATCGAGGACTAGCAACTGAAGTGACTAACAATATTAACTACATAACTGAGGCCTTATTTCAATGACTTTCAAGTTCTCAGTCTCAAGGTACAAGATTCATTTTCTGCAGAAAGCCCTGCTTAAGGGTGGTGTCTATTATGTCCATCTTCTGGTAAGAAACAAATCATCAAAATTAACATTGTCAGTTTAGGTGCTGCCTTTTTGAGATATTAAAGCATTAATTAGTTCCAACACAGCCCACCTTTTACATTAAAATATCTAAAAGAACTATCTTTTCTTAATTTCTTAGGCCAGTACTCTCTTCATTTGCACCCGTCATGTCTAACACTTATTTCATAATCAACTCAACATAGTGGATGTGAATGTTTTTTCTCATGTTTACCGTACTTCAGTGGAAGGTGAAGAACAAGATGCTGAAATATTCACTTATGGCTGACATTGGCAATGAAATAAAGAAAGCAGTTCAGCATGAAGATCTTCTTGAAAAATGGTAAGGTTGAAAGTAATGAAGTGTTCTCCCCTTAGAGGAAGGTGGAGAACAATATGCTGGACTGTTCACTTATGACTGACATTGGCAATGAACAAACGTAAACAGTATGGCACAAAGATGTCCTTGGAAAATGGTTACGTTAAATAATAAAGTGCTCTCTCCCTTAGTTAGAGGTTGGGACCTTGAGTTACAGTTAGAAGACAAACAAAGATGAATAAGAAAAAAGGTCAAGGTATATGCTTATGGAGCCTATTAATAGAAGAAATTATTGAGGAAAAAGATGCATTAAAGATGATGAAAAGATATCGCTTGCAAAAGAAACCAAGAAATCTGTGAAGCTAACAACGTAAAGCTCTTTGATCCAAAAAACACCACAGAAAGCCACAAAAAAACTGAAAAGACAAGTGCTGATCTACAAGTTTTCTGTACTATTGCTTCAACCAATAGCTTGAAGGTATTCCAACCAGCATAGCACGGGACACCTAAAGCTCTCAACAATTAAAGGCTGCTCTGTCAACTATTGCAAGAAAGTAAAAAGCGCAGAGGTACTTGAGTGTTCCATGATTAACAGGTAATAAATACCATAAAAGGCAAATTCAAATGGGAATAATGTAACTAAACCAGAATATTATTGCTATGTTAACATGCAGAGCACCATATCTTAGAAGCAGTTTTAGCAAAACACTCTTGTAGTTTACATGATTGACAAAAAGCAACACCTGAATACAAGCACCTTTTTATTTCATACCCCATAATGGGTTTCTTCACATTGACCATCAATAATGCTCAAAGAGCATCTTCCTTCCAATAGTGACCCCATTGGTATCAATGGATGCTTAACTCAAATTCAGGAAAGCCTAAAGAAGCTCTTCATTGCTATTGTCTGCTTGTGGCAGACCTAGCAAGTGGATCCTTATTCTCAAGAAGAGAGAAGCTGTGGCGGTCTCACGCCTCCCCACCACCACAATCATTAATAAGAACATTACAACGCCAAGACATCATGACTGGTATAATAGACCATGAAATATAGGAAGATGAACCATAGTGAGAAACATACTTGCCCCATTAGCATGCATATAATGGAGCAACTATCACCCTTCAACATCTTTCATAACATGTTCAGCGCTGTTGAAAGCTAGATCCACATGAGATGTGTGATGCATAGCCAAAACAATATGCCACTAGCTAAATAACTAAACAAATTACCAACTAACAAACCAAACCTCACCAATATCTAAGATTGCTCGAGGTTGTATAATCTATCGATCGTTCATTAATTGTGGTGGATAGAACTTGCTTAAAAAGAAAGAATTGTTGTTCTTCAAAGACATTCCGCTTTCCCATTGTGAAAAGTCTGTTTCCTCAGAAAACAAAGAAAGATTTCATGGAAATCACTGGTTGAGTTTACCAACCAAGAAAGACATGGGAGTTTTAGGACTAATATTGTTTTTCTTCTCCTATGATATTTCAAATTTAGTTGAGGGTGATACAGTTCTCCCTAATAAAAGATAGGATGCAGCAATAGTCAGAACAAGAACTGGGAAAATGCATTTTTTGGGACCTATGGCAGAAACAAAACAGAAAGGAAGGCAAGAAGAGAGAAAGGCAAGACATAGAAAGAGTTAACTCTTTACTCCCTGCATTCTCAGATCCTTGTCTCTTGTCAACCTCAGATTCTTTCAGCTTCTATGGTTTAGCCTTACTGGACCTAGGCAACAGCCAATTTTGCCTCTTTCTCTACATACTCCCTTTTATGTGGATACAAAAGCGCCAGCAAGCAGAGTAACTAGTGAGCAAAGACTCTGTTATATGAGCTATGAGGTATCTATAGTTATGGTGGATGATGCAACACAAGCACAATTCTGCCATATCAGAAGCACTGAAGACAACATACACAACTATGCAACAAGCAGCTATTACTGCTAACAATGATAAATTGGCAATAACAAGATCACACAAACGGTTCCTATTTCTGAAATTGCTGCATTTCTGTACTCAAAAATGGACAAGGACTTAAATTGGACAACTCAAAAGAAAACCTCAAACAAAAGAAACAAAATAAAGGACCAATGTACAGATACATATGTTTAATTGCTATTAGCGATTCTTTTCGAATAAACATCATGTAAATTTTCAGGACGACTAATAAAAGCACCGCTGAAAGACAATTAAATACCAGTGGACCTTTTTTTTTCTAAAATAACACAATATTAAAGGTTAAAATTCATATTAAATGTGCTATCCAATACTATATCAGTTTTTTTCCCCCCTTTGAGCATGTAATATGCACTTTCCAAAACCATATAGAGGAGATGGATAGTGATTCCTAAACAGAAGCCAGACCTTATTTGGATGTACATCATCAAAAACATGAGCTTGACCGCCATAAAAAATGGTCATCTGACGGGTAGCAGATGCTAACCCTGGTCTACTGCAACAAAGAGCAAATGATGTGTCATGGATTTAGAAAGAAAAGCCTTTGGATTTTAAAAGCATTGAAACAAATGACTCCTGATATGAAATTCAAATGAATGACTCATGATATGAAATTCACCTCGATGGAGTTGAAGATTCTGGATCTGGAATAAAAGTTCCAGACTTGGGATTGCTAACACTTGGCAATACCGCACACGAATTCTTATCAGAGGTACCACCACCAGCATTAATGGAAGTCAAAGTTCCCGAGACTTTAATTCCAGTTCTAGATCCTTCATCAGCAGCTAATTGTGAGATGATTGATGAACCTGCATTAGTATCCCTGAATCTATTTGCAGGGCCTTGGTGTGTGAATGGAACAAATTGTCCCCCTCGAGAAGGATACTGTAGTGCAGAACATGTGGGAATGGGCCGTTCCAATTTGGTGCTAGCAGATGGTTGCAATATGAGAGATCCAGAGGTTGGCCTCATTGGCTGTATACCATGGAAAAGCTCATCATCAGTGGAACTCCTAAGCCGGTCTACTCCTCCACCTTTTAGAATCTGATGTAAACATGATTCCATAAATGTGATCAGAACAATCCACTAAGAGTTATTATGGTTTTCCATATAGAAGAATCGCATGCTGCATCATGCTAAAGCTTACTTTCATTACATGCAGGTTCTCCAGGGAGTCACGACCCTTCTGCAATATCCCGTGTCTGGTGGAGCCCATAAAGGTGGAATCTGAATTACTCTGCTTACTTCCAGTCCCTCTGTTGTTTATATCAGGACCTGAAATTTCACTTCTTGGAGTATAGAATGGAATTCCCTCAAGATGATTTCCAACTGGTCTTTCTGTTGAAGTAAATAACACCTCAAATTTAATACCAAATGCCAAAAGTCCCAATTGAAGAAACTATGTTCAATTTGACTGCGTAGTTTCTCAGAAACAATTAAAAGTAATCGCTTCAAAATAAGTATCACTCTCCAATTGAAGTCACAGATGTAAAATTGTTTTCTTTTTCTCTTGGAAGTGCAAACATGCTATTGAAGAAACGAAAAAAGATCGTGAAGTTACCAAATAGCAAACAAGATTCTTAATTAAGTTTGCCAACCTGTAAAGTTAAACTTGTAAATGAGAAAGAAGAAACTATCAATGAATGCATGCTTTCATCCGTCTACGCTCATATAAGGAAAAAAAATTCCGAGGGAAGAACACCGCATCAATATATCTATGTCAATTTAGTGCGGTAATAAAGATAACCACCACAAACAAATGGCAAGCCATTAGAAATTGAGCTCACACTTTCAAAACATAAAATAAGAAAATAAGACAAGGGAGAAAGAGTGAAAGACTGAAAACCTACAAAAGCTACTAACCTCATTATTGACCGCACCAAAACTTATCCATAACAAAGGGCACCAAACCCACTACCAGAAGCATAGTTACCACGAAACAAAATCAAATTGGCAACTTAAGAATCAGGAGGGAAAACTTGCAAAACATATTGTCAAATGACCCGTCGAGTGTTTTCAGAATTTAAAGTAATCATAACAATGTGGAGAATTCTCAAAAGCAACAAAAGGACAAGATCAATCAGAACTACAGACAACAAGAGCTCAAGATAAGAGCTTCAGCATCCAACAGAGCCGTAAATAAAAAGAACTCACAAAAGACTGTAAAAGAACGGGTCAGGAAAAAAAAAACTGAAAGCAAAGACTGACCCGAGGCCAGATCAGAGGCGGTGGAGGGAGGGCCACGACCACCGGTAGAAGAGACACCGATGGAGGTGGACGGCGTAGCATCGGCGCTTTTGGGAGGCAACAGGAGAGGGGAATCGTTGCAAGCCCTCATGCCCAAGAAGTCATGGAAAGGAGCAGAGTGTATTACTTCTTGTTCTTGTAGTTGGGTTGTTGTGAAGTTAACATCATTACTGCTGTTTTTGTTTTGGCGTGCCATTATCAGTATGGCCATTTCTTCGTCACCACAACATTGGTCTTCATAGCTTCTCTTCTCACACGATTTTCGGGACAGTGAAAAGAGTAAAGAGAGAGAGACCAAAAACGGTTCTATTCTATCTCACTCATTAAACAACGCAACTTTACCCGCGTCTGAAATGCTTTTATGTAAAGTGCGCTTTTTAGTTTTCAGTTTGTTTTGCTGCTTCTTAATACTGTTACTTAAAACTATGTCTAGTAATGAAATTGGGATCAGATTTAACAAAATTACTAATTCAAATTCTTTCAATATTAGTTATTACTATATTTTAAAAATTTTTTAAAAGGTATAACGCATTTTTAAAAATTCAAAGATTATAAGCTACAAAATTGGATCTTTTTTTTTTTTAATTGAGTCTAGTTTATGATATACGTTAAATAGGACTACCATTTAACATATGGTTTAGGATACTATAACTGTAGATCAAGTTGGTTATGATTTACACTTAAAAAACATATTTACTTAGGTCTTGTTTCGTAATTAGTAATAATGAGGTGGAAATGGTAGTGCAATCTTTATTTTAGTTGTTTGGTTAGCGATAATAAATAAAATAAAGAATAAGAGATAAAAAAATATTATTAGAATATTATTGAGATATATTATCATCAAGTTATCTTTTTATATTAACTTCATTTATTGATATTTTTATTCTTATAATAAAAATCATTGAAAATTTTTATTAATTATTGATAAAACATATTTAAATTAATTATGTACAAACTAAATTATATAATAACTAATTATGAGTAAAGAATTTATCATTTTTAATATTTAATACCAAATATTAAGATAAATGTTAACTTTATTTAATACTATACTAAACATAATCAATGATTTCATTCGTATTCCGCATATTATTTCTATTTTTTATTCCTTTTCTTATACATTAGTGTTATGTTATGGTATGTATTATACATATATCTGTCAAAGTTTTTAATTAAATTCTCATATGTCAAAAGTAATAGAGCAAATCCTATAGTTTGCCTCCTCGATGGTTAAAATAAAGAATTCAAGCATAATCTATTTTTACAAAAAGAGGCAAACTGATAGCCAAAAACTGCTTTTCTTTTTTAATCGTAGACTTAATGTTTAATTTCGAAAAAGAAAATCTCTAAACTAAAATTTTACGCAAACAAACTTCTTTTACTCTATTTCAACCATTCATTTATCACTCGATTACAATCACTGCTAACTTCAGTTTAGGTATAGCATTATGTGTGAAGAAAAGCATAGTTACTATAAAGAACCCATAATTTAGCTCTTTCTTGGCTACACTTCATTTGTAATTTAACTTATCAACTGCCAACAAAATTAATAGTTTTGTTTAGGGAAAATGTTATCGTCCTTACTTTTAAATGTTTAATGTCTGAGTTCAAAGAAAACTTTGGTTAATGACTTTGTTTCAAGTACAAATCTTAATTGTTCATTTAAATACTTGATTTATATGCATCAAATTGCTTTAACTATTTTGCTTCCGCGCCAGACTCTCCATTGTTTCGTACGTATATTTTGTTCAAACTATTTGCCAAATCGAATAATTATAAGAAAAATCATGTGTCCATCAAGTGAATTCTCCTCAGTTAAGTCACCACTTTATCAAATTTCTCTTACTACTTTTTTATTGGTATGATTCGTTAGAATTTAGGAGTACGGCTTATTAACTAATTAAACAAGGTATAATCCTACTATTAGAGTTGAGATGTATTAATGTTGTAACTTTTGCATGTCAATATACAACTTCTAACGATTCTAATAGTAGCAATACCTTGGAATCATAATAATGCCACATCATTAACTCCTCAAACTCTTTCAACACCGTTAGTGAATATTAAAAGTTTATCCACAGTCGGTTTATAAAACAAAGCTGATGTAAGTATCTCACTGACTAAATACTTATTTTACACTTTCTCGTTCACCCTATATTCACGAGTCTTTTTCAGTTATAATTAAGTTTTACCATTACTTCACAGCCTACAATTTTCACCCAAAAAATGGGCGTCATAATTATCTAAGCTGTATAGACCGATTTCTTTCCATACGGTGAAGCTCTTTACTTTGGCCATTTCATTGTTACCATCATTGCCCACGTCACCGTCAAAAGACCTCGCCACTGTAACTTGATTCTTTTCAGGTGTTTAAGCACTTTCTCATAGCACCTATCTATCCATCCATACACGTTGACAATTATATAACTAGAGCACCATTATTTCGTGATTTTAGATTGGGCCAACGATCGAAAATAAATGGATAATTTACTTAAAAATTTTAAACTAACCTTAATTTTTTTAATATTAATTTAAAGTTCAAAAGATATTACTCAAATATTTAACTTTTAATTTTTTATTAAAAGAATAGTTCTCATTAACTTTTAATATTAATTATTTGTTAAATTTAAAAAATTAAACCTAATTCATTTTCTTCTCCCGGTAACCTATTTGGCTTTGATTTTCTTTGCTTTTGTTTTTATGCTTGCTTCCCGTCGACTCTAGAGCTCTGTTTGCGATTGCTTCTTTCCTAGCCTATTTTCTACTTCCATTCCATGTCGACTGTCGTGCCGCACTTCCGAAGTTGTTGCTCTGGGTACTTTTTCTGTTCTGCTTCTCCTATTACAAAGCATGACATAGATTAGATATCGAACCTTTCTCTCTTTCTCGTGAAAATCTAAGAGATGAACGATTAACACACTCGCAGCAGCGACCAGTGGTTGGAGTAGTTTAGAGGACAACTGCAGTCACTGATCATAATTAACTCTCATATTGTGTACGTCATTTATACTTTAAAAAATATATAAGCTTCTTACGTTCGGTTTGGTTGACATCTTTGTCGGTAGAGACTGATAACAAAATACAAAAATTATGTGTCTAGCAGTATTTAGTTGTTGACACTGCCCATTTTTGTTTTGACTCAAAATCATAAAAAAATACAAATTTTTTGTTCTTTCTAAAACTGTGGCACAATTTTCTTGTGCCTGTCACAGAAACAAAACACAATAAAAGTTGGACAAAAATACGTCCCACGACGCCACATGATTAAAGAGTTAAATGACTTCATTAATTTATAGCAAAAACACGTTCTTCTCTCTTTAAACTCTCGCACCTCTCTCTTCTTCTCTCTTCTTCGTCTCAGCAGTCAAAGGTGAGTTCGTTAATTATTTTTGCTATTTTCATGTTTGTCAAAGGTGAGTTCTCTTGTTCGTCTCTTGCTATCAGGTTATGGGTTACACAAAAATATGTTAGCTAATTTTGATGCTCTCCATCCCCGATCCCTTTCCTCTTATATAAGAATTTAAAATCAAAACTCTCATTATAGTGATGAGTAAAGTTTATTTTGCATATGTAACCGCTCGGGTGAGATATTTGATAATATCTTATCTAATTTTGGGGTTGTCACAGTAAACCGTAATTTTAACAATCGAAGATTCGGTTTAGTTTATTAGAACTAAGAATGTAGTTAAAATTGATTACATAGGAAGGGAGATTACTATGTAAGTATAATATGCAATGATAAGTGATTTAGTTTTATGGTTGTTGACATGGTAGTATATCGTGAAATTTACATAGTACTTGAACAATACTGCTTGGGTGGATAGGTTTTTCTTTTACATTTTGGTGTGGAGGTGGGAGTTGGTGGGACATAAAAGAATTTGATCAGCTGAGAGTTTAAGGTTTTGTTGCCTGCAGAATAGAGTTAATTGCTTGTGGACAGAAGAAGTTTGAAACTTGTGGCTTGGGCAAGACATTTAATGCAAGTCAAAGAATGGAATGCATTGTTGAATGACAAGAAGTTGGTGAAAAAGTTGGAAGACAACAAGAGTAATAAGTGTAAGCAAACAGGTAGAGAAGGATAAGGTGAAATGAGGAAAGGACAACATGAGACAAGAAGTGTATAAAATCGAAACACTTATTAATGAGTGCCAGTCTACACCAAAAGGATTTGTCAAAACTTAAATCTTATGCTTGGAAATGCCATTTTGTTGTTAGATAACCTTGATTAGAAAAAAACTTAGATTGTCTCAAGAAAATTTTATTTGTTGTGGTCATTTGTTAAAAGTTTTCTAAAATTTGAGGAGGAAGATGCTACTGAGATTTGATTGTAGCTAGTTTAGAGATAAGTTTCCATTTCTTGCTCAACCTTTTTCTCCACTCTTTGCCTTCAGTTAAGCAGGTTTTTAGGAGTACATAAAGCATTAGTTGACACTTTGAGTTTCTTTTTTTATTTATGTTTCGAATTTTTGTATGCTCTATTTTTTTGTATTTTCTGTTTTGATTTTTTGATTATTTTTGTATTTATGTTTTTGTTTTTCTAATTTTTATTTTGGAATATTTCTTCTTTTATTAATTTTGATTCAATTTTTTCAGGTTGAAGGTGACATTACTCGATTTGTGCATCTGTTGTCATTGAAGTTGAGGTACATCAATTAATCCCTCTTTTGTTTTGTAAATTAATAATGCTGTTTGCTTGATGGGTTGAAATTGTTAAAAGTACTATTTTTTGCTCTAACATGCAATTGGATCCCTGCTTTAGTGAGTATGTTGGTGCAGACCTATTGTTTTTTATGTTTTTGTTATTGATATATCATTTACTTGTTGTTCCTTGGAAACAATAACAATAATAAGTTGCTTTGTTTGTTGTTTTTTTCATGCTATTTTTGCTAATGAATTTTTTAGTTGCTGTTTATTCCTGTATTGTTGGTTGTGGCTTGTTTATGATCATTATATTTTTTATCTTTGCAGACAGTTTTTATTTACAAAAATGGATAACAAGGACCATGATGCTATGTTTAAGTGTTTGACTTTGTTTGAGCTTTGGAATGGGGAATTGAATTTTATGAGAATGGCCATGTTGCTATGCTTGTATGTATACACAAAAAAACTGAGTAGGAGTGAAAATGCTATAGGTAGTAGGGCATTGATAGTACCAACTAGGCAAGCTAATATAGATACGATTTTGAATGAGGGTGATGGAAATAGCCGGTGGGATTTAAGGATGGACTTAAATGCATTTACATTGTTATGTCAAATGCTTCAAGTACATGGTGGGTTGAGGAATAATGGCTATGTGCCTATTGAAGAAAATTTTTTAATCTTTCTAAGATTATTAGCACAAAATGAATCTAATAGAGTAGTACAAGTTAGGTTTATAAGGTCAAGAGAAACAATAAGTAGGATCTTTTATAGTGTGTTGAAGGTTGTACTAAAGCTTCAACATCTGTTGTATGTCAAGCTCATACCAATTCCTGAGGATTGCACAGATAATAGATGGAAATGGTTTAAGGTTAGTAAATTTAATTAGCTACAATAAATTGTCTAATTTCACTTTTTTTAAATACTCAACTAGAACTTTTTATTGTTGGAATTTTGTTAAAAGGGTTGCCTTGGTGCTCTATATGAGACCTATTTAGAAATAATAGTTCTCCATGCAAACAAACCCAAATACAGAGGTAGAAGAGGAAAAATATGCACTAATGTGTTAGGGGTATGTGATAAGAACTTAAATTTTGTTTATATTCTTGCTGGATGGGAGGGTTCAGCATCTGATTCAAGGGTTCTACATGATGCTGTTACTAGGCCTAGTAGACTTCAAGTTCCAAGGGGTATGTAAGATAAGAATTTTTAGAATTTTATTAATTTTTTTAAAAAGTTTGATTAAAACAACAATAGTAATATTGTCATTTGTTTATAGGAAATTACTACTTAGTAGATGAAGGTTATACCATTGGTCCTAACTTTCTTGCACCTTTTAGAGGCACAAGATACCATATTTAAGAGTGGGCAAGAGATGGAAGGGCACCTAGGAACCCAGAAGAGCTCTATAATAAGAGACACTCATCCGTCAGAAATGTGATTGAACGTACATTTGGTTTATTGAAAAAAAGATGGAAAATTCTAAGAAATCCATCTTTTTATCCAATAACCACTCATATGCACATAATTCTTGTATGCTGCCTTCTGCACAACTTTATTAGGTTGCATATGACTTATGATACAATAGAGCTTACTCTTCTTGAAGTTGAGAATATGCCAATTGGGGAAGATGCACCTTTTCTTAAATTTGTTGATCATATTGAGACAAGTAATGAATGGAGTCAATATGTGAGCCCCCGTTATCAAAGTCCAACTCCTACTTGCTCGGATGCTCTAATACCATACTCTGTCGGACCCCGTTTCCAGAGTCTGACTCAGACTTGCTTTCATGTTCTGATGCCACATCTGTTAGGCCCCGATTTCGGAGCCTAACTCCTCATACATGATTATTCATGCTTGCTCTGATACCACATCTGTTACTTTCATGCAT
>JANZXR010000008.1:20881935-20908732 GCA_027575705.1 Erythroxylum echinodendron
CTAACTTCTCCGATTGACCTCACTTGGGCCTGTTTCTCAGGTCCGACCCGTTCTATGGAAACGGGATGTTACAAAAAGGAAGTGCTTTGATTTTGATTTTCACTTTTGCCTGAGGAGGTCAAAAATTAAGTGTGAAAGAACTTGATAAATACTAAATTTATTATTTATTTATTCCTTAATGCTTACTAATTATTGTTTGTTTTATGTTTAAGATATTTTGATTCATATTTTAGTTTAGGTATAAGTGGGAGGAAAAAGAAGCAATGATTTATATTTTAGTTTAGGTATAAGTGGGAGGAAAAAGAAGCAAATGAAGCTAAATTTAAATTTTTGGACAATTCTACTACTATTTGGTGTTATTTTCCTTTTCAAATTAAAAGAAAAAGAATTAGGCTGAAATCGAGATAGAGAACAGAAGAATTAGAGTTCCTTTAGAGGAGTGTACTAGTGCAAGGAAGTTATACGGCTATATAAGGGACCGCGTAGCTGAATTTAAATGTGTACGACTTCAAAGACATATGTACACAACAATGTACATTGTTATAACTCTCTAGAATTGTGTGTCTTTGTATTTTTTTAAGAATTAATGCAAGATGGAACACAGTCTTGCATATGGTGGTGTGGTAGTTTATATTCACTCCAAATCCCTAATTATAAAGCATAAAAGGCAATTATTGTAACACCCACATAACCCCTAGGAGGATATGCAGATGCTACATAAAATAAAACCAAAGTAATTCAATACATACTAAAGCATTTCTAGAAACTCAAGGAGAATACATTTCATTCATCATTAGTTAGGTCATACTCAGAATATAACATACACATTATATTTATTACATACAAGCCTTAAATCCAATTCCAAACTGTATTAAGGTTTTTACAAACCATTAAGCAAAGCACAAAATACAACAAATCTCATTACATTGAAGAACAACTAAAAAAAATTGAACATTTCTAGAACAAAACACAATCTTCATAACCACTATAGTTGCTATTGTCCCAATATTCAAATCCTCGTATCTGAACCTACACATGGGCAAAACCACCATGCTAAGCATAAAGCTTAGTGGGGAATAAAGTAAACAGGATATAAGTTGACAATTGTTTCAAACAGTCATCCAAACATTCACATATTCAAAAATCACAACAGATAATAAGCAGTGTTTACTTATCCATTTCCAAACCGACCCAAAATATCATGAATCTCATAAAAAAATAGAACATATCAGAACAAGTCACACATTTACTTCAGTGCAAAAGTTACCAATTTCAAAATTGAATATTATAATATCATAACAAAACTTGTCTGTAACAGAATAGAATTTTCTTATTTCAAAATAGAGCTTAGATGTTTAAGATCAAAGCTTATTTATATCAGAACTAAGCATATAATATAATACAAAACAAGTTAGTGTGTTAATCCTTTATATAAAAGTGGGTAATGGGGCTAATACAAGAGATACCATGATCAGTATCACAGAACAGGAGAGACTTATATCTCAATAACAAGAGACACCAAAGTGTTAGTAATAGGAGACACTGAAGTGTCATAGGAGCAGCTGCAAACCCTTCTAGGCATGCCTATTTATCCACATCTAGGACTTAACAGTTTTAAAATAAAAAGGTTCTTTTCAGAATTCTCATACGAGAGACATATTGCAACACATACCTCTTTATTCCATTTTGTTCCACTTAACATATTCACTAATTTTCAAACAAACTAAAATGTCATACAACTATAAATATGTGAACGATGTATCAATAGAGGTATTGAGTCTCACAAAATAGGTATATTCACACAAATAGAAGGCACTTCTAATACAATCCCAACTATCAAACTCCTCGGACAACTAATGGTCTGGTATTATCACAATATTGTCACAGAAATTCCCAATTCACATACATCCATATTCAATTCATAATACATAATCCTTTGGAACTCATTCGTTCATGAACACACCAAGCAATTCGACATTGTACACCATACATCCTTTACATTATCATCTCAATTAATCATGTATAATTAAACTAACGATTACTAAATTAACCTTATACAGTCATCAATTGCACAAAATCTCTGTTTTTAACCTTCTTAACCATTTCCTACAATTGTGGGATAAGGGACCCTAAACCTCCAAACAGCTATTTTCATAGGACAGGTTTTGGGTCAGTTTTGTATGACCATTTTGACATAAAAAATAAGGTTTTTGGATAATAAGTTCTTCTAAACAATTTTTTCCATATGTCTTAAGTTTCTATTGAATGAATAATGAGAACATTTGGACATCTAAATCATGAGATATAAGCAAAATATCACAAGCTTCTCCAAAATAGGGGTAGCATCAGGTCACCTTTTTCGATCTCAATTTCCAAGGTCATAGAGCCAGAATTAAGTCAGAGTCTCTTCTAAAGATATTTAGATATATTTCTTAGGTTTCATATGCAACTAAAATCACACAATTGAGGCCTTTAGGCTGATTTACGACTCAAATAATATGACTGACTCAAATAAACCCTAGACAGAATTCCACTACACAATGCTCTGTTGTCATATTCAACCAATTCTATCCAAGATAACACTGAAATAACAACAAAGCAACATCCCAGCAATAATTCCACATACAAATGAATCTTTATATCCATTCAATCATACACAAATATAGAAATCAACTAAGTGAAGTCCAAAACCATAAAATTGACAAAATAACTCTTCTAATTCTTTTCCTTCCCTTTCTCTTTGGTTTTGCTTGAATCACCAAGTGAAAAATGATGGAATGAAGAAGGTGAAATAGAGAGGGCCATCAAATTTCATCCAACTCTCTTCTCTATATGCCGTTTCATGAATGTTCTAGCCTTAAACACATGTTTCAATCTCATTGGTCCATATGTCACAATCCTATTGGACCATATGTTACAATCTCGTTGGACCACATGTTACAATTCTATTAGACCATATATTGCAATGCTATTGTACCATGTGTTACAATTTTATTGGACCATGTGTTATAATTCTATTGGACCATGTGTTACAATTCAATTGGACACACATGCTTTAATCTTATTGGTCCATGAGTTAACTTTATGAAAATTGCATATTACTCCTTCTTCTTCCTTTAATCCCTGCATTTGCCTATGATCTTATCAATTAATTTCATTCCCCTATGTCTTAATTTTCTAATGACATAAATTTCATACAATTTGGTTAATTATATTGGGAGTTATATCCTAAAAACCACAGGCTGTTTGAAAACAAGGACAGCAGCCATAACTCAATTCAAACATAAATTTAAAAATCTTAGAGGCAGAATGGAATTTGAGTTCCGTCATGAAAGTTTTAGATCTTTGTCTCTAGATTAATTTCCAATTCAAATTATCCGATTTAGATAAATACAGGCCAATATATGGCCAAATTATAGAAGTACATTCAGTGGAGCCTATTCATTCAACGAGGTACACATCCCAAATCAACTAACTTTGATCT
This sequence comes from Erythroxylum echinodendron, assembly GCA_027575705.1. Lineage (NCBI taxonomy): Eukaryota > Viridiplantae > Streptophyta > Magnoliopsida > Malpighiales > Erythroxylaceae > Erythroxylum > Erythroxylum echinodendron. The sequence continues at coordinate 20,885,420 of JANZXR010000008.1, forward strand.
TATCATGCAAAACCAACACAAAAATACATCCAATTTAACCAAAAACATCCCATTTACTTATGGAATGCTTGTTTTATCAATTCCTCTCACATCACATTAATAAATCTGAGCAAACATATAAAATATTTCTATACATTTTCACATCTAAGTATGTATGTCCATGCCGAAGCGAAAAACTTATCCATTTATTCTTGCTTTTTCATTAGGTACATTTACAACACTTACTAAGATGTACTTAATTCATTATTTTCACTTTTTAATATACTCTAGATATGCTATAATACTTCCAGGGTATATATTGGGGCATTACAATTATGAAGGCCATTTAAAGGGGACATTTATACATACCTATTCTTCTCTTTAGGCCATGATTTAAATAGCCATAAGTGCATAATTCTCTTCCTTATCATTTAAGGGCATTTCAAAGCCTAATAATATGATTGTGTTTTAATCAATTCTAGCAATGTTGTTCTTATCTCTAGTTTGACATTGACTGCCATTATGTGCTATAAATTTATTATTTATAAATGAACTATTTAGATGGGGCTATTAGATCATTCATGCATAGATTTATTATTAGACTTGTAATCACAATCCATTATTATTGTTAATTTTATTCATGTGTAGCAAACCAATGATTATGCACCATTAAGAATAACATATCATAATTTTATAAAATGAGCTTGTGTGATTATTTCTTAGATTAACCTATTTTCCTAATCCTTAATGATGTTGTTGCATTAAATCTAAAATGCTTATTCCAAATTGTTTGATAGTTAGATATAATTAAATAACTTGTTTTAATTATTTATAATCTAAGGGAAAATAGGGATAATAGAGCTTGTTGTTAATCCATAGTTAATAATTTCAAAGAGAAGGATAAAAACAACGCTACACTTGATTAGGCATGTTCATGGAGGGTTGAGATTAAATCGAGAACTAGGGTTAAGCTTTTGATTACTCTCTACGAATTTAATTTATTAAATTTAATTTGTTTTCATACGTTAATTTTATCTAATTGCATTAATTAAATTATGCCAAAATGCTATCCTATTATACTGATTTATTCAACACAAAAATTAGTTACACACTCTCTGTGGATATGATCCTTTCTCACTATTGCTTCAAATTTAGTTTTGCAAAGTTAGGTTTTAATTTTAAGTGTCCTCAACACACATCATATCTAGTAGAACATTAATGGCATTAACAACCCTAAAAAGAAATAAGTTTTTATAGTTTTTTCAAAGATATCAAGCCATCCTTAATTGGCTTGCTAGAAACCAAACTCAACATTGATAATTTCTCAAGAATAAAGTTATTAAATGAAGATTAGTCCTTTTTGTCTAACCAACAACACCATTATTATGGTGGAATAGTTTTAGTCTTTCATTCAAAAAAAATTCAAGGAAAATGTGATGGAATCGAGTGATCAAATGATCCATTTGTTAGCCTATATTATGCAGGACAACAATAAGGTTTCTACAGAGGCAAGTCTTAAGGAACAATCTTTCTATAATATAACCTACTATTCAAGGTTGGACAAGAATTAGTCCTTTTCTTCTAACCAACAACACCATTATTATGGTGGAATAGTTTTATCCTATGATTCAAGAAGAGTTAAGGACTCAGGTTATCAAATGATCCACTTATTAGCCTAGATTATGTAAGAGAACACTAAGGTTTGTACAGAGGGAAGTCTTATGGAATAATCTTCCTACAATATAACCTACTATTCAAGGCCATAGGATTTTTCTTAGGAACTTAAACAACACACTATACACATGAAAGGTAGAAGGGAATGTAAATCTAAATAACTTTTTGATTGAATTTAGAGACTGTATGGGGAAGTTAGAAGTCACCAATATGAAACTTGGAGGTAACTTCCTTTTTCGGAGAAACAAATAGAATGTAAAGTTGTTTACCTAAAAGAAACTTAATAGGACTCTTATAAATATAGACTGGATGGTGAATTTTCCAAAGAGTAAAGTTGTGTTTATAAACCAAAATATTTTTTGACCATTCTTTTATCTCGATCCTAAAGATGTTTAATAGTTATAAGAAGAAAAGTCCTTTCAAATTTAATAATTTCCTAGATAAACAAGACGGCTTTGATTAAGCAATTTAAAATGTATATCTCAAAAGGTAATGGGGCATAAGGCGTATAATTGTTTTGAGAAGCTAAAATATGTCAAATATGAACTTAAAAAGCTTAATGTAGGAGAAGGATAGACACAAGTAAATAGGTGGATGAAACCAAGTCATTGTTAAACTCCATCCAAAAACCTAATTGATGAAGAAAAAGTAGCTTTAAATAAGTACATCAAAGCAGTATGGATCCATAATTCACTCCTCCAATAAAGAGATAGGATACGCTTGATAAACGATGGGGATATAAATATAAAGATTTTTTCATAACTCATTGGTGGCTAAAAATACTTGCAATAGAATAAAGATGATCTTAAGAAGGAAGCATTAAGGTCTTTTAAAATGGCACTTGGCATATTTACTAATGACTGGTCCTTTGTGCAACTACTCAACCATTTTGTTTCTAATTAATTTTATGAGGATGAAATGGAATTCCTTAGCAATTCTTTCGTTACTTAAGATTTGAAAAGGGTAGTTTTTGAGTTAGGTGTAACCAGATCCCCTAGGTTAAGTGGTCTTAATGGTGATTTTTACCAAAAAAGCATGGACAGGGATAAGATAGATGGTTATAGATGATAATTTAGAATTCTTTGAAAAGGTCAAAATTTTAAAATAAATCAACAAGACATTCATATGTTTACTCCCTAAGATTACTATTCCCAAATCTTTAAGAAAATATAGACCTATTTTTTGTTGCAATTTTATTTATAAGATAACATTCAACTTTCTAGTTACAAAGATGAGGAAAGTGTTGAAATTAGTAGTTAGTGATACATAAGATGCCTTTATAGTAGGGAGACAAATTAGGGATGATGTCTTCATTGCATAAGAATTGTTTAAAGGTTATACAAGGAAAAGGTTCCTTTAAAATTATACTTTAAAAGTGGATTTTCGCAAACATATGACTCTATCAATTAGGAGTTCATTCGTTAAATAAGGGAGGTGTTTGGATTTCTAGAGAGATTTTGACATTGTTTAAAGATGTATTAACTAATGGTAAGCATTCATATTTGTTAAAAGTAGGTTGAGGCCTAAAACAAGAGAACTATATTTCCCCTTATATATATATGGAGGTTTTGATTAGACTGATTAAACAAAATATAGTTGTTAATCCAGGTTTTAAGTTCTATAATAGCTATAAGAAAATTGGTTTAGTCACTATAGAGTTTGCAAATGATTTGCTGTTATTCTCTAAAGCTAATGAACATCTAGTTAGCATCTTAATAAACTCCCTTCACACCTTTAAAGATAAGTTTGGACTAAATATTAACTATAATAAAAGCCATATTGTTGTTTTAAGAAGTGCTTCCTATCTAGTTAACGGTTATTTAATCATATTAAGGTTATAAATTAAAAAAAAATCTTTTCACATATCTTGGCCTCCTTTATCTAATAAGAAGCTATAATTTAGGGAATGTTTAGAAGGTTTAGGAGAGATTATGATGTTATTGCAATAAGGACTTATCTCAAGCTAATATATTGCTATTTATTTGATCAATACTCAACACCCTTCATATTTATTAGTCATTTCTCTTTTGCTAGCTAAGGGGTTGATTAAATCCTTGGAAAAGATAATACAAAACTTCTTATACGGTGGTAAAGACAACAAGATAGTTAAGGATAAGGTAAAATAGAATGATGTTTACAACCCCCAATATGAAGGAGGGATAAGAATCATACTTATAATCTTATCCAATAGGTTAATGATGGGAAAAGGATTATAGAGGCTAGTGGTTGATAAAGACTCATTATGGGCGAAGTGAACAAATGCCTACTTCTGAAAGGGTAAGAGTGTTTGGGAGACAGCTACAAGGCCTTCCTTCTCATAAGGCCTAACTCTTGCATATGAAAGAATACCAAGCAGGGAGTATCAAACATATGATAAGAAATAGTGAAACAACATTTCTATTCTTTGACAATTAGAGTAACATTGGCCTTGTTAATCAACCACACTTGCTATAATATATTATTTTCCTTATGAATGCGAAAGTTAAAGAGTTGGTTGAATGAATGCTAAAGTTAAAGTGTTGATTGAATCTATCAATGGTGTAATATGCATGTTGACTTTAAGTATCTAATCCCAAACTATCATCCCAATATGAGTTAACGATGTTTACTAATAGATTATGCAAGGAGATTTTGAGACCAAGAAATGAAATTAAGCAATAGACATAGAGGTTTGGAACTAAAATTTACCTTATGGATTTCTTTTCTATTATGGTTATTAACCATGCAAAGATGGCTACTATGGATAGATTGAGCTTTCTAAACTTGTTAAGTACTTGCTACCTATGTAAAGTAATTGCCAAATCCCTAACTCATTTATTCTTTGAGTGTAAATTTATAGCAAGAATTTGTAAGGCTATCCAAGACTTATGCTTCCTCAACAATACAAATATAAACTATAAAAGGATTATGAAATGGTTGCAAGAAGATCGAGTGTTGCCCAAAGGTGACAGTAATTAGCTTTAGATTATGTATCTATAAGATATGGAGGGAAAGGACAAACATATTATTCTATGTTATGGAAAATCCCTGGAAAAAGGTTCTACATTATTATATTTAGTAGATTAGAGAACAACTACTTTATAATGAAGTAGCAAAAAAAGCGTACCAACCTAGCATTGTAAATTATTATAGGATTTGGAATGATTATGTAAGCTAATGAGTTAAAAAGACCTTGAAATTTGTTTAATGGTGGTTCTAATTTAATTCTTCCATAAAATTAATGTATTATAGTAAGGTTAAGTAAGTTTTCCAATATTGATGAATTGAGAGGTTAGTTTGGTTAGTTTATAAGCTTATTTTGAGTGTTTTAGTTGAACCTTGGTATATATTTAACTCCTTTTTCCTTAATTCATTTTACTTTCTTAAAAAAGGCTCCACAAAGCAAAATTAAATCATCCACAATTGATAGATTAGATATCTTCCTAAACTTACATTTCCAATGATATTTACTTGTTTGATGCTATAAAAGATAATTCTAATTAATCCCTTGATGCAAATGGTGAAGGTGTAAGGTTATATAGGGTCACTTGACTAATACCTTTAACTCCTTTAGAAACACAAGTGGGCTTACCATTAACAATGACGCTATAAGTTAAAGTAGAGATATATTGATTAATCCATTAGATGAATATAATGGGGACATCAAGGGCTTGAAGAGCATTCAAAATAAAATTCCCTGCTAATACTGTCAAATATATTGTAAAAATCAATCTTCAAGGAGTAACTTCCAATTGATTTTTTGTAATAGTATTATTCAAATAGCTCATAAGACATAAAAATATTGTCTCCAATATTCCTTCCGTGTGTGAAAGCACATTATGATGGATTGATTAAACTACTCACTATAATTTTTAAACTTGAGGCTAGGATCTTTGAAACGATCTTGTAAATAGTATTGCAATATGCTATAGGTATATAATCTTATAAGTATGAGGGTTAGTAATTTTTTGGATAAGATAAAGTAATATTTTCTTCAACTCCACGAGCATTTTTCCTTCAATGAAAAATTCTTTAACTTCATTAATAACTTGATTTCTCACTATGATGTAAGTTTTTTGGAGCAACGAGGCATTAAAATCATCAATACTAGGTGCTTTGTTGGATGCATATTAAAAGAGCATTTTTTTATTCTCTAAAATAGTAATAGAAGAGCTAAGTAATGTTCGTTTATTTTGAGATGAGATAGGATGAAATCCCTTAAAGTTGACAAAGATGAGGAGCTCCATTTGTTCTTAAGAAACCATAGTCCTTTGCTAAAGTAATTCTCCTTTATTTTGGTTTCCAATAAGCTAATCAAATAAGGCTTTATATCAAGTAGATAATCATAGATTGCCAGACACCTTTTTAGGTAATTTGTGCCCCTCATATTCTAAGAAATGACTATTACGTGGTGGGGTATAAGAGCCCTTCCCTTTAGGTATTCTAGCAAGCTTTTATTTATGATTTATTTGATTTATTTCCCTTTCTTTGTTATGCTTGAATACTGAGTTAAAGGGGAATTGAGCAAATGTAACACCCCCACTGCTATAAGGTACATATCGGAACACCCATATGATATTCCAGTACATACCCTATAATAACGGCATGTTACAGCCTCACTTTCACTTTATCACATAGTAATTTATCATGCTTAATCATGGCATCTACTATCATACAAGAAAGTCACCAAATTTTTAAAACAAATTTCCTCCTTTCATTTCATAAATACCAAATGTACATACATTGTAGCTTTCCAAAAATCTGTACATGTACATCATCATATCCTAATACAAAATATACTACATGAAATAGGAAATACAAAGATCTAACTAAATCCTTTAGTCCAGCTGATCGAACTTTGAGCCATATCTTCTTCACAAAAGTACAAGAATTAAGCTTCTTGTATGGTCTCTCGGTAGCTAGAATCCTCTCTGTATCCTGAAATGTCAACATGCAATTTTAGGTGAGTTTTGTGAATTCAGATGAGGTAACCATCATCGATGGTTCACTCAATTCATGCAACATATCATTTCACATAACAAATAATTCACATCATGGCATTTTTTTATATAATATCACATATCACATTTTCATTTAAGAGTAAGATAATTACATTTCAATCAATCAAACATACTTAATACAAATTATATGGAATGCACATGTGACCCTTTTCCAATTATTACGTTGCTGTGAACGAGTGCCTAAATTGTCCTGTATCCATTGTGGATACCAGGCTCATTTATATTGTTCCTTATCCATTTTAGATACAGGGCTCATTTTTACTTAGTGAGCCTTTGGCTCTTAACCACATTAGAACTTTAAGCTCGTTTTCGGTGGCTACTATAGTCATAACTCTCATTATTTGATCATGCATTCATGTATGGAATGCATCTCATAATCAATCACTTAATTCAAGAAACAATTAGTTCTTCCCATTCACATACAAGTAGTACTTCAATATCACATCCATACATCACAATCATCGGACTTTCGTGTCCGGCTTTCAATACACAACATTACACGTTCATAAGATAAGTCAAAACAGAATTTAACACAATAGTAATTGAGTTAGACCATCTAGGTTACTCATAGATTCCTTCTGAAGCTATTTCCTAGAAGTTCCAGCAGCGTCTAGATGTTGACGTTCTAATTTTTCCTGTAAAACAAGCAATATATACACATCAGACTTCAGCACAAATATAAATATTCATTTATGCACATGTATGTATATGAATTATGTATAATGCATGTTCATGACAATCCTAGGCATCTGACAGCGCGTGTCGAGTGCATTGCAAAATTTACCTGACTCTGTACACTAAAATTTGTAGTTACGGTAAGTCGGGATCGAATCCATAGGGAATGTTCGGTTAATTTTCGCAATGAAATTAATTGATGCAAGGAAAGAAAATGGGGGATTTTAGGTTTCAAACAATTTAAAAAATTAAAGTGAAGGTAAACTGTCGAAAATAAATTAAACAACTAATCGAAAATGCAAAAAGTGTTGACTATGAGTAAAGTCTAGTTCTAGGGTCAATCTCGGCCTAATCACAATCAAGCATATTCCTTCGTTCTAAAGTCTTTACAATTCTTTTCGAACTATTGATCTGAGACTAATAGAACTCTCTACAAATCTCAGTTTTCCCTTAGGTTGAATTTAATCAAGATACGATCATTAATTAAACCTAACTACCGAATAACCTAGGATACGATCTCTAGATTCAATTTGGGAATTGCTAAACAATCAATATAGGCAGTAACCTCACACGTTCGGGTTTTCCAAGCTAAGTTATATCGTTCCTAACGATTAATGATCGTTAGACGCTACTTCAAACATCAAAAGTAACAATTACGGATTACAATTGATATTTTAGCAATAGGTTCAAAATAAACAATCAAAATAACATATTAAGATCATTTATCCTAAAACCATCCAAATCAATACCAACAACATAACAATCCGAAAAGAAATCATAACTTTAAAATGACAAAAATAGCTTAACCATAACTCGGCGTCGATATATCCGTTGAACCGGTGTCGGGAACCTAGCCTTCTATATTTAATTTTATGCTATGCGTATTTACCACCTCTTTCATATTTTTTCTTCTGCTTAGCTTCCACGCCTGCCTTGCTCCTCTGCTTTATGTCTGTGTTCTTTGTATTTTTCTCCTTACTGTCTCGTCACTGTTCCTACCAAAACAAGTTAACTCTCTCCCACGTTCTTTCTTCCTTCCTGCCGCCACAACCGTCTCTGCCCAAAGAAAACCAAAACAAGATTAATTGAAACCCTGCAGCCTCTTTTTTATAACGCCCGAAGGTGTTATCAGCATTTTGTCTCAAAAAACGCTGCGTATGCTACGTTTAACGCAACACAGAATGCTACGTTGCGCAACGTTAGCGCATGCGTTTAACGCATGTGTTAAACGCATGCGCTGCTGCGCTTTACGCAGCATAATCATTTTAACGCATGCGCTAATGCTGTGCTGCTGCGTTTTACGCAGCATAATCATTTTTTCATTTTTTTTACAATTTCTTTTCAATTTGTTTTAGAAATTTTGTCTTTTTAGTCTCAAAAATATATCAATATATTCAACCTAACAGTCAACCCAAATTGAACATTTTATCTTTAAAATAGGATTGAAATCACTTGTAAATACATAAGAAAATATAAGAAAATTCAATCCTATCAATTCCATTTGATCGCCTACATCCAATAACCTATAACACACAATAACTTCAATTATCATCCAAAGTTTTCACAACATTTTATGCCTAACAGTACTACATATCCTTATGGATGCCAACCATGCTCTGATAGCACCAATTGTAACACCCCACTCCCATCTGACACATGCATGTGCACCCTTCGGTCATATGTGCACATGCCTAACAAAAATGATGTGTTAACTATCTCACTTTCACTTTATAACATGGCATCATAATTAAAATCACAAATCACACATTTGCTAACATCTAAAATTTTCTCATTTTATATCATAACCATAATGTACATAGTAGCTTTAAGTTCAACATCATCCATATATATACAACATCATCCTATGCTCATAAACAGCTCAGTCTATACAGCATGTTACAAACATGAGGGATGCACAAAAGTTACTAACAAACTATGTCTTCAATGCCCAGCCGACCGACCTTTGAGTCATATCTGATCATCAAAGTTGCACAAAATATGCTTCTATGAAGTTTTAGAAGCTAGGTCATCTCACCTTCAATCTTAAAATTAACAACGGTGCAATTTTGATGAATTTTGCGAGCACAGTAGAGTAACCATCCTCGATGGTTCACTCATGTTATAAAACAGAATCAATTAGAAACATATTGTCACAAGTTCATTGCAACTTGATTAGCACCAAGTTCTATCACAAACAAATTATAATTTCAGACAATCAATTAAATCAAACTATCACTTCATTACACTTTAATAAAACACAATCATTGGTTTAATACCATGTATACAAACATACAACATTCTTACAGCTTCACAAATCATTCAATGAATTCAAATCATATGTGAATGTTATATGTATGAGACTCACATTCGTTTTTACATAGTTGTGACTATGTACTTTTTCATTACCCTGTATCACTGGGTTTATTTATCACAGTGAGCCTTACGCTCTTTATGTTTGAGCTTTAAGCTCTTTTCAGTAGTTGTCTCAGTCAGTAGCATCACTAGTCACAACTACCTTTATATTACATGTATCGAAATGAAATGCATGCCACAATTCATTCATATACAATCAATCACTTTCATGCACATTATCTCAGTCATAACATTCAGTCACTTTTAGTTGAGAATTATTTAGGCAGTCTCATTCACATACAATTAGCACTTCCAATAATATTCACATGCATCAAACGCCTTGGACAAGTATTGTCTGGAATTCAGTACACAATCAGTACATATTCATCATATATCAAATTCAATTCAGTAATTATCATATCAAATTAAAGTGAGACCATCTTAGGTTACTCAAAATTGCTCCCTTAAGCCTATCACCTTGACGTTGTGGCGATATTCGAAAATGGTCGCATTACTTGCTATCCTATATACATTAAAACAATTTTGCATTACTGTACTGCTTATGTAATTAGGTAATGCTTATGTAACTAGGTAAACATATATATATATATATATATATATCAAAAAGTATCATATATCATGCATGTGTAATGAAAAATTCTTAGGTATATTTCTGTAACAAATTGATGTACATATTAATTGTAATCCAATTGTGCTAAAATTCACACATTAAATCACTATTCCAGCTTTTGCTGAAAGAACCTCATTCGCTCAACTTTCCATAAGCAATAAGATCACGAAAATGATGTATGTATGTAACACGTTCTTCTATAAAATTGTTCCTCTATGTCTTAAGTTTCTAATGATACTAAGATCATACAATTTGGTTTATTATTCTATGATTTATTCTCAAAATACCACAGACTATGTACATTTGAAATTTTGGCTAGAACATGATCATGCAATCAAGTTGTACAACCCATATCTCTCAATTCCAATATCCAAAAATTACAAAATTTATTCCAATTTAAAGATAAGAGAATAAGATGTAACTTTTGTGAAGACAACATAGTCTAATTCAGCCTACATCAATACAGTTTATTCAATAACAATAGGACATGATTTCTGTCACTGGTAGTACTACAGCTTAAGGCAAGACTCAATTTCATGCCAAATTTTGAAATTCTTAAAGATAGAAATAAAATTCCACTTCTTCAAGAATGTTGTAGAAATATGTCTCTAGTTTAGTATTAATTAAGAATAAATGCATTTAGAAATCTACAGATCAATATATAATCAAAATACCGAAGCATATTCAATGAAAATTCTACAGTTCATAACATTCCAGCAAATTTCCTCACTTTTATCCAACCAATCTTTTAAAAATCAATTCATATGGCTCTAACTTTTTATTTAGAGAAAGAAAAATGTATTAGGAGTCTATTGGTTCAAGTTTCAAGTCATTTGGAGGTTGGATGAAAAAGTTATAACCGAAAGAATCAAAGATATTCAGTAAAAATACTCTAGCTCATATTCAGACATCAAAAACTAAAACCATTCACGTAAACCATCACCTTCTTCTTCCTCTCTTCTACTTAATCCATTATTTCTGTACACCATCTCTAGCTTACATTCTCTGTATTTCTACTCCCTTTCCAAGTCAACTTACTCCAAAAACAACTCAAGATTCAAGGTTAAATTCAAACATCAAGAACAAAACTCATTTACAGACAACACCATTTTTTCTACTTTTTCTCAGTGTTGCAACTTTTCTCTTACTGCTACAACTGTTTTTTTTTTCTATTTATAATCAACAACAATCCAAAATCCAAAATCCAAAACAAGACCTATAGTCATATGATTCTACATCACATTTTTCTGTTATTGTTTCAGTTAAACTCAAATGGTCACAAAGACCAAAAACAAATTATCATCCACGACTATCACCATTTCTAGCTTTCTATCACTGCTTTTTTTTTAATGCTTAAAAACAATCCTAAATAGAACCTATGTCATGCATGCATTGATTTACAAACCTTAAAAAATTATCAAACAATCATTTATGGTACCCATAAAACTCAGAACATGACTTCCTTGATTCAATGAAATTCTAGCTCAAAAATTCCAGATTTTCTCATCCTCTCAAGCAAACAAACATCAACTCAAACTTATACTCATCTTCAACTAGTTCTCCAGTAGTTAAGAGTTAGAAACCAAATACACAAACATGCTAATAGGTAGTTTCGTTGATGGATGAAAAGAACAAAGAAAAGAGTTTTAGTTGGTGTTTTCGGTGGTGAAGAAGAAATGTGAGCTGCAGAAGTTTTCTCTCCAAACTAGATGATTGTGTGGATGGATAACTCAATGACACATGGCACCCATGCATGTGGGCCATGTGTCACCCTCCCATTTGTCTCTTTTTTTTGGTCCAAAATATCCCAAAATTTTGAAAATTCTCTAAAATTTACCAAAAATTTCGAAATAATAAAGATACTCTCCAAATAAATTTTCAACACAAATAATCCATAATTCACATTTTTAATTGCATTTATAAATCAATTATACCCAGAAAATGTCAATGAATACATGTTCAATTGTTTTGTTATTTTTATTTTTATTTATTTTTGTATCAAAAATAAATATTCACATGTGTGTGAATATACTATGATGCATGAGCATAAAATACCCTTCGAATTTCTCATTGTACTCTCAATTCAATATTTTGGGGTCTAGCCCCAAATATGGTATGTCACATTTCAAACCTTGAAAAAACTCGAGGGCTTCCTAGAACACAATATATAAAGAATGAGACAAAGAGGATGAAGGAGTTTGTGCATCAGCCACCATTGAGAAACTATAGAGAGAGTTCATCGAAAGATTGAGAAAGAGAAGAAGGAAGAGAGACGTGGAGAAGAAGCCGACATAAAGTACTTCCCAAAATAGTAGATTTCCTGACTTATTGCCTCCATCATCCGTTCAGATCTTGTTTCTGCTTTAATTTCAATTTTATTAATGTATATAATTGGAATAGACATTTGTGAAAGGATTTTGTGAATGTTAAGGATATCTAAACTCATCTTCGGGTTGTTTTATCTTTGATTTAATGAAATTTGATTATTTGTGTTTTTACTAGATTTATTGTAATTTAATTTCTGCAATTGCATAACTCAATGATAAACTGAGAGGGTGAATCAAGTGAAAAATAATTAAATTGGGTTAACGAGATTTAAGTAATTTTAATAGAACCATAATTAAATGAAATTAGTAAATTGTGAAAAAAAGATCTTGCATAGATTCCCGATAGTTTTTGGACAACTTTAGATCTAATTAGGTTTTGGATAGATTGTAAATCGTGAGATTACAATTCCCATGATCTAATTAGGGTTTATAAATTAGGTTAATGGTTATAACTCGAGAGAGGGTAATCAACCATAGGACCATCTAGAACCAATAATCTACTAATTCATAATCAATTAGGTTAGCGTTGAAGATAGATAAAATTCTCCTTTTTCTCATTTGGTAGTTCTTCAGGTTGATTATTGAATGTGTGTGCTACAATTGCTATTTTGTTTATATTTTCGTAATTGATTCTTGGATTTGAATTGTGTGATTGAATTAAATTCTTGCCTTACTTTTATTACATTTTAAATTACTACACATTGTTTTGACCTTAGATTTTAGGATTAGATTAACCCTCCTCGTGGGATCGACACCTTAGGTACTATGACCCGTACACTTGTGGATTATCGACGTTAAATATTAAAACTTACACATATCAAAAAATTGCGATCAAGTTTTTTGGTATCGTTCTCAGGGAGGTGATTAGCTTACTTCTTTTAGTCTAAGGCTTTTTCACTATCTTTTCTTTTAGTTAATAAAAAATATAGAAAGAAGTTTAGGGCATAAATTAGAGACACATCAAGACATCCTAGAATGAGAAATGAGACATCTGAAGAGCTAGATGCTAAGAAGAAATGGAAAAAACAATGATGGAAGATAGACATTATAGGGAGCAAGGAACTTTTGCGAATTACAATGAGGCATAGTATGGTTAGGGAAGTAACGATCCTTATTGGAACATGTACACTTCGGGGTGGCAGAAGCACCCCTAGTTTTATTGGTCCAATAATGTAGGGACTCATTTAAGACGTCAAGACCTATTAGGACTTCATTAAGATGAGTCCAGTTCACGGGGTTCTAAATTGGACAAGATCTTAGATAAGCTCACGGATATGGAAGAGGACCAGAAGAGACTAGAAGATCAAATTGAGCAAGTAACAGAAAATCATGTCGCTTTTATTCATAATCTAAAAATTCAAGTAAGATAGATTTCTCATGAACTTTGTAAGAGAAGTGTGAAAGACTCTTTGAGAAATATGGAATTATATCAATGAGAGCAATATGAGGTTATCATACTTAAGAATAGGGAAGAGCTAAAAGAACCAGTGGAACACTAAGTTGAACCCCACTTTATTGAAGACCAAGAGATGAAGAAAGAGGATGAAGAAAAGAATGCTAACCCTCTCTTTTATTCACTAGTTCTTGATATAACATATTTGAAAATAGAAAAATCTTACGTAGATGTTCATGAAAAGAACCTTAATCCATCTGATTAATGATGACCAAGTGACATTCAACATAAATGATGTATTAAAGAATCCAAAGGATAGTAGCTCATTCAAAATAATTAATGTGTTCGAATCTTTTAAAGAACAAAATGACAAAGAACAAATAACAACAGATAATGAGTTTGAAGAAGCTATCTCTCTGTTCGTGAAGCAAAAGAAGCAGAGGAGATGAAGGTGATTAAGGAAGAAAGCGAGCAACTCACCTTTGTACAGGACAAACTGTTGGATTCAATAGAAAATTCATGGAGTTTTGTTATTCACTGTTATATTGATAGTTCACTTAAAAAAAAGGACATTATTGAGCTTAATTGGTTTTCATAATGTTATCAATATTGTTCTTTTGATTATTTTGCAAGTTATATTACTTATAAGCTACAAAACCTATGTTGAACAAAAAAGGTAGAAGCAAGCCACTCATAATTGATCCTGGCTGAACTTCCAAGGATAAAGAGTCGAGCTACAAATGTTAAAAGAAGCGTTGTATGGGAGGCAACCTATGAACTTTTAAATTGATGTTATTCTCTTTTATTTCTAGATAGTTAAATTCCATAGTTAGGTTAGTTCACTTCCAAATAAAATAGGAAGGCATAGGACTTCGCCATTAATTAGATGATTGAGGAAGTACACAAAGAGAGATGAAAAGGCCACAAAGAGTTAACAAATGACTTCTGATAGTGAAGAAGAAGAAAAATGGTGGGCCACGATCGTGGCCTGGGATAAGGTAAAAATAGGGGCACACGAATTTCATTTCAATTTTTACCATTTTACCCTCCAATCACCTATATATTCATTTCTAACTTTACTTTTTCACTCACTTTTATTTTTACTTTATCTCTACAAGCTTTAAACCTCCAAGTACTCTCACTTCTCTCTATCCAAACTTCAAATTTCCAGTCTCTTCCAACTTTTACCTACTTACAAGCCAGTATGTCACGCATTAAGTAATCAGCTAAGTAGGATCAATCATCGAGACGAAACCAAATCTCGGGACAAGGGAGAAGGAACAAAGCAGTGGACTTAGGAGCACCCTTCCCGATCTACACAGAGGAGGAAGGTATTCAGTTTCAATCCCTCAATGCTAAACAAATTGTAGTTCCTAAATATTTTGATTTTGATATAGTTGATAGGCTAGAACTACGCGACAGGGTAGAGAACTTAGTAGAAAGAATTCAGTGGGCAAAATTCATACACTTCAATTTATTGTTTAACAGGAGCTCACTCTAGAATTTCTTACTTCCCTTTCCTAAGAACCTAGAAATCCTAAAGAAACATGGTTTAGGTTCTGGGGACGAGCTTATGAACTAAACATCAAAATCATGTGTAATATGTGTGAGTTCCCCGAATCTTCCATTATCGATCAGCACAATGATTTTCGTTCTTGTCACTATTAGAATGAGCTCACTAGGTTAGAGTAATTTGATGCCAAAAATGCGCACAACAACATCATAAGGACCCATGAGCACTTATTATTACACAAATTCATATGTCAACTAGTTTTTGATAAATCAAAAACCAACAAGTTTTCAAAAAAGGAACTCTTCATGTTGTGATGCGTGGATTGATAATTGTCATTTGCATTGTGTTTTAGGGTTTAATTTGTTAAGTATTTAGCGTTAAATTGAGTGTTGAGTGTCTGTTTCTGTGTTAATTGTGTAGTTTGTGTGTTTAAGTGTTTTTTATGGGTTAGTATGAGTCTTTGAGCTTAATTGTTATATTTTTTAGGTACCTTGATGGGTTTGTTAGTGTTTCAGGGTAAACGACAAAGAACGGAGAAGTTGTGAGGAGTTTTCTAGCCAAAGACATATCCCACAATCGTGGCACAGTAGGCCACGATTGTGACAAAAAGGGACAAGCCAGAGCAGCTAGGCCACGATCATGCACATTGGGCCATGATCGTGACATAAAGGTTTAGACGCGGGCCACGATCGTGGTAGGCAGGGCTACGATCGTAACTTGCATCAAGCTAAAGCAAAAACTTGAGTTTCGCAAGATTTTTTAGTCTGTTTTGACTCCAACTTTAACCTAGAGCGTCCAAAGTATAAACATATCATTACGAGACATATGTAGGAGCCTGGGAGAGCCTTTTGATAGAGCACTCACTTCAGCAAAATTTGAAAAACCCTAGTGAGCTATTGAGAGATTTGAGGAAGGAGACAACGGAAGAGAGATACGAAGATGAAGCTTGATGCGAAGTACTTCCCGGAGCAGGTAGTTTCCCATAGTCACCGCCTCTATAAGTCCATCGTGACAGTATTTTCAATTGTTATTTCAATTTTATTGATGTATGAAAATGGGATATTTATTGAGGATAGTGTTATGAATGTTGATTCTGTCTAAACTCACCTTCGAGTTTTTAATTCTTGAGATTTATGCAATTTGATTCGTTGTGTTTTAATTGAGTTATTTTCATGATTCAATATCTGTTCGTAATAATTAGACAACAAACTGAGAGGGTGAGCCAAGTGAAAATAATCAATTTGGGCTAACGAGAGTTAGGTGAATTGATAGATAAGAATTAGATCAAACTGGTGTAATCGTGTAACGAGAGATTGAGCTTAGGTTCCCAATATATTAATAAACAACTTTAGAACTAATTTAGATTTTGAGTCAATTGTGAATCGAGAGCTGACAATTTCATAATTTAAATTAAAGATTATTAATTAGGTTTTAAGGATTATAACTCGAGAGAAAGTAATCAACTCTAGCACCGTTTAGACCTGGTAACTCAATAATTGCATAATTGATTAGATTGTCATTAATTTCGAATTAAAACCCCCTTTCTCTCAATTTGTAGTTCCTAGGTTGATTTTAAATTGGGCTGTGTGATTTATTACTATTTATTATTTCTGAAATTTAATTCTTGTAATTTATTGTTTGATTTATTGATTTTCTGCCTTGATTGTTTATTTTAGAATATTGTTACTTAGTATTGCCTTAGATTTTAGGACTAGATTACCCCTTTTCATGGGATCGATACCTTAGATACTACGTGAATGACCTATGCACTTGCGGAATTTACTAAGGTTAATCAAATATTAAAACTTAGCATGTGTAACCTCGCGAATAAGTTTTTGGCATCGTTGCTAAGTAGGCAATAATTTAGTTCTATAGTTTAAGGCTTTAGAGTTATTTTTATTTTTATTTTTGTTTCTTTTGCTTTACTTCGAAATCATACTCTTGCATGAACATAAAAGTCACGAGAGGTTCGAGTGGTGCAGCTGAGACAATAGATTTAGACATCACGCGGTTAGAACGAACCCTTAGGAAAGCTCGACGAGAGGAAGAAGAAGAGATAGAAAAGAAAACAGTGGATGAGGAATATCAGAGGAACATGGCCCTGGATGGAAACAACAAACCCTTATGGACTTTATAAGGCCAGGGTTTACCAAGGAATGGCTAGACCGCCTGTTCAAGTGGTCTCATTCGAAATTAAGTCAGCCCTCCTCAACATGCTTCGACAGAACGTACAATTTTACAGATTGGTGAATGAGGACTCGAAAGCGTACATAGTCAGTTTCCTCGAGATCTATGACACTTTTCGATATCACCAGATGTCGGAGGAAGCTGTTAGAATTAGGTTGTTCCCTTTCACACTTAGAGATAGAGCGAAAGCTTGGTATCATTCACTGAGCCCCGCCATCATCACGACGTGGACGTAGCTTGTGCGTGTTTTTTTAGACAAGTACTTCCCATTGACAAAGACCACAAAGATAATAAAGGAAATAACCAATTTCCAACAAGGTGATAGGGAGTCAATTTATGAAACGTAGGAGAGATACAAGGATATGCAAAGAAAGTGCCCACATCATAACTTATCGAAGGAGTTCCTTCTACAGACGTTCTACAACGAAGTAAACCAGCCTACTAGAGGCGCGATCGATGTGGCATCAAGAGGATCTTTGATGCAAAAAATGGTCGATGAAGTAGAGGAGCTAATCCAGGAGATGGCTAAAAATAACTATTTATGGACGAGCGAGAGAGGTAGGCAGACTAATACTTTTCGAGAGAAAAAAGGAATCATCGCAGTCGATCAAATGACGGAGATGTAAGCTAAGATCGACAATTTGACATGACAACTAAGCAACATAAAGGCATCATTATTAGCCTATGTGAAGGCTGTATAGGTGAAGTATAAGCTCTGTGGTCAATAAACCATGACACCGTGGACTGCTATTTGATGAGAGAGGATAATCAGGAGCAAGTGAACTATATGGGGGTGCAATTTAGACGGGAAGGGGAAAACAATTCCTACTCCAACACTTACAACCCTGGGTGGAAGAATCACCTAAACTTCTCCTGGTCAAATAACAATGGAGGACAGTTCAAGCCTTAGGGGTAATCAAGCTTTCAATAAGATAAAGTAAGCTCAATGGAGTCAAAGTTGGACAAAATTTTGGATAAGATCAGAGGCATGGAGGAAGCACATAGGAGGCTCGAGTGCAAATTCAAGCAAGTAACAAAGAACCATGCCCTATCTATACATAATCTAGAAGTCCAAGTGGGGCAGTTAGCAGAGGCAATGTCGACTCAGAACTCTTACAAGCAACACCGAGTCCAACCCAAAAGAATGTGTCATGGTTATTAGTAAGACTCAGGATGAGGACCTAGAGAAGGTGAAGGATGAAGGAGAAGGTCAAGTGGTTAAAGAAGACCTTTTGACTGAGCCTATGATCGAATCGCTCAATGCAACTCGACTTGTATTTCCATTCCCTATTGCACAGCAGCGAGAGTTATATGTAAAAATGGAAGCAGAGAAATTACGAGAGAATGAGAAAAATAAGGTTGGGGATGTGACAGAACTAGTGCAGACAAAGCTCAAATTATAGGAGTCCGTCAAAAAGAAAGACAAGGAGTGACCACTAGAAGATGACCCCAATATAGTTACGAAGAAAGCGGACCGAGGGGACTTTTTCATCCCCTGTAGTATCAACAGGATCATTATAGATAGAGCATTCGCAGATTTAGGTGCGAGCATAAATATGATGCCTTACACCTTCAGTCTAAAATTGGTGTTAATAGAGTTAGTGCCCACTAAGTTTTGGTTAAGACAGCCGATAAAACATCACATAAACTGATAGGAATTATACAAGATGTGCCTGTAAAGGTTGGTAAATTTATCTTTCACACGGACTTCTACATTTTGGACATCAGCGAAGACACCTCAATAATTCTTGGACGACCATTCTTGACGACTATTAATGTTGCTGGGGGTGAATTAACTCTACAAATAGGAAAGGAGAAATTGACATTCAAGTTGTCCATTAGAGAGTACGGAGCTCCTTTACCTTTAGTGGATCTCAACGAACTTGAACCTCGAGACGAATGGGAGGATATAGAAGGTCTGATAATTCTTTCAAGAAGAAGCGCTTAGGAAGGACAAGGCGAGGAAAGGAAAATTGTAAGGACGGTGGTATGGTAGCTAAAGTTCAAACTTTGAGGCTAATGAAGATGCTATCATCAAACCAATTATTTGAACCACTGTGAGCTTAAAGAAGCGTCGAGCTACTAACGTTAAAAGAAGGGAGGCAACCCATGGAAAGTAGTTCTTTGTTAATTTTTGTTTGAACGTTTGAAATTTTTTTAGTTAGATTCATTTTTGTTGAATAAAATATGAAAAGGAATCAGACTTCGAAAATTACGTGGAAGATGTTCAAGCATGAAAAGAGAGGTAGACAAGGGATAGGAAGTGAAATTGAAACAAATTAGAAAAAGATCAAAAGAAGGAATTTGGAGTGAGTGTATAGCCGCCGACCACGACCACGTCCTAGAAGGTCACGATTGTGGCCTACGATTGAGCACACGCTAGGTGGTAAGCCGCATACGTGGCCTGCGACTAGGAAGAAAAGGGGGAGGATGCACTTCTTAAAAACAACTTTAACATTTTACCCTTTTTACTACCTATATATTCAGTTATAACTTTATTTCCACTTTCACTTTCATTTTCAATTTCTCTCTCTAGAAATTAAGCATCCAAACACTCTTACATCTCTCTAGAATTTTTCAACCTCTAAATTCTTCCCAATTTCTACCCAATCATGCCACGCTTTTAAAAATCAGCCTGTTGGGAACCATATGGACTACAACAAGTTATGGGATAGGGATGAAGAAACTTAGCAGCGAAATTCAGAGCACCCTTTCCAATTTACACTAAGGAAGAAGGTACTCGTTCCTGTTCCCTTCATTCTAGAAAAATTATAGTTCCCAAGTATTTTGACTTTGACCCACTAGATAGTCTTGAATTGCATGAGCGAGTAGAAAACCTAGCTAAGAGGATCCAGTAGGCTCAATTTTGTTCGATTTCAATTCCTTATGTATGAGGATCTTATACTGGAATTTTTCACGTCATTGACCCTTGACCCTAAGAATACAAAAGAATTGTGGTTTAGATTAGGAGAACAAGCATATGAATGAAATGTTGAAATAATGTGCGAGATGTGTGGATTCCCTGAGTCCACCATCGTCGACCAATATGATGACTTTCTTCCTTCCCAATACTAGCATGAGCTTACTGGAATTGAGCAATTCCATGCAAAGAATGCTCAGAACAACATCATACAGTCCCATGAACAATTGTTGCTGCATAAATTTATATGTCAGCTCCTCTTTGATAAGACTGAAACCAACAATTGTTCAACCCAAGGAACTCTTTATGTTATGGCACATAAACCATAGTATTTCAGTCTGCACATCTACATATGTGCTGAATGTCATTGGTGTGACTCCATGCAAGCAGAGCAACCATCTTGGAATGGGATACATAGTGTCTGTCATTGTGGAACATTTTGGTATGGAACTGAGGGGATTAACAATTCACCTCCCTGACTTTCTCAACTGTCATCACTTATTTCAGGCTGAGATCATCCATTCCACAAACATGGAATTGCGAGACATTAGCCAAAAGACGCATGTTCAGATTAGGGCCAATCAGGCAAGCTCGAACTTAGCACCACCTCAGCAGGCATATGAGAAATCCACCAATGAAGAATCTGAGGAAGAAGAGGAAGAAGAACAAGGTTGGAAGAAGGTTTTGGATCCAATCACTAAGACTAACAAAACACTTGTGGAGATGACGCGCAAACATCGACATCAGAGCCGAGATATCCGATTGATCCAACGATATTTCAAGTCTCAAAGTGTTCAATTGTCTCCTCCGACAACATCACCACCTCCATCTCCTTAGGATTTATACCTAACCCAATTTTTCTTTTCCAAATTAGCCTTCGATTTTATTTTATTTTTATGTTTATTTTTATTTTTATTTGTTTAATGTCACTTTAAGTTTTGTTTTGTCTTTACTTATCTTATGTGATGTGTGCTTTCTTCTCACATTATGAACAATGTGTTGTTCAAGTGAGGGGAGGGATTTTATGTTTTTGCTCTTGAATGTGACTTTGCATACCGTATGATAGTTATTAGGTTGCATTATGCAAAGTTTTTGACTATGTCAATGGCTTAGATGAGTGAAATTCATTTAATTTTAAACATAGTCTAGTAAGTTGTAAATGATCATTAGCTCACAAAATTAGTGAATTAGGAGTTTTTTTGGATAAATGTGCAACTTAATTAGGACTTAGTGTAACTTTAGCACCCTCTAAGTTATCATATTCATTCATAATTTGAAGCCCTTTAACTTAAGTAGCTTAACTAGTATTTTTCATGAAAATGAATAGCTAAAATCAACAAGGTAGGCATAAAAAATGTTTTTTAATAAATTACTATTTCGCTAACCTTCGGGTTATGAATAGAGCTAGTAGTCTGCTGAAAATGTGATAATAGCTGAGTAACCAGATCGACATGCATCACAAATGTGTGCCTTCGCGTCAAAAGACTATAATGACGTTTTAACCAAGCTGTTAATAAATGACTTAGTCGAGTAACCAGATCGACATTCATCACCAATGTTTGCCTCCGAGTAAAAGACTAAGTCCATGTTAAAATTAAAAATAAAAAAGAAAAAAGTGTTATTAATAAAACCTACCGGACTTGTAATAAGCTTAAATTTCATGAAAATGTACTTAGGAATAGTTATAGAGTTTGAGGGCCAAAGAATTATTAATGTGTGTATATAATTAAAAAGGGTAATTGAATTAGCACTTAGATCTCAATTAACTTATATATTTAGTTCAAAGCTCTTACACATAGATTTTGCATGTTAATGATTAGATATAACTTGTCAGATTGTGCTCAAGATTAATTTTATTTCATGAAGTCGAAGCCATTGCCTCATTTCTTGTTTTTTGTGTTTGCTATTTTGTTTGCTTAAGGACAAGCAAACGTTTAAGTGTGGGGATATTGATAGTTGTCATTTGCATTGTATTTTAGGGTTTAATTTGTTAAGTATTTAGTGTTAAATTGAATGTTGAGTGTGTGTTTATGTTTTAATTGTGTTAGTTTGCGTGTTTAAGTGTTTTTCATAGGTCAGTATAAGTCTTTGAGCTTAATTGTTATATTTTTAAGGTACCTTGATGGGTTTGTTATTATTTTAGGGTAAACGAAGAAGAACGGAGAAGTTGCAAGGAGTTTTCAAGCCAAAGACATAGCCCATTATCGTGGCATAGTAGACCATAATTGTGATAGAGAGGGACGAGCCAGAGCAACCAAGCCACAATCGTGCACTTTGGGCATGGTCGTGACAGAGAGCTTTCATTCAGACCACAATCGTGTACATTGGGCTACGATCATGACAGAAAGGTTTAGGCACTGGCCACAACCATGGCAGGCAGGGCTATGATCGTAGCCTGCGTCAGGCTAAAGTAAAAACTCAAGTTTCATAAGATTTTTTGGTTTGTTTCAACCCCAACTTTAACCTAGAGTATCGAAAGTATAAATATATCATTACGAGATAGATGCAAGAGCTTGGGGTGTAACATCCCCTCACTTATGGGAAGGGTATTTTGGTCATTTTGGAATGAGTTAGGATTATTTAACGTGTTTTGACATATTCATGCATTCATATATGCACATGAATAGCCAATAGTGAATTTTTGCACATGTAAATGTTTGTA
>JANZXR010000008.1:20912828-20946759 GCA_027575705.1 Erythroxylum echinodendron
CATAACTTTCAACTCAAATATCTAAAAATTACAAACTTAATACCAATTGAAAGATAAGAGAATGAACTACAACTTTTGTGAAGACACCTTTGTTTGATTCAGCCAATAAAAATTCAGGTTTTATGAAAACATTAAAACATAATTTCTGTCTCGGGTAGTACTATAACCTCAATCCAGATTCCATTTCACACCAAAATTTGAAAATCTTGGAGACAGAACTAACTTTAGACTTCTTCAAGAAAGTTGAGAATTATGTCTCTACTTTAATTTGAATTAAGAATCACCTCCTTTGGACATCTACAGCTGAAGATATCATCAAAAAGCCAACATATATTTGGAAGGCATCTCCCATGGATCACCTTCGGAGTCGCGATCGAGACTTCCGTAGTGACATCGCGACCGCAATGACTTCAGCAGAGTCGCAATCACAACGCATCGCAATCGCGATCTGCATCTGGCTGAAGCGCCTCCTTTCCCTTTTTTTCTTTTCCGAACTTCACATCCAATTTACACATAGAAAATGAAGTTTTTTTGGCAAAGTCATCTTCTAAACAATTGTTCATCAATATCTTAGGATTTTAAAGAACCTAAGTTCATCCAATTTAGCTCAGTATTCTAAAAGTTATACACAATTTACTCCATACTGTTCAGAAACAGAGATAAAATCTGAAACTCAACTTCAAGACAACTTTCAACACTTTTAGAGCCATAATTCAAACTTAATTTCTCATGAAAATTGTAGTCATTCATCTCTAGTTTAATATAAATTAACAATCATCCTATTTGGATATATATAGATAAAGATATGTGAAAAAAACGACACATGTTCAGTTGAACCACTACATCTAACACATTTCCAGCACACTTCCTCATCAATCTCTTCCTAATTCATCTCTTTTGCTTAATCTATCACTTCTAACTTATATCCACATTATTTCTTGTTTAATAAAAATTTTCACTACAATTT
Organism: Erythroxylum echinodendron; assembly: GCA_027575705.1. Taxonomy (NCBI): domain Eukaryota; kingdom Viridiplantae; phylum Streptophyta; class Magnoliopsida; order Malpighiales; family Erythroxylaceae; genus Erythroxylum; species Erythroxylum echinodendron. The sequence goes on from JANZXR010000008.1 coordinate 20,913,796, forward strand.
GACTCTTAATTCTACTGCTATTTGTCAATTGTCTTGCCATTTGGTATTTTTCATAGTCCCAAATTTACCCAAAATTTTAGAAAATTTCCAAAAAATCTCCAAAAATTCTAAATTACTAAATACACTATCCAAATCAATTTTCAACATATAAAAACCACAATTCTCCACAAAATCACATTCACCATTCAATTATAAACTAATTATACCTAGAATGTCTATGAATGCATGTACACTTATTTTCATGTCCAAAAATTTAATATTCATGAATATGAACATATCATATAATGCATGAACATGAAATATATTTTTCTAATTTCTTACTAATATCTCATAATTACTATTCTAGTCTCAATATGGGTAACGGGATGTTATAGCAAATTAGTGGATTCAAGGCTATACTTAGAAGATGTCTCTTTTAAAAGAGCCATAACATTATCTACAACTTCATCAAGTTTAAGAGGAGATAGGGCCTTTATGTTAACTTTAGTAGTAAAGTCAATAATCCTACCAAGAGCTTTATTTATAGTTAAGTTAGAGGCTATAAGGAAAACACTCCCTTTACTATCTCAAAAGTTAGCTATGGTAGGGGCATCTAGTCCGCATAAAGGACTCTTAACAGATGTATTTATCTCAGTTTGATCAACTTTAGCTACTAAACGACATTAGAAGCACTCTAAAGATTCAATTGAATAATTCCTTAAAGAATTAGAAACATCAATTAAGCATAATATAACAAAACACAAACTGTTGCATTTAATTTAGTCATTTATTCTCCCTACAATCTAAGAACTCTATTACATAAATTCCACTATTTCTTGCTATTAGTGTATAAAGAGCTAACACAAGCATTTAATAGAGTTAGGAGATTGAGGCGAAGGGACTTCCTTTCTCTCTACTTCTTCAGCTCTGGTATTAAGATTCTTATAAGGATTATTTTTAACGGAGTTAGGAGATTGAGGCAAAGGGACTTCCTTTCTCTCTACCTCTTCACCTTAGGTATTAAGGTTCTTATAAGGATTATTTCTTATCACTTAAGTTCCGTTCATTTTCCTTTTTAGTAGTTCTTTTAGTATTATTATGTTCTACATTAATTTAAGTTGGTACTATCGATGCTCCTTCAACTGGATGTCATAACTTAACACTCTTAGTCATCAAAAAGTTTCATCTTAATTTTTATTAAGATAACTATTATTATGGTAAGGGTCCTACTAATATTTTAACATTTTAATTGAATATAAGCCTAAATGTATGATAAACTTTCTTCTAGTAATAACAATTAACTGTTTTTTAATAATTATCAGAGATTAAGTGTTGTGCCATTTTAATTGATCACTCTGACAACCTAATGACTAATTTAATGACCCTTTTTTATGTATCTAACATAGTTGATTGAATGACTAGTTTAATTAACTCTTTAATAACTTATAAAACTTCAATTTTTGTCTTTCAATTAATTTCACCACTCTATACCTTTTTATAAAATGAAGGATATCATAACACGTATTTCCAATGTTTTAAGATTTTTAGAAGGTTTTTAATATTTTCCATTGATATTTATATTAATTTTTATGCCTTTCTACTATTAATTATCATCACATTTCATATGAAAACCTTATCAATTTAACAATTGAGTCATATGGAGGCTTTTTATTATTGTGGCTAATAATCAATTAAAAGTCAAAAAATAAGATTTGCGGCCTAACGTTTCATAAAAAGTTTTTCTTTGTTGTTATTTATAGTATCCTATTATATTTTAAGTTTTGGCAATTTTTAGTATATAAATCATTAATTCAACTTATGTGATATCAGTTGATGTAATCTTAAAAATGAGTTCTTGTAACATCACCCAAATGTCTGATTTTCACTTTTATCTTTTTCAAAATGTTTTAATAAACCTTCTCGCTAATATCATTTTTGTCTATTTGTATCTAAATAAGAGGTAAAAGTGATAATAGAGATAATTACAGGGACTTATTTAGAAATTTTATAAAATATTAAGGTATATATCACAATTTTAAGCCCAATTAACAAAAACGTGGGCAACATTTTTTTAAAAAAATCTTTGCGTTACAAAACTGTGATATCCCCAAAATTAGCATTTACATTTTTTTTGGCCACTTTCTGGTGCTATGATTTTGACACGCTGTTCTTACTTATGAATTCTACTTCCACGAATACAGTTCTTTGTTTTCCATTTTCTTTCAATGCATTGCCTCTTTTTCGACCACACATCAATTCTCCTCCCTGTCTATCACAATTCCCTCGTTCTGTGTCGAGCAACTTTACTTATTTCCAGTCAATTTTCGACTCTGGCTCCTCTCATTTTCACCTTTTTCAACCGTTTCAATTCTTATTAAGCGAGCCGAACCCTTGTTTGTGATCTCCAAGTAATTGTGTGAACTTTTAGGGCTACTTATTTTTAACTTTCTTTTTTTATTTTCCACGACTCATATATTATGAGTTTTAATTTTCCAATTAGTTCGCTTTTTCTTTTGTTCTGCATCATATGCTGTTAAGGGTTGATAGATTGTATTCTGTATCTCTAAAAGAAGGAGCATGAAGGGACATGATCCAAAGGTAATTATGTGTGGCAATTGTTAGTTGGGTATTGAACGCAGGAGTTAAATGGTCTCTTTTACTTAATTCTGGTCCTCTTCTCATTGTCTAGTCATATATCGGATAGAAAAATGAGTCCACTTGTTTATTTATTTGCTACTGTCTGTTTTAAGATACTTTCATTGACGAGAGCTGACATGATCAAAAGTAGAAAGCAGGTTCAAATATCTCTCCTTGATTTTATTTTTATTTTTATTTTTTTGAGTTTCTTATATCGATTTGATTGTGAACTGCTGGGTATGGGGGCAATTGTGATTAATGTGGTTGGTTTTTTGCACGTGCCGCCGTCTTGTATAATTGTATTGGTCAAAAATCAAACCCTGATAATGTTAAAGGTAGACTATTCTTGATGTCTTTTCTCAAGATGGTTAAGCTGTCATGTCTGATATCTCATTCTTGAAACCTGGAATGCAGATGCCAAGAATGGAAGACATTCTTAATCTTCCAGTGCAAGATCCTCCTTTTGCAGAGTTTTCAGCTTCTCAAATCAAGTGGGTAAAGGTAGAAGGCGGTCGCCAAGGTGGTGACGACATTGCTCTTATACCTTTTGCTAGAGTGGACGATTTTGTTAAGGGAGAATCTTCAAATGCTGAATGCCCTGCTAGCTTTCGAATTGAGTCGAGAAGGAAAAGATCTGAAGGTAGTATTATCAAACCAAGGGTTGATGGCTATCTAGAATATACACTGTAAGTTTGGTGCTTGAATATAACCTTCTTCCAATTGTTGAATGTTTAGTTTAGACAACAATGTGTCATTCTCTTGTTTGAATATTCAGCCTGCCAAGGGCTTTTATGTATCACTTCTATAATTGGTTGACAACTTGTCGTGTTAAAAATTCTTTTTTTTCATTCCTGCTGATGGATTTTCAGTCTTAGGTTCTCCGTGTTTTATTGATTTAACATGTCAAAGTTATTTTGAAGGTCGGTACTTCTTAATGCGACCATTGGATTAATCCATTTAACAGTTAACATGCTATTTATAATTGCGATCTTTCAGATATTGGTGTTCATATGGACCTGAAGATTATCGAGATAATGAATCTGGTATTGGGGATGGCTCTAACACCAAACCTGCAACTGGGAAGGGCAGCAGGCCAGGGAGGCGCCATATGATGAGAGGTTGCCTTTGCCATTTTACTGTAAAACGTTTGTATATACGCCCTCTTCTGGCACTTATCATATACAATCAAAGAAGACATGTAGATAAAACTGGGGGGCCATGCCATGGAATACTGGATCTGGATGCTATTGGCACAAGAGCAATGTACGCTCCAAGGATTTCAGAAGAACTACGCCAGAAAGTGATGTCTATGCTCTATGTTGGAATATCATTGGATGATATAATCCAGCATCACATGGAGGTCGTGCAGGGTCACGGTGGTCCTCATAGTCGTGATGATTTCCTTACTAGAAATGATGTTCGTAACATGGAGAGGGTTGTTCGTAATGTATGCCATAAATTGCATGTAAATGATAACCTGAGTGTAAGGATGTGGGTTCAGCGCCATCAGAAGCTTGTTTTCTTCTTCCAAGATAACATTGGTACAGAACCATTCATCCTGGGAATACAGACAGATTGGCAGCTGCAGCAAATGATCCATTATGGGCATCATGGTTCATTAGCTTTTCATTCAATGTTTGGGAGAAAGAGTTTGAAGGTAACATGCTGGGTCTCTCTATCACTCTCTTCCTTGCAAAAGCGCCTGTAGATACGCAGGTACTGTGAAAAAGACAGTTGAACTTATATCAAAGCTAGGGCTCTGGAGTGCTGTTAGTTTTCAATCCCAACTGATAGAAAGACTTGAATATTACGATTTTGTTGTATAGATTTAATGGGGTCACAATATGAGAGCAAAATGATTTTTTTTTCAGTCTTGCATGTGCTTGCCAAAATGCGAAGTAATTTAAGTTTAGGGGAAAAGTAGATAAGAAAAATTACTACCATTTTTGGTGCTTGTTCTCCATTATTGGGGGGTTCACTGAAACAAAGGGGCGTTATCAAAAGCTAATGTCAATTATACCAAAGGATCCTGCTTCTAAGGCACGATCCCTCCTTTGTGTTGGAAACATATTTAATTTGGATTCTTATGACCTTCAGAATAATGGAAAATCTGTCTATGGTCATCTAGTTAGACCAGAACTTCTTCAAGTATCTGTTATGGCTGAGGATGAATTTTGTCATCTTAAAAACTAGAAAGAAGCTTCATCCCTACATGCTTATTCTAGTTTATATGTTTTTGACTTACGCATGCTGCTTCCTTCCCCCTTTTCCTATGACAGCATCCTCTGTGCACTTTACTCGCTTTTGATTCATCTCAAAATGCAATTCCTGTTGCTTGGGTCATTGCATCCTCATTTCTGAGTCAAGATATGCAGAAATGGGTTAGGTCACTAACTGAGAAAGTCAGAACCAAAGATCACAAGTGGAAACCGAACTCCTTTTTAGTGGATGATCCTTCCTTGGATGTTTCTGTTGTAAGGTAAAATCTTAAACAGATTACTCAAGTTAATCTGCATGAGTATTGACTTAAAAAGTGGTATCAATTCAATGATTCTCTGTATTTTCAGAGAAGCTTTCCAGTGTTGGGTTCTATTTTGTGTTTGGCGTGGTCGCCGTGCTTTGATAAGAAGCATCTTTAAGAAATGCTGTAACATTGATGTGCAGAGAGAAATGTTTAAGCACTTGGGGTGCATTTTATTTTCTGGAAGAAGTGGAACAATAGTAGCAGATGCTGTTGAGGAGTTCATGCATGTTTATGTGGACCAAAGTACGTTTATGGAATATTTCGAAAGGAAATGGGTGCCTTGTATAGGTGTGTGTCTCTTTTATGCTCGACCATATTTTGTATAGAGCACATCTTTTTATTTGCTGCAAAGAATCTTTTTGTGTTGTCTTTAACTCTTATAATCATTCCATTATCAAAATATGCTCTCTTATCCATTTATATGCTACGGTATTATGAGCTTTCCTTTCATACAATCGATCAAATTGGAGTAGATGAGTTCATGGTTTGTTCAACTTTAGTCTAAGCATGTGAATCAGCATTCTTCAATAGCATATATTATTACTGGAATGACTGAACAGCTCTGATAGTTGTTATAGGTGTTGCTTATAAAGTAAGGTTATGGCCTTTCAAACTACAAAGTTTTGCCATTTCTCGGACTTATTATTCAAGCTTTATTGTTCCAGATTTATGGGTTAATTCCTTAAGGTCTCTCCCTATGGCTAGTATGGAGCTCCTGGCTGCAATTGAATCCTATCACCTAAGGCTTAAATCCAAGTTCGTCAATGAGCAAGATGTGAACTCCACCCAAAGAATTGACTGGTTGGTCCACGTACTGACAACTGAATTCCTCTCCTTTTATTGGTTAGATCAATACAGTCTAGAGACTGGATTCTTTGCAAATGCGAGAGATGAGTCTTTTTTAAAAAATGCTTGGAATCAGGGTCTGATCATACCTGATAATGATGTGATATTGGATGAGCAAAATCTCCAAGTTGCAAAAGTCATTTCTCAAACCAACAGAAGTTTGGTGTATACAATCCATAGTCCTGGTTCTGAGTTCTCCCTCTGCGACTGCCCCTGCTCAAGGCTAGGTAATGTTTGCAAGCATGTCATCAAGGTGGCAATCCTATGTAAACAGCGACAAGTTGCAAGGCCATTACTAACATCTCAAATTTATCGGCAGACCTTGCTTACCCTTCTGCAGAATCCTCCTGATGACCCTATAGTTCTTGAGCATGCTATTTTGCATGCAACACATTTGCAACAGGACATCAGAAGTTTGGAAGAATTGTCAAAAAATGGGCTACTTCAGCCTTTAAATTCAGACATGTACCCTTCAACAGGATAGTCTCCTTTTCTGAAGTCCTCGTTGAGTGGACCGACGGAAGAAAGATTGGTTAACTGCATTCAGGCTGAAGCACTTGTTGTCCAACAAAGGTTTCTCCAAACCGACTCTCAGCTGATCTGATCAGCAATGAGAATTCAGTAATTTGGACTAGTATGCTTTGGATGGTTTTCAGATCTTTCATTATGTAAATCTCCTGTGGCGGTAATTCTTTTTCCATAAATGCTGTAATTTAACTTATGAGTTCTATAGCTATGTTGTTTGTTAAGTACAAAGGACACAGAGTAAGCCAAAAGAAAAGTTGTAAGCAAGTTTTTCAACTTCCAAATTCAGTTGTCAACTCCTCTTCCATATCTTGATGACTTTATTAAAGTGTATGTTTGCGTAGTATTATGATTTTCGTTTCCATCTTAGCTGGATTTTTTTTAAAATGCTAAGGACATTTGACTATTTTGCTTGGGGACGTGAACCGTGGGATCCATGCTTGCATATCCTACTATTATTTGTCTGCCTTGCAAGTTTGTAAATGGTAGTAGCTCTTCAGATATTCGAAAACTTACAGAAAAGCTGCTTCAACTACATCTAACCCTTCATGTTCTGCAGCACAGACATAATTTGTCGATTGGACAACTTTGAAAAAATAAAATTAGTCATTTTGTAGTATTAGTATTACGATCAAGATGGATCAGCAATCTCGCTTATTCAGTAACTATGTTGCGGATTAAAACGAAGATATAGTGTCGCAGGAGATTTAAAAATGGAAAGATTGTAAACATGATGTCGTCGTTTTATTCTTTTTTTCTTTTTTGGAAAAACAGGAATGAATTAATCCTTAAAAGGCTGCCAACACGATTGAAAGATTTCACAAAAAGCCATCAGGACCTAGGAAAAGACTACACCAATCACTGAAAATCAATCTGCTGGATATGATATTAGTAAGACATAATGGGATACTGCAAAGCAAACTAAAATTTTCCACTACTTGGTAATAGCAGTGGACATTTGGAATATGTGAAACCTGATCCTGTGGAACACTTGCCTGCAAAAACTTCTCTGCCTTGATCTGTTTTGCAGAAAATGCGCTTGTTCCTCCCATCCTAAATAGATTTAACTAGATAGAATGGGAGTACATACTAACACCATATGTTTACTTCATTTTTGAGTCATATCTGAACTCCGCAGAACAATTTGATGCAAATATGCTGGAGGATCCTTAAGACTGCATCTTTCCGATATCATTCTCCAGTATGCATTTCTGAACTGGCTTTTGAAAAAGCAGATCTGATATACTCTCCTGTGCCTTCTTACGCAAAACACATCAACTTGGGAGCTGTATATTTGTTGAGTCTATCAATGATAGGAAGTTTATCCTTGATAGCCCTTTATAATGTCATGGATGCTCGATGTAAGATGATGTTCATCTAAATGATCCAAAGTTGAAGTAGAGAAAAAATGTCAACAAGATAAAGATTTACAAAAGGAAAGTCATTTATGGTTAAGTAATCATTATAAATTTGATCATTTAGATGGAGGAAGATAAGTATTTCAAAATTAAATTTGAAGGATTAAAAATAGATACCGATATGGCAGAAATTCAAAAAACGATAGAATACTATGGTAAAATTATTCTTTTGAATATAACAAAATTACAAGAGCAAATTACCGATTTACATAATTAGCTAAAAGTGATAAATAAAAAAGAAACAAATAATGGTACTAGTAGAAATCTAATAGAAAAATAGATATTTGATTTAATCCTGTAAATAAAAATACCCCCTAATCATAGATAAATGGAAAATTGTGTACCAGGATCTGATTCTGAGACAGAAGAATTAAACAAACAGATAGAAAAATTAAATTTAGAAACTTTAATTCATATTAAACTAGATACTTATAAACAAGAAGTTCATTTAAATCCTAATATAAGTGATATCCTTAGTACTTCCCAAAATCCTCCTAGATTTCCTTCACAAAGTAATAGATCTCTTTGTGGTTATGCCAGAACAAATATGGTTATGCAAGATAAAGATGGTTTTACACCCATAGATAAAATGAGAACATAATCTATAAATTCTTTTGGAATATATTTGGATATTGATTGTATTCAGAATATAGAAAAAGAAATTGATAAATGAGAAACTGCTCTTCGTATAGCTGTCTCAATTAATAAAGTGGATTATGAAACTAAAACAATTTCTAGAAAAAACTCTATTAAATAGCTCTCTTAGATTTTGGAAAAATTTAGATGAAAATTTTTAAAATACCATCTTTAATAACATTATGGATATTAATAATTTGAAAACTCGAGCTACTAAAGCCTTCAGATTAGAATTTGTTAGAGAAGGAAATATTTTAAAAGATACTACAACAATAGGAAAATATGTTATTGCTTTGCAAAGACATCAATTATGTGATATGTGTGTAATCAATAGATATATTTGTATCTTCATTGATTATTATTATCATATTTATAATCAAGTAAAAAATATAATCTTTATTTAAAAATGTTTTACTCTAAGATACCTAACACATAGGGAAGCAAACTAAAAGCAACTTATAAGCCAAGATTGGTAGATACCTTAGGAAAAAGAATTTCTTTTTTAAAAGATAAACTTAGTGAATGGTGTAATGAAGCTATAATACTAAAACAGAGTAAAAAGATTAAAAAAAAAAATCTTCTTTATGTTGTTATGATTTAAAGATGTTTAATATGATTGGTTGCGATAGTCCTTATTATTATACAAAGATAAAGAAAAATTATAAGAAAAGTAAATATTTGAAAAAGAACTTTTTAGATATTATAAGAAAAAGAAGGATATAAATCTAAAAAATCTATGTTCAGAGGAAATAAAAGAAAAAATAAAAAAGATAACTGAATATCAGTATTACTACTGTAAAGAAAAAGGACATTTTGCTAATGAATGCCCTAAGAGATTTAATAAAAAGAAAATTGAAATAGATGATGACATAGATATAATGATAAAAAATGAAGATTTTGTTCAAATTAATACTTTTCAAGATTGTTCTTTTGAAGAAAGTATTTTTACAATAACTGAAACAAAATATGAAGATACCTCAAACTCTGACATAGATGAGTGAAATCGGAGAATCTTCTAATACTCAAAATGATAATCAAATAATAGAAAATATAGTAGAAACTTTGGAGCAGGAAGGCCAATGTAGCCAAGAGGCTTTAATTGACAGAAAAATGCTTAAAAAGATACAAAATACAACATTTTCTATAAATTCTTATAGTAGGTTTAATACGAATTTGTTAGATAAACTTGGATTAAAAATTCGAAAACATCATACGTTTTATGGGATTAACCTAAGAGAAAAAGCTTTATATATCTGACTTACTTCTAATAAAATAATGATACCCTTACTATCTAAACGAAATATCTCTCGAAAACTTGATCAATTACTAAAAGATATACAAGACAAAATAGTACGAGTCCATATTGGATCAATTCAAATGAAAATTAAAACAACATTTAGTGAAGGAATCAATAGTCCCATCAATCTTGCAATCTAGAAAGTAGAATACATGACTGAAAGGATGCCTATCTTGGAATTCTTAAAGGAAATCTTAGATATCAAAATCTTTTGTTCAATATCTATCCTAAGATATCCTATAATACACAAGATAAAGATTTTGATAAAACTCTTCCTTTAATACAAGATTTTAAAGGAAAAGATTGAATAAAAGATAGGAATAGACTTATTCGATAACTTATATGATATCTTATCTAATACACATTATACATAATGTTTTGTCGATAATGATCTTATTGATTTTCCTAAATTATTTTATGAAGTTGAAACGATATATCCTCCTTATATGACCAATATAAAAGATTTGGAAAATGATTTTTTATTAGATATTCAACCTAAAACCTTTGCTAATGTCAAATAGTAGATTTATATCTTAACTATCTTATTCTGATACTGGTGTATCTAGCAATACTAGATATAATAATATTATTATAAGAGTAGATAAAAAAAAGTTCTAATAAAAAGATAAAAGGAGAATATTTTAATGGTAACGCCTATATTCCTTGCAGCATCTTAATAGATACAGGTGTAAGTGGAAGTTATATTAATAATAACTTGATAAATAATTTGATAGAATTTCGTCTAACAGAACTTTAACGGTTTATAAATCTTAACGGAGATATACACCAAATAGATACTGCTGTAGAAACAACTATTAAATTAACGATACTAAAATACCCATTAGATTATTAGTTGAAAATGAAGGATTTAATTTAGAGATAACATTAGGAACTAGTCTTCTAAAACAAGTTCAGCCATATAGGATAACTCAATACAAGATACAACTAACTTATAATAATAATATCATCTATATCCCTCGATAATGACCAATCCAACTAGCATATATATTCGTTTTGGACTTATAGAGAATATAGAGCTGAATATTTTGTAGCTTACATAAATAGTGGTGCAGGAGCTCGCTTATGTAAAGCAACTTGTTTTCCTACCCAATATCATGAAACTCTAAAACCTATTATAGGTTTAGATATTTCTAATCACCAAATACATTTATCCATAGGAATCCAACAACCCCTAATTCTTCTAAGATCCTTCTTGGTTAAATGTCCACCTTTTTATTTCCATTATACTGGTACTAATGTTCTTCTTGGAAATAACTTTTTTTAATTATTTCATAAAATTTTATTTGATACTCTTAAATAATAAATACATTTGAAAATTCCTTGTACCCATTGGATCGTTGTTAATCATCTTTAAACTATTTATAGTAGATATATCCCTATTGCTTTTAAACCTCACACAGCCAAAGGTGGTGTAGGTTATAAAGAAAAATTGATTTTTCCCAAAGGAAAACCTTTATTAAAAATAGAAACCTTGATAGAACATAAATATCAATAAATAAAAAAAAAATCAAATTTGGAATAGAAATAGTCAAACAAAAAATAAGATAGAATTATCAAGATAATCCTCTACATTTTTGGGATAAACATAAAGAAGAAACAAAATTAGAAATGATTGATAAACAAAAAGTCATTAAGGTTACTACCATAAGATATAATCCAAAAGACCAAAAAGAATTTAAGAAACAACTTTTGGAGTTAGAAACTCTGAAGATTATTAAACCTAGTACATCTCCTCATTCTTCTCCTGCTTTTATGGTTAGAAACCATGCAGAGATAATTAGAAATAAAGCTATAATGGTAGCAAATTACAGACGATTAAATGATAATACTGTATTTGATGGATATGTCTTACCTCATAAAGAAACTTTGATAAATTTTACAGAAGGAAAACAAATTTTCTCTAAATTTGATTATAAAAGTAGATTTTGGAAAATAAAAATGAATAAAGATAGCAATCCTTATACTTCATTTTCCACTCCTCAAGGTCATTAAGAATGGTTAGTAAAGCCTTTTGATTTAAAAAATGCCCCTCAGATATTCAAGAGAAAAATGGATAATATTTTTAAATATCATGATTTTATACATTTTTATGTAGATGATATTTTGATAGCCAGTGATAATATTGTACAACATATTATTCATGTTCATACTTTTGCATATTTATGTACAAAACATGGTTTTTGAAAAAAAAAGCTAAGATATGTCAAAATAACATAGAATTTCTTGGTATGGAGATAGAAGGTAAAGGTGTCAAACTACAACCACAATACTTGAGACAATTCAATTACCTAATAAATTGATGGATAAAAGACAAGTTCAAAGTTTTTTAGGTGCATTGAACTATGTATATGATTTTATTCAAAACCTCGCTGAGATAAGAAAACCTTTTTAAGTATTGTTAAAGAAAGATCACAGGTTTGAATTCTCACTCTATTTGACAAAACAAGCAAAAACGATTAAAATTATATGTACTACTCTACCTAAACTTTCTTTACCTTTAGATAACGATAATTTAATTCTTGAAAATGATGCTTTAAACTAAGTATAGAGTGTAGTATTGAAAAAGATAGATTATGACAATAATTATATGAAAACTAATGAATCTCTATGCAGGTACACTTTTGGAACGTTTACAGAAACTCAGCAATGCTATCATATTAATGAAAATGAATTATTGATATTGGTCAAAACTAGCCAAAAATTTTATTACTTTTTATTACCAAAAAGATTTTTGTTATGAGTTGATAATACCCAGGTTAAAACTTTTATTCAGAATAATTTGCCTTCTAAACCTCAGTATAAAAGATATATTAGACAACAAACTTTATTAGCCAAATATTCTTTTGATATTGAAATTATTAAATTTAACAACAATGTTTTTGTAGATTTTTTAAACAGAGATGGGCAGCCCTAAAGAAGAGATATTTCTTTTATTAGACCAAATGTTAGAAGATATTGATACGAGCCAATCACAGTTAAAAGATTTGCTTGATATTGCTCAATTTCCATCATTAATAAAAGAGATGCCTAAACTACTTCTCTGTTTTTGCTATTTTTAGCAGGAAAAGATAAATCATTTTAGCTTTGATAAGCAAAGGCTCTATCGATTACTTAATAAAGTTTAGATAATTAAAGATTCCAAATCTACTGAATCTTATCCTATATCTCAATTGATATCACAACAATCGATATCTCCTAGCCAGATAAAAACCACTCATACTGATCTTTCTCTAAGACTAAATACATCTAAAAAAAATCACACACGCCGGAATATCATAACAAGTTTACCCATTTCTCATCCTGTCGTTCAAGCCCATTTTGAGATAATGCAAGACCTTTATTCATTACAAAATAACGATTTGTGCTACATTGATTTTATAGGTATTTATCCCCGATTAAACTTTTTACAGGGAGCTCTACCCCAAGAAGGACGAGATTGGTATGAATTTGGTGCCATAAATGCTATTTATTTAACAAACCCTCATTTTCATGAGATATCTTTATTACCTAAATACGTGCAAGAAGGTTTTCGAGATTGTTATCTTAATAATCCTACAATAACTCCTCAATATACTTTAATGCTGAAGATTTTATTAGCCAAACCTAATTTTTATGAAGAAGAACGATATGATGCTTATCATTTTATTATGATTGGAAAAGCCTAACATTTCTCTATTACAGTCGATACCAAGTAAAGAAAAAAATTTAATAGATATATTGATACTAATATCCATTACTGAAGAGATATTGGAATGAGAACTGTTGTCTTTGGAATGGAAGCAGCTTTTAACAAAGGCTTCTGAACTTATGTTGTAAGAGTAATTTTACTTCATTCATGATAACGCCAGCCAAAAGAACTCCCTTGGCTATAGAAAACATTGTAAAAATGAAGACAAAGATGATTGAACGAGGAAAAATAAGATCAAGCTCATAAGCTTAAAAAAGATTTTGCCACCTTAGAAAACATACTAAAAATATATGTCCAACATGTTCTGGTGGCATTAGATTCCTTAAAGGAAAAGTTAAAGAAGAAGATTCTGGAGTCAACACCTACAGTGACTCTGAATAATAAAAATCTATCACAATATTAGATAAGTTCTTTCTGACTGATAATGGTTTCAAAGAATCTTTAAAGTAAAGGAAAGAAAGATGCCACATCATGAAGATAAAAGCTGACAAAGACAAAATTTTCCAAGTGATGATAATCTGGCCAACAAAAGCAAAAGAAAATAAAGGAAAGATGCAAAGATAGGAAGTTATCTTATGCAATATCTTTGCCCAATGAGAAAGATGAAGAATCTTTAAAGATAAGGCCGATTTCAAACCTTGATCAAATGTAATAAGTTTTAGATAAGATCCATCTTGTATAAATAAGCCCTCTCATTATATTAAAGGGCAATCTATGTGATCTATAATGAGAGTGCTTATTTATACAAGAAAAATCTTATTTGAAACTCATCATGTTTGATCAAGGTTTGAAATATGCCTTATCTTTCAAGATTCTTTATCTTTCTTATTGGGCAAAGAGATTGCATTAAATAACTTCCTATCTTTAGCATCTTTCCTTTATCTTCTTTTGCTTTTGTCGGCCAGATTATCTTCATGTGGCAACTTTTGTCTTTGTTGACTTTTATCTTTATGATGTGGCATATTACTTTCCTTTACTTTAAAGATTCTTTAAAGCCTTTATCAGTCAAAAAGAATTTATCTAATATTGTGATAGATTTTCATTTTTTGGAATCACTGTAGTTGTTGACTTTAGAATCTTTTTCTTTATATCTTCCTTTGAGAAATCTAATGCCGTCAAAACATGCTGGACAAATATTTTCAGTATTCTTTCTGAGGTGGCGAAATATTTTTTGAGCTTTTAGGCTTGATCTTATTTTTCCTCCTTTGATCATTCCTATCTTCATTTTTACAAAGTTTTCTGTAACTAAGGGAGTTCTTTTGGCTGGTGCTATTATGAGTGAAGTAAAATTACTCTTAACAGTATACGTTTAAAAGCCTTTTAAAAGCTAATTCCATTCTAAAGACAATAGTTCTCATTCCAATACCTCATCGGTAATGGATATCCGTCTCAGTGTATCTAGTAAATTTTTCCTTAACTTGGTGTCGACTGTAATAAAGAAATGTTCTACTTTTACAATCATAATAAAATGATAAGCATTATATCATTCTTCTTTGTAGAAATTGGGTTCAGTTAATAAAATCTTCAACTTTAAAGTATCTTAAGGAGTTATTATAGGATTATTAGGATAACAATCCTGTACGTAATAAAAATATCTCAAGAAAATGAGGGTTTGTTTAATAAATAGTGTTTATGGCACCAAAGTCATAGCAAACTTGTATTGTTTGGGCAAATCTCCCTGTAAAAAGTTTAATCGGGGATAAATACTTGTAAAATCAATGCAGCAAAAATCGTTACTTTGTAGCAAGTAAATGTCTCACATTTTCTCAAAATGAGCCTGAGCAGCAGGATGATAACTAGGTCAGCCCTTTTCGTGGTATTTTTCTTTTTTTTTAAGATGCTTATGATCTTAGACAAAGATCATCAGGAGTGGTTTTTATCTGACTAGGAGATATAGATTGAGATATTTTTTATGGTGTCAGTTGAGATATAAGGGAAGATCTGGTAGATTCGAATTCTTTAATCATTTGAACTTTACTAAGTAATCGATAGACCATTTTCTCAATAAAGTTAAAATGATTTATCTTTGCCTGCCAAACATGGAAAAAAGAGAGAAGTAGTTCAGGTATCTCTTTTGTTAATGATGGAAATTGAGCAATATTGAGCAGATCTTTTAACTGTGCTTGGCACGTATTGATATCTTCAGACATTTGGTCTAATAAAAGAAATATCACTTCTTCAGGACTGCTTATCTCTGGTTAAAAAATATGCAAGAACATTGTTTTTAGATTTAATAATTTCAATATCAAAAGAATATTTGGCTAATAAAGTTTTCCATCTAATATATAATTTATATTCAGGTCTAGAAGGTATTCTAAATAAAAGATTTAACCTGGATATAATCAGTTTGCAATAAAAACCTTATTGGTAATAAAAAATAATAAAATTTTTGGCTACTTTTGACCGCTGCCAATAATTCCTTTTCATTAATATGATAGCATTACTGATTTTGTAATTGTTCCGAAAGTGTACCTACATAGAGATTCATTAGTTTTTATATGATTATTATCACAATCTATCTTTTTCAATACTCTAGTCCATACTTGGTCTGAAGCATCATTTTAAGAACTAAATCATCGTTATCTGAGGGTAAAGAAAGTTTAGGTAGAGTAGTACACATAGTTCTATTTTTTTTACCTATTCTATCAAATAAGGTGAGAATTGAAACATTTGATCTTTCTTTAACAATACTTGAAAAGGTTTTCTTATCTCAACAAGGTTTTGAATAAAATCATATGCATAGTTTAATACACCTAAAAAACTTTTAACTTGCTTTTTATCAAGCAATTTATCCAGGAATTGAGAAATTTTCTCAAGTATATGTGATTGTAGTATGACACCTTTACCATCTATCTCCATACTAAGAAATTCTATGTTATTTGCACATATCTTAGTTTTATTCTCAAAAAGAGGAAGACTATGTTTTGTACATAAATCTACAAAAGTATGAAGATGAATAATATGTTGTGCAATATTATCATTGGCTATCAGAATATCATCTACATAACAATGTATAAATTCATGATATTTAAAAAAATTTATCAATTTTTCTTTGGAATATCTTAGGGGCATTTTTTAAACCAAAAAGCATTACTAACCATTCATAATAATGCAGTATAAGGAATGCTATCTTTATTCATTTTTATTTGCCAAAATCCACTTTTATAATCAATTTTAGAGAAAATTTGTTTTCCTCTGGTTAAATTTATCAAAGTTTCTTTACAAGGTAAAAAGTATCCATCAAAGACAGTATTATCATTTAATCTTTTGTAATTTACTACAATTTTAGCTTTATTTCTAATTATCTCTGCATGGTTTTTAACCATAAAAGTAGGAGAAGAATGGGGAGATGTACTAGGTTTAATAACTTTCAGAGTTTTAGTCACGGTTTTCTGATATATGTAAGTTCTAATATTTAACCTCGATATTCCATAAGCGCACGGGTCATTCATGTAGTACTTAAGGTGTCGATCCCATGATAAAGGTTAATCTAATCCTAAAATCTGAGGTCAAAACAATGCACAATAATTCAAATGTAACAAAACTAAAGCAATAATTTAATTCAATCAAACAACTCAGTTCCAAGAATCAATTACAAAAATATTAACAAAATAGTTGTTGCAATACACACATTCAAGAATCAACCTAAAGAACTACCAATTGAGAGATAGGGGAGTTTTATCTATCTTCAATGCTAACCTAATCGATTATGATTTACTAGATTATTAGTTCTAGATGGTCCTAGGATTGATTACTTTCTCTCGAGTTACAACCATCAACTTTAATTTATAACCCCTAATCAGATTATGGGAATTGCAATCTCTCGATTAACAATCTATCCAACACCCTAATTAGATCTGAAGTTATCCAGAAACTACCGAGAACCTGTGCAAGATCTCTCTTCACACAATTACATATTTGATTTAATTCTTGTTCTATTAAAGTACCTAACTCTCGTTACCCCAATTTAATAAATTTTCACTTGATTCACCCTCTCAGGTTATCACCGAGTTATACAATTGTAGAAATTAAATCACAATTATCTAGTAAAAACACAATAATCAAATTTCATTAAATCAAAAGTAAAACAACCAAAAGGTGAGTTTAAACATCCTTAACATTCATACAATCCTATCATCAACAGCTATCCCAATTCTATACAATAATAAAATTGAAACTAAACCAGAAACAAGATCAGAATGGAATATAAAGGCAACAACATCAGGAAACCTCCTATTTTGGGAAGTACTTCCTTTCAGCTTCTTCTCTATGTCTCTCTGCCTTCTTCTCTTTCTTAATCTCTTGATGAACTCTCTCTAGGGTTTCTTAATGGTGGATAATGCCAATGCTCTCTCACGATCGTGACCTACTGTGCCACAATTGTGGGCCATTATTTTGGCCTAATTGTCTCTGAAACTTCTCCATTCTTCAATGTTAATTGTGAAACACTAACAAACACGTCAAGGTACCTTAAAAACATAATATTTAAGCTCAAAGACTTGATTAACCCATAAAAAGCACTTAAACACAATTAATTACACACTAACGAAATTCTAACCTCAATATATACTAGACGATTAAGTTAACACTTAAATAAATAACAAACTAAGTCCTAAAATATGATGCAATTCACACTTATAAACATCCCCACACTTTAACGTTTGCTTGCCCTCAAGCAAACAAAATAACAACCACATAACACATAATGCAGTAATGAGACAACGACTTTAACTTCATGAAATCAACTTAATTTTAAGCACAATCATTCGAGTCATTTCGAATCATTAACAAGCAAAATTTGTGTCTTGGGGCTTTGAAATACATATACGTATTAACCCATATTCAAGTGTTAAATTGTTGACCTTTTTTAATTGCGCTCATCCATTAATAATTCTTTGGTCATTCAGACTTTGTAGCTACTCCTAAGTAATGTTTCATGAAAAGTCGACTATTACAAGTTTGGTAGGTTTTTATTCGGAAACACACACATATATTTTGTATACTTTTTGTGAACATGGACTTAGTCTTTTTATGCGGAGACAAACATTGGTAATGAATTTCGATTTGGTTATTCGACTAAGTTATGTTTTTTATTATACTACTTGGTTGGAACTTCATTATAGCCTTTTTACTCAAAGGCATACATTTGTGATGCGTGTCAATCCTATTACTTAGCTCTATCATGTTCTTAACTGACTACTAGCTCTATTCATAACTCGAAGGCCAGTGGAATAGTTATTATTATTATTATTATTATTATTATTATTATTATTATTATTATTATTATTATTATTATTATTATTATTATTATTACTATTATTATTTTTTATTATTACCTACCTTGTTGCATTCACTACCTGTTTCCATGAAAAATACTAGTAAAGCTAATTAAATCAAAAGGCCTCAAATTATGAATGAATGTGACAATTTAAAGGGTGATAAACTCACACTAAATCCTAGTTAAGCTATATATTCAGCCAAAGACCCCAATTCACTAATTTTGTGAGCTAATGATTCTTCGCAACCTAATAAACTATGTTCAAATTTAAATCAATTCCAATCCATCTAAGCCATTGACACATTGACACAATTCACAAAATGCAACCTAACAACTATCATACAATATGCAAAATCACATTCAAAGCAAAACAGATAATTTGGTTTTATATGTATAAGCATAATAAAACTAGTTATAAGGTATCGAGATTCTTTTGTAAGTAATATACATATACATAGAGATGTATGGGAAACATGTATATTATTAAAATCTAAAATAATTGATTCACGGTTGAATAATCAAGCTGGTCGCTTGATTATGGTTTAGATTGTAGTGTTACAATTTATCTCCATGTAAGTAAAGAGTTTACTTCAAGGGAATGATGAGTTTCATATCATGATAGTAGTTGACTATCGATAATGGTATTATTAAATGAATTTGGAATCACGTATGTTTTAAAGAATACAGTAGGTCGTTACTTTAATCTTAAAACATACACTTAAGCATTTGTTTATTATGGGCTACAATCTTGATAAGTGGTGAACTCATAAGTTTTTCATTATAATTCTTGATATGATCGGAATGGATTTTTACAAAGTATCAATCCAATGTATGCACGTTGGAATTATTAATTGAAACATGTATCAGGGAACATTCACTCAAATAAAGAGATTATAGTGATATTATCACTTCTAGATGTTTTATAGAGATTGGTGATTAAACTGACGCCAGATGTTTATAGACTAGCTACCTATCAAGTCTTAACACTAAGATGAGATCTTGTATGTTAATCACCATATACAGTAAGAGCGGAGATCTAGAAGGAAATAACATAAGGGCAAAATGGTAATTTTACTCTTTATTGTGCGAATGGCTATAATATGGTTCATATTAGAGTTTGCAATTGGACATCTTATTTGAAACATGTGTTCTCATAATATTTAATAATTTAAGAGTTCAACTAATTGTCTTTAGTGGAATGACATTTAGTTAATAAGATGGAATTAATTCTAATGAGAATAAATTAATTTTGGGCTTATTGGAGCCTGAATTATATAAGTCCAATAAGATTCCCCATTTGGCTTCTAGGAAGGTTATCAAGCAAAGTAAGAAATACAAATAGAGATTTTTTAAAGCCAATGAATGTTGGGCTTACTTTAATTAGAAGCCCAAATGAACATTTAGAAATGGGTTAGACTTTAGTTTAATTAGATTAATTAAATTAAATCAAAGTTATTAAAGATAAAAGGAGGTGGATATTCAGTTTTACTGAGCTAAATGTGCATTAGTTTGCTACATTTAAGATAGTTTTTAACATGCTTTATCATTCTTAAATGGAGTTATAACCTTATCATTAAATGGTTTAATGGTTGTCTTTTAATGATATCATGTAACCATTTAGCATCCATTGGATTAAAGAAGAAAGAGGTGCATTTGATGGACCCTCTTCCTTCTTTCATCACAAAACCGAAAATGAGATGTATCATTTTAGGTTATTGGTCTTTTCATATAACCATCTTAAAAAAAATGAGAAGAGTCTCATTTATTGGCTTCTTTATGATTGATTAAGGAAGGAAGTGATGCATGCGATGCACTTCACTTCTTTCTTTAAGGCTTAACCGAAATTGAGAGAGAGAGAATACAAGGGGTTGTTGAATTTTTATCTCTCACTCCTATCTTGCATGAGATAGTCGAAATTTGCATGAGATGTGTCTCATCTTTAGCTTCCTTTTCTAAGGCAAAATCTCTTCAAGTTTTGTTCTCCTTTCCTACCAAAAGATCTTGTTAACCAAGTTATCCAAGGAGAACAAGTGGTAGATCAGGTTGGTCAAGGATACAATAACAAGAAGAGGATATATCACCTAGGAGAGGATACGTTGCTGAGGATAGGATAGCACAGTGTGGAGTTAAAGCTGTAGCAAAGGAGTCGGTATATTTCTACCATCATGTTCTTATGTTAAATATTTTCCTTACACTGTATCATGTATAACTTGACATGTTGATTTGGTTATGTTGCTTTCGCTGAAATTTGACTTCTAAAAACAAGTTTTTGAAAGCTGCCGTTTTAGCCAAATCTTGTATGCTTAAGTTTTCGATCCAATAATTGGCATCAGAGCCATTTTCTAATGCATGATTTCAGTTCCTATATGTGATGCATGAGTTGGAAACCTTTTGTATGCTGTATATTTTTATGTGATAGAAATATATATGGTGTATGTTTTGCTCTTTTGGTTGTCCATAGGTTATAAAGTTACCTTGTAAGTTTTCTTCATTTGGGTTGTAACAAGGAGGGTGGCCTTTCATCATCATGTTTCCTCCTTGGCTTCATTTTTCTATTTTCTTTGATTATGTAATGTACAAAATCATGTAATGATGAAGATGAAGTCATGGATTGAAGAAATGAAGAGGTAAAGTTTCGGTTTTGATTATAGTGTCTAGGCCAAATTTGGGTTTTGTGTGAAAACCAAAGTGCTAGATTTTTGTTTAACAAATTTTTGGTTTTGTGAAAACCAAAGGGCTGGAATTTTGCTTTAACAAATTTTCGATTCTATGAAAATTTTTAACCATAGCTTTGGTTTTTGTGAAAAACAAGTGTAGATTTTTTTTCTTTTAGACAAATTTCGGATTTTTAAAAATCAAATTTTTGTTGGAAAAGAAAGGCCATTGGGTCATGTGAGTGAAGAGTTTGAAGCGGAAGATCCAAGTCCAAGAAGATTTTTTTGGCTTCTAGGATGGACAATCAAAAGTGGCTTTTTAGTTTATGTGATGAATGGATAAATGAATGCAAATAATATGTGAATTATGTTATTGCATGTCATTTAGAAAATTGCCAACCCTAGGCTTTGCCTTGCATTCATTATGTATGAGATATATAATGAAACATTATATGATGGATAATAAATTGCATCTAGACAAGACGATATTTATTAAAACTTAAAGCCCAAAAACATTGAGTGGGAGAGGATGCTCATATAAGAATCCACGGCCTCCATATGATGGCCCATTTGCATGTGGGAAGTGTTACTCCCCACCTGAGGGCATGAATCCTAGATCTTGCATAATGTGACCTCCCACTGAGTCATAGTTTGCAAGTACCATTAGTGGATGAATCAAATGGTTATACACTCAACATATTTTATCAATATCCTACGCACTGTAGCTCTGTTGGTAAAAGTATGGACCAAATCATGGCATTTCTCAAAAGGTTAGGCATAAAGATGCTTGGTAATTTTTTGAGTGGGAGGGTCCTAATTTTTCTTTTAATGGATAAGATAGCCCACCGTCACTTAGTCTATTATAGATAAGAAAAATAACCATCATATAAAGTTTTAATTTTTTTAAAGTTTTGTTAAACCTATCATCATGCATATATGTATTATGATTTTATACAAAGTTCCAATATTATTGACTAGTATTCTTTAATAATTTATATTGTCAAACATAATCAGTCACAAAATGAATCCACTCACTTTTCTCTTGACAATTAACAAATTGGAAAACGAAGAGAATTTTAATGAATGGAGACATAACCTTGACATTTTTCTTTAGTATGAATGAATTTCATGGGTGTTAATTGAAATGAGCTTGCACCTCTGGATGGAGATTCAACTCCTGAGTAAGTCCGACAATATGAGCGATGGCAAAATGCTGATAAAACTACTAAGTGTTATATTCTAGCTTCTGTTAGCGATATGTTGCAAATGGAAATGTTCAGTCTGGTGGTGACAGAATCGGTGCTGATATTAATGACTCCTTTAGTGTGTTGAATGTAGACATACACTTTCCATCAAACAAGAAAGGCACAACCTTGACTAAAAGGTTTGTCCAAGGTCTTTCATTTACTGAATTGACAGTAAAATCCTGTATGACCTAAAAAGCCTCGCACACCTTTTACATTGCTTGGTGGCGGAAGTTTCTCTATCATTTCTTTTTTTGCTCTATCAACTTCGAATCCTTTATGTGAGATTTTATGCCCTAGCACTATCCCCTCTTGCACCATAAAATAACATTGCTCCTAATTCAACACAAAGTGTGACTCTTCACATCTTTGAATATCTCTGTCCAAATTAGTTAAACACATTTCGAAATAATCTCCAAAAATTAAAAAAGCATCCATGAACACCTCCATTATATCTTCTATCATGTCAGTGAAGATATACATCATACATTTTTTAACTGTAGCGGGGTCATTGCAAAGTCCAAAAGGCATCCATCTATATGAGAAGCTATCATAAGGGTAAGTGAATGTAGTCTTTTCATGATCATCAGGGTAGATGAAAATCTGATATATCCCAAATATTCATCTAAAAAGCAATAAAATGAATGACCAGCTACCCTTTCTATCATCTGGTCTATGAATGGAAGAGGAAAATGATCTTTCTTAGTCAATGAGTTGTATTTGTGATAATCTATGCATACTTTCCATTCTGTGACTATTTTTATTAAAATTACTTCTCCACTACCACTTTCTATTACCGTCATTCCACCCTTTTTACACATTATACTGCCTGACCCATTCACTATTGGAGATGCGATAAATTATCCCTGCATCTAAGAGTTTTATGATCTCCTTCTTGACCACCTTCTTTATGCTAGGATTCAACCTTTGTTGACACTTCCTCACCATTCTACATCCTTCCTCTAAGTTCATTCAGTGCATGCAAACATTTAGGTTTATGCCTCGAATGTCAACAATCTACCATCTGATGTCTTTTATTTGCTTCCTAACAATTTCTACCATCTTACTTTCTTGTTTCTCATTCAATTAATTAGAGATTATTATCGGTAACATTTGACCTTCACCTAGAAAGGTATATCTAAGATGTGTAAGTAAAGGTTTAAGCTCTAATGTCGGCGGTTTTTTTGTAGATGATGGTATGGGTGCTTCAGTTCAAACCAATTTATCTTGATGCATTTGAACATCTAACTCCTCCATCTCATCATCTCCTTTAGATTCAAGTTTCTGATATCTATTGTCTATCTCTACTTTCTATACTTCTGTGATGTAACTCTTAACTTGTTCTTGCACATTTTGATCCATAATTTCAACCTTCATGAATACGCTGCTCATTATTGGATTCTTTAAGACCTTATTCATACTGAATTTGATCTAATCCTCGCCTATTCAAAGTGTTAATTTCCCTTCATGGACATCAATTATGGCTTTTCCTGTTTTCATAAATGGTCGACCTAAGATTAGTGGACAATTCTTATCTTCTTTAAAATCTAAAACCACAAAATCTACAGGAATAAGGAACTTGTCCAATTACATTAGAACGTGTTCCATTATTCTAAATGGTCTTTTAATAGATTGATCAGCCAATTGAATTAAAATCGATGTTGGCTTCACTCCCCCAATCCCAACTTGTTGAATATCGATAAAGGCATAAGATTAATGCTTGCTACTAAAACACATAAACACTTTGTAAATTCGAACTCACCAACCACATAGGGTATTGTGCAACTCCCTGGATCTTTCAATTTAGATGGCATCTGATTGGTGACTATGGAATTGCAGGTGCCAGTTAGAGCTACTGTCTAATTATCTTCCCAAGTACGCTTCTTTAATGATATATCCTTTAAAAAAATTTCATATTTAGGCATGTGTTCCAATGCCTCTACAAAGGAGAGATTTATTTGTAGTATCTTTAATTTCTCAACGAATTTTGCAAATTGTGCATCTAACTTTTTCTTTTGTAATCGTTGCGAAAAAGCGATCTTGTGTTGACACGGTGGAGGAGCGACATTAGGAGGGTATTCGCTCATTTCCACTTCTTTCTCCTTTTTTTGATTTTTCTTAACAGGATAGACAGGCTCCTCTATTGTCCTCGTGGGTAGTTCAAGTTACTTTCCACTTTGAAGTATAATAGCCTTTAGTTGCTCCCTTGGTTTTGCTCCCGAAGTGTTAGGAAGACTTCCAAAATTTTGCATGGAAAAAGTGTTTGATAATTGGGGTACTTGGACCTCTAGATTGTATATTGAAGAGGCATGGTTCCTTGTTACTTGTTCAAATATTCGTTCCAACTTCTTTTGTGCATCATCTAAAGTTCCAACCTTATCTAAAATCCAAATTGGATTCCATTGAGCTTGATTTATCTAGTTAGAAGCTTCGTTGTCCTTGAGGTCTGAACTATCCTCCAGCATTGGTCATCAAAGAGAAGTTATGATGATTCTTTAACCAAGGGTTATAAGTGTTAGAGTAGGGATTGTTGCCCTCTCCGCGCCTATACTAAGCTCCTATATGATTCACTTGCTCTAGATCACTTTCCTTCATCAAGTAACAATCCACTGTATCATGGTCCATTTGTCCATTAAGTTCACACGAGTTGCACGACTTTCTCTAGAGCTGAAGACGAAGCCTTTATGCAGTTGAGTTGTCACGTTAAGTTATCAACTTTTTCTTGCATTTACGTTATTTGATTGACAGCCACAATTCCTTTTTTCTCTCGAAAGGTAGTAGTTTGTCTACTTTTCTCGTTCGTCCATAGGAAACTACTACTTGCCATCTCCTCTACCAGCTCTTCTGCTTCATCAACCGTCTTTCTCATCAATGATCCTTCTGAAACTGTGTCAATCGTGCCTCTCGTATATGGGTTTACTCCATTATAGAATGTTTGCAACAAGAATTCTTTAGGTAAGTTATGGTGTGGGCACTTCTGCTGCAAATCTTTGTATCTTTCCCATGCTTCATAGATTGATTCCCCATTACTTTTGCTATAAATTGGTAGTTTCCTTGATGATCTTAGTGGTCTTAGTTAGCATGAACTAGTTGATCCCACATCGTGACATTGGCTAGGTTAAGGGAATGATACCAAGCCTTTACTCTATCTCTATAGATAAAAGGGAAAATCCTAATTCTGACTGCATCTTCCGACATATGATGGTATTGAAATGTATCAAAGATTTCAAAGAAGTTCACCATATATAAATTGGGATCTTCATTTGTTAGTCCATAAAACTACACATTCCGTTGAAGCATATTTAGGAAGGGTGGTTTTATTTCAAATGAGGCTACTTGAACAGGTGACCTAGCTACTTCTTGGTTAGCCATATTTCACCCTAGTCTTATGAAGTCCATAAGGGTCTATTGTTGACATCCTTGGTTAGCTCTGTGGCCAAATTTTGCTGAAATTCATCAGCCATTGTTGATTTTTCAATTTATTCTTCTTCTTCGTGCCGAGCTTTCCTAATGGTTTATTCTAGTCAAGTGATGTCTAAATCTAAAGTTTCAGCTGTGTGACTTGAACCTCTCGTGACTCTTGTGTTCATATAAGAGCACGATTTCAGAAATAGAAAAGAAAGAATAAAAACAAAAAATTAAAAACTAACTAAACACCTTAAACTATAGAACTAAACTAATCGCCTCCCTAGTAATGGTGTCAAAAACTTGATCGCGGTTTTTTGATATGTGTAAGTTTTAATATTTAACCTCGATATTCCCTAAGCCTATGGGTCATTTATGTAGTACCTTAAGTGTTGATCCCAAGAGAATGGTTAATTTAGTCCTAAAATTTAATGTCAAAATAATGCATAATAATTTAAATGTAACAAAACTAGGGCAATAATTTAATTCAATCATGCAACTCAATTGCAAAAATCAATTACGAAAATATTAATAAAATAACAATTGCAACACACATATTCAAGAATCAACCTAAAACTACCAATTGAGAGAAAGGGGAGTTCTATCTATTTCCAATGTTATCTTAATCGATTATGATTTACCAGATTATTGGTTCTAGATAGTCTTAGGGTTGATTACTCTCTCTCGAGTAATAACCATTAACCTTAATTTATAGCCCCTAATTAGATTATAGGAATTGTAATCTCTCAATTAACAATCTATCCAACACTGTAATTAGATCTGAAGTTATCCAAAACTATCAGGAACCTATGCAAGATCGCTCTTCGCACAATTACCAATTTGATTTAATTCTCATTCTATTAAATTACCTAACTCTCGTTAGCCCAATTTAATAATTTTTCACTCAATTCACCCTCTCAGTTTATCACTGAGATATGAAATTGTAGAAATTAAATCACAATTAATCCAATAAAAATACAACAACCAAATTTCGTTAAATAAAAATAAAACAACCCGAAGGTTAGTTTAGATCCTCAACATTCATACAATCCTATCATTAATGTCTATCCCAATTCCATACAATAATAAAAGTGAAACTAAACTGGAAACATGATCAGAATGGAATGTGGAGGTAGCAACATCGAGAAACCTCCTATTCCAGGAAGTACTTCGCATTAGCTTCTTCTCCTCGTCTCTCTTCCTTCTTCTCTTTCTCAATCTCTCGATGAACTCTCTCTAGAGTTTCTCAATGGTGGCCAATGCCAAAGCTATGCTACAATTGTGGGCTGTTGTTTCGGCCCGAGTATCTCCGAAACTTCTCTGTTCTTTGATGTTGACCTTGAAACACTAACAAACACATCAAGGTACCTCAAAAATATAATATATAAGCTCAAACACTTGACTAACTCATAGAAAGCAATTAAACACAATTAATTACAAACTAACACAATTCTAACTTAAACACATATTAAACAACTAAGTTAATACTTAAATACATAACAAATCCGTAAAACATGATACAATTTACACTTATCAAGTTTCTAACTCCAAAATTTGTTTCTTAAATTCCTTTTGGTCTTCTGGATTATATCTCATGGCGGTAACCCTAATGACTTTCTGTTTATCGATCATTTCTAATTTTGCTTCTTCTTTATTTTTATCCAAAAAGTTGTATAAGATTAGCCGAATAATTATGTCATTTTTTGACTATTTCTAGTCCATCTTTAATTGTTTTTATCTGTTGATATTTATGTTCTATCAAGGTTTCTATTTTTAATAAAGGTTTTCCTTTGGGAAAAATTAGTTTTTCTTTATAACCTACACCACGCTAGGCTGTGTAAGGATTAAAAGCAATAGGGATAGATCTACTATAAGTAGTTTTAAAATGATTAACAATGATCCAATGGCTACAGGGAGTTTTAAAATGTATTTGCTGTTTAAGAGTATTAAATAAAATTTTATGAAATAATTGAAGAAAATTATTTCCAGGAAGAACATCAGTACTAGTATCATGGAAATAAAAAGGTGGACATTTAACCAAGAAGGATCTTAAAACAATCTAAGTTTGTTGGATTCCTATGGATAAATATATTTGGTAATTACAAATATCTAAACCTATAATAAGTTTTAGAGTTTCATGATATTAGGCAGGAAAACAAGTTGCTTTATATAAGTAAGATCCTGAACCACCATTTATGTAAGTTGTAAATATTTAGCTCTATATTCTCTATAAGTAAGTCCAATAGGAATATCTATGCTAGTTGGACTGGCCATTATCGAGGGATATAGATGATATTACTATTATAAGTTAGTTGTATCCTATATTGAGTTATCCTATATGGTTGAACTTGTTCTAGAAAACTAGTTCCTAACATTATCTCTAAATTAAATCCTTTATTTTCAGCTAATAATCTAATGCGTATTTTAGTATCGATAATTTTAATAGTTGTTTCTACAGCAGTATCTATTTGGTGTATATCTCGATTAAAATTTATATACTGATAAGGTTCTGTTAAATAAATTTTATCAAATTATTTATCAAGTTATTATTAATATAACTTCCACTTACACTCGTATCTATTAAGATGCTGCAAGGAATATAGGCTTTACCATCAAAATATTCTCCTTTTATCTAGTAATTTGAACTTATCTTTTTATCTGCTCTTATAATAACATTATTATATCTAGTACTGCTACATACACCAGTATCTGAATAAGATAGTTAAGGTATAAATCCATTATCTAACATTAACAAAGGTTTACGTTAAAGATCTAATAAAAATTATCTTCCAAATGTCGGCCCCCTGAAAATTTTTCCATTTAACTTAAGCAAGATAGCTTATGAAATAGAAGCATGAGACGAAATTGAGGGCATTTTTGGAATATAGCTTAAGAACCAAGGGTAAAGTGGACTTTTGGGAGAGGTATGGTGGACTTGTCTTATTGGCAGAATAGCAGCATGAATGAGGCAAGAAAATAGAAGGAAGAAGAGATTTTTCGAATGTTAGTGAAAAGAAGAGAGTTGAGAGCTAAGTTGAAATTTCATTAAAGCTTAAAGAGAGAACATCCGAGTGCTTGCAAGAGAGGAAGAAGAAAGAAGGAAGAAGGAGCTTTCGTTGAAGTTAAGAAGCTCATTACTCGGTGAAGAATCGCAGTAAGTCATTTTGGAATGAACATTATGGTTTAGCCGATTCTAGATATTGATGTTAAATAAGAGTTTTGGTTCTTTTATGAAGGAAATCAAGGAGGGGCTCAAGAGAGGCAAGGAAATCAAAAGGATAGGCATCCATAAGTTGGATACAAAAGCAAGCAAAGAGTTTAAGGTGGGTTACAGTTTTATAATGAAGAAATAAGCCAAAATGTTTGTTTTCAATGACTACGATTTCTGCATAAAGGTGCTGCATATTTGTTCTGTTCTAGTATGCTATAAAATGCTAATTATTGCTACATATTTTCAAACAAAAGTGTTTTCTAAAAAGTTGCATACTTTATGAAACTAAGTCCCTACATGTTGCAAACAAGACAGTTTTCTGCAAAAGAAGCATACTTTTTGAAAACAAATTTCTGATCTAAAAAGCAAGAATATCAAGAACTGCCATTTTGGGAATTCAGTTTTTCAAGAGCGTGAAAATTCTGTGATTATGTGGGTTTGTGGTGGTCCCCTCTGTTAAGACAGTGCACTTATCTAAAGGTTTCTCCCGCCTGCCCGCTAGTGGCATGGAGCTCCTTCAAGGACTCCCCTCTGTTCACGGTTACGCAAGACCAAAAAATGGAATTGCCTAGTACATTTTATTCACGGCTATATAGGACCCTTCGGGGAAATGTGTAGTACGTTCTGTTTTGGATCCATCCGAACCATTCTGATGTGCTTAAGATGTTTATGAATTGTCTGACATGATTAATGCATGCATGATTTGAAATCAAGTATGTTTTAACTGTAAAAAGGTTTTCTGCTTGTTCTGTGTTATAAACTTGTTTCCAACAAGCTTTAAGCTCACCCCCTCCAATTTCTATCCCAAACTCAGGTGAAGCTCAAGAGAGCGAATAAGTCAGGATGCAAGGCAGCTCAAGTCTGCAAGCACTTTTTGTAATAGCTAGGACTAAAGTTTGATAGCTAAGGCTTCATCTTCCTTACAAATTGTATTCGACTATAAGTTCTGATGTAGTTATGGCTTGTAAGGATTTTAAATTTTTGTAAAACAAATACATTTGGAAATGAATGAATGAATTATGTATTCGTATGATTCTGTATAAGAATTACGATTTCTGATTAAGATCCAAATGATTAAGGAGCAAGAGAAATTAATGATCACGTCTAGGTGATTCTGATTTAAGTTTGGAATAAACGAGAGATGTCGAAAAGAGTTAATAGATTGCACCGAAGAAAAAAGATGCTAAGAAAAAACAAAGAGGTTAAGTATCCTCTGTGATGACGTCATACACAGAGGCTAGGAAAGCTTAGAAGCGTATAAGTATCCTCTGTGGTGACGTCACAACACAGAAGAAGTGAGGATTTAGAAGTATAAGTATCGTTTGTGCTGACGTCAGAACACAGAGGCAAGTAGGATTTAAAAGTATAAGTATCCTCTGTAATGATGTCATAACACAGATGCAATGAGGATTTAAGAGTATAAGCATCGGCTGTGACAAATCAGAACACAGAGGAAAGAATGGATGAAGAGTATGAAGGATGAGTAGTGAAAAACATAGAATATAGAACATAGAAGATAGAATCGTCTATGTTACTGTACATAGACGAAAGGACTTCGTCTGTGTTATTGAAAGCACTATCGTCTGTGTTACTGTACACATACGCATTGAAATAAAGAGGACACGTATCGTTTGTGTTACTGTACATAAATGCATTGAAATAAAGAGGACACGCATCATCTATGTTACTATATATAGACGAATTGAAATGAAGAGGACACATATCGTCTGTGTTACTGTTTACAGACAAAGTAAAACACAGAGCACTTGTATCCTCTGTGTCATTGTTCATAGACCTCAGACGATAGATTCTTAGTTGACAGAGGGACAACCTAGAAGATAAAAGTCAATCACAGAGGATAGAACACAGAGGATAGATTAAGGACTAAGAATTATTCGAAGGAGTTAAGAAGCACTGGAGTGAAGTGTATCTTCTGTGTTACTGTTTAAGCACATATTCTGTCCCAATGTTGAACCATTAGGAGATAGAATCGACCTTTGAGGTCTTCATGGAAGTTAAGGAGCTTGAAAATATCTTTCCAGAAATATAAAGGATATCTCAAACCGATTCCCTTAGAGAAAGATATGACGCCTGAAAGATATTATCTGTGTTTTTCAGACTTCGTCTGTGACACTATTCACACTATCGTCTGGGTTTCACTTATATCTTTTGTCTCATTGTTGACCCCTCA
Organism: Erythroxylum echinodendron; assembly: GCA_027575705.1. Taxonomy (NCBI): domain Eukaryota; kingdom Viridiplantae; phylum Streptophyta; class Magnoliopsida; order Malpighiales; family Erythroxylaceae; genus Erythroxylum; species Erythroxylum echinodendron. Next base: position 20,945,350 of record JANZXR010000008.1, read on the forward strand.
GAAGATAGAGTTGATCTTAGGGTATTCAGGGAGGTTGTAGACCTTGGAATTATCTTTCAAACTATTTGGAGAATACCCCGAACCGATTACACTAGAGAAAGTTATGATTGTAAGATATCATCTGTGTTACTATTCACAGACTATCGTCTGTGTTACTGCTCAAAGACTTAGAAATAGATAGAAATGAGACGATAGAAATGAGACGAAGGGAAGCCAAAAATGAGATGCAAGTAATGAGACTAATAAAAAGGGGAGTTTTGAGAGGATAACCTGAAAGTGATCAAGGTGTTATCTCTGGAAGATAAATTACGTAGTAAGATTTTCGGCATGCATGAAAGTAACAAGTATGGTATCAGAGGATACCTGAATAATCATGTACGAGGAGTTAGGTTTCGAAATCAGGGCCTGATAGATTATTGGTATCAGAGCGAATAGGTAAGCATGAGTGGCATTCCGACAATCGGGGTCTCACAGATATGGTATCAGAGCAAGTAAGCAAGTCCGAGTTAGGCTCGGGAAACTGGGTTTAACAATTGTGGTATCAGAGCATGAATAAGCAAGTAGGAGTTGGACTCCGATAATGAGGTCTGACAGAGTTGGTATCAGAGCATGAATAAGCAAGTAGGAGTTGGACTCCGCAAGTAGGGTCCAAACAGAGATGGTATCAGAGCACCGGTATTACAATCTTACATGGGCAACTTTTAAGATAGATGTCCATAGTAAGAGAGAAAGTAGATTGAAGGTGGATTTATGACCAAGTTTTGAAACATCCGAAGTATAAGTTGGGAAGGAGGAAATATGATGTGTCTGCATGCATTTTACGTGGATTATTGCATGTATGGATTTTACGTGGATTACAATGCACATGAATTTGAATTGTGTTCATGCATATTATTCTGTATGATTTAAACTGTTTTGCACTTTATGAGATTGCTGTGCAAAAGTTAAGGATTTCTATGGTTTTATGTATCAGGAGTGAATTATGCCACCTAGGAGAAGGATTCAAGGAGCACAGACTCGATCCAACTCTTGCCAAGGGGGTATGGATGAGTCAATTGTACCACAAAATGCTGAGACACATTCTGCCCAAAATCTTGAGGCACCAAGTGTGTAACATGAGGAGCCTTCACCGCCTCCCCCTATGCCTCAAGCAAGTCCTATAGATCCGTGCTTCTTTCAAGCCTTTGCTCAGGCTTTTTCTTATGCCATGGGACAAGGATCTCAGGTTCAAGTGCCAACTTCAGTAGACAGGAGTGGGCAGTATGATAAACTCTGCAAGTATGGAGCTGTAGACTTAAAGGGGATTACAGATCCCGAAGAAGATGAAGCATGTCTTAAGAGGACAGAAAGGGTCCTAAATCAGATGAAGTGTTCGGAGGAGGAGAAGTTGGATTATGTAGTTAGTCTGTT
>JANZXR010000008.1:20946859-20977534 GCA_027575705.1 Erythroxylum echinodendron
TCAATGCACTTTAAACAATCCTAACCCGTTCCAAATAACCAATTTACCCTTCCCATAGGTGAGGGGATGTTACATTGCTATACTTCAAGTATTTAAATCTGGAAATTTTGAGAAGTTGTAAGAATGAAAGTGACCCTATCAAGATGTGATTAAGATGAAAGATTTGTATTAAATAAAGATGAATGAGAAATTAGATATTATATGATCTTATAATGCTAGAATAACCTTAGTGAATGATTGAGTGATGAACTTAGAATATTCTTGTATAATTGAGGTGTAAGTCTAAGTTAAAATTAGACATATATGAGTTTTGAATTATAAATGATCAAAAGATGAGAATAAGGAAATATACCCGAAATAATCAAATTGAGCATGTATTATACATATCACATATACATATGTGGATGATTGAGTATTAATGTGATTATGCAAATTCGCAATGTATAAATGTGTATATGTTGCATGATATAGAAGAACAAATAGAGTGACAACATTCAGACATACCTGGGACATCAAGGCAATGGTTATCTGAAGCATACTGTGAGTCAACCTAGATGGTCTCACATTGATTAATTGTTTTGTTTAAATTCTTTTATTGAATTATTATTAATGTGAATGTGTTAATTCTAAACATTGATTGTCTGAGGCGTTTGATTCATGAAAATCATATTAGAAGTGCTCAATGTATGTGAATCTGATAAAAATAAATATACTCAACATATTATTGAATGCTAGACTTAGGTCCGATGAAAAATGTGAAAGTGAATGAGCATACTGAAACAAGTGACTGATTGAACATATGTGATGTGATGAATTCATTACATGATATGTATGATAAGATAAAGGCAGTTGTGATCAAAGTTGCCAGTGAAAAAGAATCTAAAGCTTAAAATGCATTAAGAGTCTCTGGCTCACTATGTATAATGAGCCCGATATCTCCAACAGATACGGGATAGTTATTAATGAGCCTGGTATCCACTATAGATACGGAACAGTTAAAAAGGTACTCGATCACAACAATGTAATAATTGAACGTGAGTCGCATATGCATTCAAGATATACATGTTATATTTATGTTTCCTATAATCCTATCATCCTTCATTAATGAATTTAACTTCATCTTATTCACTTGATCAATATATGTATGTTTTATAATATTTATTTATTATAAAATCTTGATTCTTATTAATTAACTGAAATTTGTAACTTCAATTAATTAAATTTATCACTTTAATTATAATCTTTTTCTTTCATTTACTATAATCCTATCCTCTTTGATTAATGAATTTAGTTCATCTTATTCATCTAATCAATATATATAAGTTTTATATATTGATTTAATATAAATCTCGATTTTTATTAATCAATGGAATTTTGTAACTTTAATTAATTGAATTTATTACCTTAAATGTGATTTTTTTCTGTTCATTTCCTATAATCCTATCCTCCTTTATTAACGAACTTGTTTTCATTTATATGTAAGTTTTATATATTCATTCGTTATAAAATCTCAATTTTTATTAATTAGTAGAAATTTGTAACTTCAATTAATTGAATTTATTATTTTAAATTTTTAATTAATTAAAATTCTATTAAAATTTTTGAAAAAATAAAAAGATCGAGTTAGTCCGTTAGTCCGAGCTCAATCGAGCTAGGCTTAAGGCCTTAGTCCGAGCCCGAGCCCGAGCCCGTCCTTTGCTGGGACCAAGTCCAACCTAATGTCATCCCTAGTTGACACCAGTAAATTGAAGATGTTATGTGTCTTTTTTTAATGTATATACATAGGTTCCATTTATTAAAATTTTCCCCACTTAATCAGATTTATGCTAGCTTGGAAGTCAAGGTAATCAGAATAGCTCCTTCACACAGATAATTAGCAATGTTGACACAACTCAAGAATATAATTTACTTTTTACTTGATGTTTATGAAAGCTAAATGAATGTGGATGATTTGATAATGAAAGGAATAGAGGAAAAAACAGAAATTCTGACGTAGAGATTTTCGTCACAGAACAGAAACACAGATGATTTGGACCGTCAAAGTTCATGGTTAATATGAATCTCATCTCTGTAAGTACAATCCCCGCAGCTTAAGTACCTTCACATTCTCTACCGCTGTCTATCCGTCGCTTCCTATGTATCTATCCGTCGCTTTCGCCATTCTACTTCTTATTAAGAATAGTGGCAAAAACCAGCATGTAGTCATGGAGAGTTAACTCTCTCAAGTCTCAACCTATATAGTGTTCTTGCCTCTTCTATTTTACCTCGATTTCTGCTCTTTTTTTCCTCCAGCTACAGTTGGTCTAGTACTTTCTCCAATTTCTTGTAAGGGGCAAGTGGTTAGGCTCTGATAGACTGAAGAATCAGTAGAATGGAGGCGGTGTCCCGGATGCATATCTTGTGTCAGAAATGGTTGGCAGTAGGTCCTTATCTACGAGGGCTGGTGAAGTTGGAAAACGTTGAAAGCGCAGTGGTGGAATTGGAGGTGCAGGAGAAGACGCCAAATAGGGGCCTGAAGCTGCTGGTGGTGGTGGCTGATGGTCATCGCATGGTGGGGGAGATGGCGGTGGTGGTGGTGGAGGAGGCGGAGGAGGAGGAGGAGGTTCGCCACCACATGGAGAAGCAGGTGGCGGTGGTGGAGGCGAATTCAGAGGAGGTGGAGGTGGAGGTGGTGAAGTGAAGTAAGGTGGTGGTGGTGGATGGAAGGGAGGCGGTGTCTGAGAATTTGGTGGTGGTGGTGTTTGTGGCAGAGGTGACGGAGGTCCTACTGAGGGGGTTGGTGGTGACAACGGTGGCAGTGATGGAGGAGAAAGTGACGGAGTTGGCGGAGAAGGTGGTCGTGGACTTTGACATTTAAAAGATTTGCAATTAACAGGCTTATGTAAGAATATCTTGCATTGCAATGTTGATCTTTGTTTTGGCCTATTCCTCAAACAATTCCTCGTATCATCAAAATCTTCCAGATCTAAGCACGCTGGCGGTTCACTGGTGATGAAATTATAAGCAAAAGTAAAGTTTTTCAACTTTGGAAGCGAACATAGTTTCTTCGGGATAGTCCCTGAGAGCTTGTTATTTGCCAAATGTAATTGTTCCAAACTCTCCATTTCCCCCATGGACTCAGGCAACGAACCTACCATCTTGTTATTACTCGCATCAAAAACTGTAACATTCTTGAGCATCCCTATCTCTTCAGGCAAACATGAGCGTAACCCATTGTTCATAAGTATTACCTCGTTCAGAGTTCTGGACATGTTTCTGAAAGTTGCTGGCATGCATCCATGGAAAGCGTTGTTGGCAAGAACAATAACAGAAGCAGGTGAATTTCCAAAGTTGTCAGGAAGTTTGAAAGTAAACCTGTTGTGATTTATGAATATAGCATCAAGATCTTTGTCGAACAGCTCTTTGGGCACATCACCTTCGAATTCGTTGAATCGAAGATCGAGAAACTTGACTTGTGGAAGATCAAGAACAACAAAAGGGAACTTGCCCGCAAAACGATTGTTGCTAAGATCAAGCTCATAGAGAAGTTTAAGGTTACTGAAAGAATTCGGGACCCTCCCACAAAACCTGTTGGAGTTGACATGAAACAAGGCGATATCTGTCAGAAGTCCAAGCTCTTCAACAAGCCGACCAGCTATGTCTCCATGATTCAGGTCAATCCCAGCAACAGTTTGGATTGAAGAGTTGTCCAACGCCGGGGAACAAAAAATACCAGTGTAGTTGCAGACATTGGGTCCAACCCAATTAGAGGTAAGATTCTGAGGATCCGACAAGAATGTTTGCTTCCAGGCTTGGAGAGCAATGTAAGAGCTTTCAAGTCTTGGATTCTCAAAACTTAGAGTAGATGGTGCAGACCTTATAATGGCTACATAGTCACCCCCTGAAAAATACTCGTGTCTGTATTGCATAAGCTGTCTATGGATCTGATTGAATCGAGGTTCTTGCAAATCCGTGCGGGCTCCATTGCCGGAGAGAAACAGATAATGGGTACCTATGAAAATGAGAATAGTTAAAAAGGGGAGAGTATTATGGATGTTGCTTCTCTTCATGTCGAGTACTAAACATCTGGAGATGGACTTTGTCTGGTTTAGAAATAAAATTCTTTCACTCTCTTGTCGTTTTGTTGCTATGTCTTGGACAAAGGGATGAGAGGAATGATGTGGTAAGAGTTGAATTTGAATCAGCGAAGCTTTGTTATAGGTTCTGAAGATATGGGAAGAGGTAAAAGAATGGAGTTGGTAGTATGAAATAAATACACAGCTAAATCACAGGAGAGAGACACTTTATCAACCTGCTGCTCAGAGTATAATGGCTATATTATCTCATCTAGTCTCACTAATAATAGAATATTTTGAGTTAGTAAGAAAATCTAGATTGATCTTTTAAAGTATTCAACTATTGATTTGACCAACCTTGTTTAACGCATCCTTTTACATTTGTATTCACTTTACACCCATACAAAAAGCAGTTATGAATTACACGTATCATGTTCGACAGTTCCAGTTTATAATAAATAATTCTATTTACAAAATTACAATCATACTATAAAAAGCTGTTTCTTTATTTACATGTACACTTTAACTACCTCTGTACTTAAATTGACATCAGTTGAAAAGATTTGAGGCCCCACTTAAATGAGTGGGCATTTACAAAGCTGCCCGAATCCATTTTCCAACTCGGGCTCCAGTAGAGAGCTTTCAATCCGACTCGATTGCGTGACCACATCGGAAAAGCAATGCTATCCCCGACCCGCTCTCTCTGTCTCCACTCTCCTATCCGTGAATTTGAAGAGGAGCTACCACAAGTGAAGGCAAAGCGCTTTCATATGTCAGAAGGTGTACTGAAGACCATTTTTGTTCTATTTTTAGATTCTTTGGGATCCGTCCTTTCTTCAAACGGAACGAACAAAGATAGAATCAGACCGATTCCTTAACTGCGTTTCTGCCTATTGCTGCTTTTTATGAGGCACAAATAGGCTTGTCCTCTTTTCTTGCGTTGTTTGTTCGATTCGAGATTACTTGCATTTGGGCTTATTTGTTGCTACCTCAGCTGAGATATTCGTATTTTGTGTGAATTTGAATGCTTGATCATTAGGGATTTTTAATTTTGCTTTGTTGATGGTTCTATTTGTGTTTCTATCTTCAGAGTTTTCAGTTCTGATATTAGGTGGTCTCTCGGTTGAGATATTTCACTTCAATCTTGTGAGATCACTAGTGATCTCTTTTCCTGAGTGATATTGCCTAATTTATGTTAAAAACCATTTTATGTTAGTGCAAGTGACACATTCGTTAATGGTATGCAATTTACTGGCGTCTTTTTCTTTGTTTTTAGTACTCGCTTTTATAAGTTTAGTGATCAAGATGGTTCATGGTTTACTGGATGGTTTCCTGGAAATGGCGTTTAAAGTTTGAGAGAATTGTCGATTTAACCATTTGATTCTATTCCAGTCGGGAATTAGATTTCATGAAGACGTGTAACACTGAGTTCAACACTGGTACTCTTTTATGATTTAGAAAAAGCTTCTTATAGACATCTATCACCTTGCTTGTAACTGATTGGAGAAACAGTTCACAAAGAAAGCAGTATAAAGAATATGTAAATAGCGTAAGAAGCTCAAAACTTAGCTAGTTGTTGTCAACTTTAAAAATTAACATCTTTTACCTTGTCATTTTTGCTTCCCAGACACAGATCCAGATGTTATAGCATTATCACCAAGGACTTTAGTGGCAACAAACAGATGCATATGTGAAGTTTGTCATAAGGGATTTCAGAGAGATCGAAATGTTCATCTCTACAGGAAAGTATAGAACTTGAAATGAAAATTGGAACAATGACACAGCACTTAGACTAAGACCAGGGTGTATGTGTGCCCCGAAACTACATCATGAGCCAAGCACGGCTCTTGGTGACTTAACTTGCATTAAGAAGCATTACTGAACAAAACGCGGTGAAAAGAAATGGGCGTGCGTCAAATGATCTATTTCTTTCTCTTTTCGTCAGGTTTCTCGGCCCAAAAGCCCAAACTCAACACGGTGAAGGGGCTTCCTACATTTTAGATAAATCTGAAGCTCGATAGAATTTAAGTTTGGGCTAATTTCTCCAAACTTGATCGGGTTCACAGATTTGGGACTATCGGCCAGACTTGGCTCAACCATTCCTGGTCTGTCCAACTCTAGCGAAATCATTGTGGCTAAACTTATAAGTACATATCAAAAGATTGTACTCGTTAGCTACAAATAATAGATAATATAAGTAGTAACAAGAAAACATTTATTTATAAGTTAATGACTAACTTGTAATTAACTTATTAGAAAATGGGTATTTTTAACTAAAATATTTTTATGGAAATTTAACATAGATCTTAATATTTATTTGTGTTCAAGATATCCAAAACACTGTAAAAATTATTTTATTTGAATCTCAAGTTGATAGAATTTTAAATTATCGGAGGAATAACAAAGGGTTGAGATTCAAGGCTTGACATGCCCAACTGCAACTCATCATTTATCTTGTCTGGGAACTACTGAACTATGGTTTAGAAATAAGGGCTGCGTTTGGAGGATAGCGAATTAGCTATTTTTAATTGATTCATGTGTTTCAGTTGTTTGAAAAATTATGACTTAGAAATAAAGGCTGAGTTTGGAGGATAGCGGATAAGCTATTTTTTAGTTGATTCAAGTGTTTCAGCTGTTTGTCTTTTTTAAATAGATGAAATTTTTGTTTGGTAAGAAGATGAATAATTAGCTGATTTATTCTAAACTGTTAAATTTAGAAAAGCTACACAATAACCGCATTTCGAACAACGTTTTTGTTATGTGAAATTAAAAAATCAATTATACCCTCTTAAATAAACAAAACCTAAATACAAGTACTCCTTAACATTTTTATTTTTCTTTTAAATTTTAATTTTATAAAATTAATAATAACATAATTATAATTATAATTTAATTTAATTTAACTTTTTATTAAAATAATAATTTAATTTTAATTTTAATTTATTTTTATTAAATTAAAAAATGTTTACAAATGCACGCCCGTGTATTTGCAAATGCACAGGCCTAAATATAATTTGCAAATGCTCTCGCACAGGCGTGCATTTGCAAATGCTCACTTAATAGAGTAATAATGTATTTTTTAATTTTAATTTTTATAAAATTAATAATAACATAATTATAATTTAACTTTTCATTTAATTTTTTATTAAAGTAATATTAGTATAATTAAAATAAAATACAAATACAAATAAAAAACGAGTGACAAATTCATGTTCTTATAATTTTTTTAAAAAATTATGCTCTTATAAGTCATTTTATACATCAACAGTTAATATTAAATTGTTAATTTTATCAAACATCTATAACAAATAATTAATGTAATCTGCTAGTTAAATCAGTTGATATAATCAACTATCAGCTAACTGCTAGAACTAACTAATAGCTAAAAACAACTATCTGATTGCCAAATAAGGCTAAGGATCAATAAGCTCTGACGAATCCATTAGCTGTAAAGTTTATCCATTTAAAAGTAAGAGAAAGATTTTGTTTTCTCTCATAGTTTCTCAGGACTTCCAGGACAAAGAGTATTATAACTGCAGTTTTCCCCTTCAACTTATGGGCGATGGCTCGTCACATGAAGTTTCTTTATGATAATTGGGTAAATCATATAATCAGGTCAAAGATGGCTCCTCTGTTTTCCAGGATGAACTCTTCAGTTTATATCGATGAAGGGGTCTTTATTGTGAGTGGATCATAATTTTTTGCAAATGCTTCAATAGGCCATTAGAAGAACTTACTCCCCTGATTCCTTCCGCTCTTGGTAGCCCTGTACTATGTTTTTTTTAGTTTTTTTTTCCTGTACTATGCTGTTTGAAGGAGCGTCATCTAGTTTTCTTAGCTCACTAGCTCATACTTCTTGTCATCTAACGTGACAACTGACAAGAAGGGAGAAACAATCTATTACAACCCTGCGTATGACACTGTAATCTAAATGTTGAAACAGAATAAAACAAAAATTTAGACATAAAATAGAACAAAAATTAGAGACAATGAAATATTTGATTATAATGGACAAAATAAATAAAACAGTGTGTCTCGAGGATAGAAATGTATTTGGTTGTAGTTGATAAAACATAGAAAATAGTATCAATGACCAAAATTACCCTGTAGTATAATATGATTAAAAATATATAATTTATTGATTATTTTAAAATGAATTATTTGTATTAGTATTTTTTTAATTGTGTCTATAAATAAGGAATTAAAAAATGAGAAACTTAAAAATTTAATGAAATAAGCTATTGAATAACAAATATAAGTTAATAATAAAATGAATTACGCAAATATATTTTATAATTGTATCAATATTTTTTAATTGTATTTGTATTTTTTATGATGAAATAAAATGAAAAACTTACATATTTAATGAAATGAGAAACCTAAAAATTTAATGAAATGAGTTATTGAATAAAAAAATCCTACAAGTTAGAAATTCTAGTACATAATAATTTAATAAAACTTCTAAGCATTCATGAAATTAATTACATAATAGATTAAAGATACATTCAAGCCTTATATTTTATTAAGAATGTCATTTTTTGCTATTTATAGTAATAATATGGGGCTATTTTTATCTAATAGCCTCCGTGTTTTATTTCTGTAACAGGCACAAGAAAGTTGTGCCACAATTTTGGAAAGAACAAAAAATTGTGTTTTTGTGAACTGAAGGCGGAACAAAAATGAACACTGCCAGCATCCAAATATTGTTGAACATAGAATTTTTGTGTTTTGTTATCTATCTCCACTCACGTAGATATCAACCAAATCCAACGCAAAGAGGAGACAGCTGGACCCTAGAGACAAGGAGGGGGGAGCTATTAGACTGTCAAGCTAAATGGAATTTGGATCCCTAAATAAGCTCCAAAAGTAAAAGAGTGGGTTTAATTCGATTCATGTTGTTGATTAATGACAACATGAGATTTATTAGAATTATTAAAAAATGTCGACTTATTTTTTAAATAAAATTTAAACATAAATTTAAATTTTCATTAATTTGAATTCAAAATATAATAATTTTTACATGATTAAAAATCTTTTCGAATACTATTAAATATTAAGATACAAATTAAATTTTTATAAAATTATTTCTTTTGAACTAACTCGTTTAATAAAATTTATTATGAATGCATTTCCTTTTTGAAAATGATAAGACTTTAATCTATGTACTTCTGTCACATTTGTATTTTAAATATTTATTGAAGTAAAATAGATTAATATGAGCATATTAGTTTGAAATGTTAGGAGCTTAAATTGTCTAAATAAACAATTGGCCGTTGGAGACATTCGCAGTATGAAAAGGCCAAGTTTTGTTGACCTTATAATGACTAAAATAAAAGTTGAGTAGTTATAAAACGGATTAACTTTTTGCAAAAGTGATGGACAAAAATTAGTAAACATATTACTTGTCAAAATGGCAGAGTCATAGTTTCAATTGATCCCTCCATCTATATCCTAGTAAACTAGTATTATACAGATCAATTTATTCACCATGAATTGATTCCCAAGGCATCTAGCAATAACTATAATCTATGCAGGCAATTAGGAGTACCAAATAAACTCATTATGGGCATAATTAATTAGATTAGGATCGTCAATTTAACCATATGTGTTAGCCGGTGATTACAATTACACCTTGCCCCTGCTAAATCATAAAAGAGTAGTAAGTATATTCAATCCATATATTATGAGCTCATTCATTTAACTTCTAATTTATTTATGGAGGATTTTAAATTTGATGGTGCCTTTTTTCACCTACAGCAACAATCAAAATGGGAATAGGCTAATCCAAAGGAATCTAGACAGATGGCTAGTAAATAGGACTTGGTTGAGTAAATTCCTTGACAGTTACAATCACTTTGGGAACCTATGTTCTTTGATCACTCTTACATGATGGTTGATTTGAATGTAAGGTCAGGAATTAGCAAGGCATCCTTTAAATTTTTTTAACTCTCTACTCCACCATCCTATATTTGAATATGCAGTTTCTTGTAGAATAATGCTTAAGTAATAGGCTTTTAAGCATATTAATGTGTTTAGAAACTTAAAAGGATTAAACCTAAATATGTATAACTCTTGAAAAGCAATATTGGCTATTTACTGTTGGATAAGAAGGAAAGCCTTGATGTGTTGAATAGGGCCTAAGGTGCTTCATCCTATGGATTTATCACTGAAAGTAGTAAAGAAAGAAGAGCTACGAGGGTACTACAGCAACTTAGAGACATATAGCTCATAACTGAGATAGAAGGTAAGAATTCTTTGGTTATATGAAGGAGAAAGAAAATACAAATGTTTCCACAGTGTGATCTAATACAAGAGAAATAGAAACAAAATTCTATCACCGAAGGATTATGAGGGGAGTAATATTTATGATCAATATAGATTCAAGGAAATGGCTAGGGAACACCTCAGTAATATCCTAGGGAAGGCAAGTAATGTCTCAAACTTTCCTAAGGAGATTAGAAAACCAAATATTAAGATGAGCATATTAGTTTGAAATGCTAGGAGCTTAAATTGTCTAAATAAACAATTGGACGTTGGAGACATTCGCAGTATGAAAAGGCCAAGTTTTGTTGACCTTATAGTGACTAAAATAAAAGTTGAGTAGTTCTAAAACGGATTGACTTTTTACAAAAGTGATGGACAAAAATTAGTAAACATATTACTTATCAAAATGACAGAGTCATAGTTTCAATTGATCATCTATAGCCTAGTAAACTAGTATTATACAGATCAATTTATTCAACCTAAGGAGATTAGAAAATCATTGGCAAGCTCCCTCCCATCTTATCACATCCTAGATTTGATCAAAGAGGTTGGAATGAAGAAATTAATTTAGTACTATTATGACTCCATCTAGACAAGGCACCTCAGCTATATGACTTTAATGCTAGATTTTTTCAAAGCACTTGGAATCAAATATATTCAATGGTGATCAATAAAACCATGAAATTCTTTAAGAGTGTGAGATTGTTGACTGAATTGAATAAGATCTATTTGTGCTTAGTTCCCAAGATTCTTAATCCATTAAGTATGAATGATTACAAACCAATTTCCTATTTAAATTTGATATATATGGTTATCTTAAAGTCTTTGCTAACAGATTGAAAGTTACTCACCTTGACATTATTAACTCTATTGAAAGTGAATATGTGTATGAGATCAGTAGAGGAGATAATATAATGCTTGCTTATGAACTATTCATAGGATATAGTACCAACATGCATATCGAAAGTTATCACTTGCAGGTTGACTTTGTTAAGGCTTTTGACAATTTCAATTAGAATTTCATTTTATTCTTCCTCCATTTGCTTAGTTTTCCTGACAAGTTTACATATTGAATAAGAGCATGCATCACTTTAGTTTCCTACTCATTCATTGTCAATAAGGACATTCTAATCATTTTAAAGTAGGTCAGGGTCTCAAATAAGAAGACCCTTTGTCTCCATATTTATTTGTAGTCATGATGGAAATTCTTTCAAGGATCACTAATGTAAATATCTTCAAAACTCTCAACTTTATATTTCATTAAAAATGTAGCAATTTGGGTATATCCTAACTTATATTTACTAATGATCTCATTATGCTCAGTGGTGCAAACACTAATTCAATCAATGTACTTATTAAATCACTAAAATATTTCAATGGAATCTCAGGTCTGTTTTATAACCCTCTAAAAAGCTCATGCTATATGTTAATCTCTTCTTAATCTGATGCTAGTTTACTGGTAAATTCCATATGACTGAGAATTATGCTTCCTTCTTTTAAGTATCTAAGAGTACCAATCTCCTCAAAGAGATTCAAATTAGTATAGATGTAAAATTTAGTGTGTTTTCTAGGTGTTAAAGGGTGTTTTTAGTATTTTTTAGATGATAATTATATGTTTAGGACTTATATTTATGTTCTTATTAGTGTTTTTATATGTTTTATTTGATTGCATATTGTTTATGGCAAGAATTTGATCTTAATTCTATGTTTCAATGGTTTTTTCATATGATTGGTGATGATTGAAGATAGTAAAAATTAAAGAAAAGATCAAGAAAAAGTTAGAAATTTTTTTTGGCATAATCGTACATGATGATGCACAACCGTGCATGAAGCAGAAGTAATTTGAAGAGACTTTAGCATGATTGTGCCAGATATGTTTTCATACTTTTGACACTTTAAAGCTATTTTGGAAGAAAAATATATGGAAATCCTAAAAGGCTCAATAATGGATAAGGAAGAGAACAGTGTACACGGTAATTTTAACCTAAACTACAACCATCCTCCTCTAACTTAGGTATGACATTAGAAGATATGGTCAAGTGTCTTACTATTAACACCTTATAATTCTAGCAAGATGGAAAATAATTTCAGTAGGTGACGAGATGTAGCGTTTAGAATTTGAAGAACTAGGTAAGTCAAATGGCAGTTGTTATTAACCTTTTAGAAGATCAAAATGAAGGAAAATTTCCATTACAACTAGAGATAATTCTAAAGAATATTAGTGCAATTACCTTGAGGAGTGATAGGAAGATTAAGAATTCTAAAAGGACCACACATAGGATTACTAATAAAGAGGAAGGTGAGAAGGTGCTAGAAGAAGAAAGAAATCCCTCATCTAGTTTAAAAGCAAATTTTGAATCTCCAATTGCAATTAAGATTAACCCCCATCTTTTCCTAGCAAGGTAGCAAAGTCAAACAATAAGGATAAGGATAAGGAGATCTAAGAGACGTTTTGGAAGGTTAAGGTAAGTATACTATTACAGGATGCAGGTTGAGGTGAGTATACTATTACAGGATGCAATTAAGTAGGCGTTAAAGTATGCGAAATTCCTTAAGGAATTATGTACTACAAAGTAGAAGTTAAGAGGTAGCAAAATGATCAAGATAGGTGAAAATGTTTATGTGGTCTTCCAACTACCATTTAAGTGTTCCAACTACCATTTAAGTGTAAAGTCACAAGCATGTTTACCATTCCTTGTAAAATTGGTAAAACTATAATTAAATAAGTCATCTTAGATTTAGTATCATCGATTAATGTTATGCCTCATTCCATTTATGATTCTTTAAATTTAGTCTTGTTAAAATAAACTAGTGTATCATACAATTGGATGATCGCACTAATGCTTATTCAGTTAAGGTGAATGAGGATGTGCATGTGTTGGACCCCAAACTTTACTTGGAAATTAGAATTATTAAATGAGAAATTGTTAGCATTTAGCTATGAGTAAAATTAGAATTTTTGAATTAGAAATTTATGAAGTTAATTTACGAATATTTTTAATTACATATGGTTGCATGGATTAAATGGAAGTGTTAGAATTAAGTTAAAAAAGTTAGAAGGTATTAGTGTAAATATGGAAGGGTGTAAGTTTGGAAAGCTAGAAGCTGTCTTAAAATTTATAAAAAAAAGAAGGTGAAGAAAATCGTGTAAGAAAGAAAGAACAAGAGAAGTCATAGAAGAACCTAGAAGAAACTAGAAAAAGAGGAAGAGAGTTGTGTAAGGAAGAGACGTGTTTGAGAGGTTGGGAAAAAGAGAGAGAGTCGTGTAAAATAAGAAAGAAGAGAGAAGAAAAATGTAGAAAGAAGTAGAAGAAGAGAAGCAGAAACAGAAAAAGAGGAAGAAGAAGAAGATTAAACTGAGTTTTTTTAGGTAACCTCTTTATTTATTCTTCTTGTTTTGATAAAAGAAGAAAGCAAAGAAACTAGGTTTTTATATGCTGAAAATGAAGAGAGAAAGAAGAGTAACAAGAGATTTATGTTCTTAGATTTTCATGAACTTTTAACTTGATCTTAGTTCTTCTAGTTAGATAAACTAAGAATAAATTAAGTCTAAGCTTATTTTTGTATAATATAGTTTTATGGAAGTTCTAGTTGTGTATGTTGATTGAATGAAAAATATGTTTATTTAAAGGGAACCAAGAAAAGTCGAAATCATGAATAAGAGGAAAGACAAATTTGAGCTTGGAATTACAAGTAAATAGGTGAGTAATAAGTTTATGGTTATTGTGATGATGGGCTGATCTATTATACGTTTCTGTGTGCTTAAATGCTTGTTTTTTAACATTGTGAATGTGGGGAAAATGTTTTGTGAATTTGATATCATGGTTGTTTTGCAAGAATTCTGCTGCTTTTGTATTAATGAAAAACAAAAAAATTTAAGAAGCATGAAAGTATGATTATGATATGAAATATTGTAAGCATTGGAAAATCTGTTTATGTGGGTAAGAGAGATACCATTCTGTTCGTCACATGCACGTTGACCTATAACCTTCTCCCAGCTGATCCCTTGTGGCATATGAGCTCCAAAAAATGGACTCATTTCATTCACGGTGTTAACTTCGGTTTCACCATTATGTTTTATAGGATTCTCTCGAGCCATATTGTTTGTGCATGTCATTGTGATTTGCTAAGCATGATATATGATTAAATGTTTCATTATGATGATTGAAAACAAAAATATATGATGTGATGTATGTGACTGAAATTTTTAAGTATGTGTTCTGTGAATTGGATTTGGGTATATATAAATGCTTGATTGTGTGTGTATGTGGCTCATCACCGATGGATATAAACTTATTAACCACTGAACTTCCCATCTCACCCCATTTTCTTTCCACTCCTCAGGTGAAAAAATAGCAGATCAACGTTGAACCCTGCAAAAACTTCGGCTGAATCCAAGAATTTCTATTTTTATAACTAAGTTAGTTTAGAAACTTTTGGCATTTAGAGACATATCAAACATGAGCATTCATGATTGTATTTTTATACTATCCTATTGTGTTGACTCTGAATATGTAATTGAATTTATTTATAAATCTTGCAACATCTGAGAGATGAAATTCTGTTTTGCTGAGAAATGAATGAAAGAAGGGTTAAAGAACTCCTCTTTTGTATATGTGCAGAAATTCTTTTCTGTAAGTGTCAATTGTGTTGGAAATAAATTGTTAATTGTTTAATGGCTTTTGGATAGGTCTTCCTAAGCACAAGGTTAAAGTGGGAGTTTTGTATGTATGGTTTATGTTGTTGGAATTGGGTCTTTTGATAAAGGTAGCAGTTTTTACAGTTTGTAGAAAGGAAAAAGGGGATGAAAATATGTTCTAAAACTTCAATGAATAAATTATATTGATCTAGGTAGAATTAGACAAAATTGTCTTCATGAAAGTTTTAGCTCTTTCTTTTAGCTTTCTAACGATATAAAGTTTATAATATTTGGACTTTGGGATTGAAAATTATAATGATTTGAAGTAGGAGTGTGACTCTTGGTATCATGGCCGTGACAATTTTATATTCATGACCGTGAATTTTTTATTTTATTTTTTTGTTTATGTATTTATTTTTACTCCCACCAATAAATTGAATTCTTTTTATCTTGATATTAATTATATTTGGAGTGTGACTCTTCGTGTCACGACCGTGACATTTTTATATGCACGGCTGTGATTTTTTTTATTTTATTTGTTTGTTTGTTTATGTATTTGTTTTTACTCCCACCAATAAATTAAATTCTTTTCATCTTGATGTTAATTATATATATATATATATATAAGTCTCCTAATTTTTGACGTCTTGTCGCCACAAAATAAAGACTGAGACTCGAGGCCAACAATATGTGTAAATGAATAAGCTAATATTTCTTATAAATTATTATGTGGTAGATATAGATGATGATACTTCTTATAATATCATACCTATCTTACTTGGGAGACCGTTCTTTAACATAACCAAAACTAAGATAGATGTTTGTAAAGGTACTCTCATAATGGAATTTAATAAGGAAGTGATTCGAAGTCTATATATCATTAATTCATTGGTTGATTTTTTTTATTTTTTGTCTACATCAATTTCTTTAATTATGTTTAATTGTTTTCAATTTGTTTTCTTTTACTTTAATTCTAAATTATCATATTCACCTTAATTGTCTATTAAATAATAGGAAAAAAAGTCATTATTAGTACTTGTAGTTCTTGTGAGATCGATACTTGGAACTTTAAGCCTTATAATATAAAATGATAGGTCCACTTGCCTTGAATAGTCTATAAATTTTAAGAATTAAGTTATATATACATTGCACGAGACTCCACTAGTGTTGGCACCATAATAGGAAGTTTGTATTCCCTTTTATTTTAAGTCAAAAAGTCAAGTTAATGAAATGGTCAATGGTGAAATGTGATACAACTCAATAAGGTGCATATCTTGATAAAAAATAATATGAGAAAGATACTATTAACTTCCAATTAAAAGGTTAAATAAGACTACCTAAACAAAGTAAGATATAAGATGAAAAGTGGAAGTAAAGAAACAAGAGACACAAACTTCCTGAAAGATTAAAGTGTGAATGAGAATTGTGACAATTAGTGTTCAATAAAGTGTTTGAATTGTTCTTGATAAATGAATTAGTGTTCAATAAAGTGGTTGAATTGTTCTTGATAAATGAAGGCTTTATAATGAAAGAAGCTTATATATTTTTTAAAATTATTTATGTTGTTTTCTCTGTAGGTATAATGATTCCCCTTTATCAAGAGAAAAGAAGTTATGTAAGTGATTTCTTTTCACTAAAAAGAAGATATATGTAACAATTCCTCTTCATTCATTGAAGAAGAGTCAATAGAAACTACAATTTTATAAAAGAAGCTTAAAGATTGGACATAGGTGAAAAAAATTCTAAACCATTATAATTCACTCGTGCAATCTCATACGCTTCCTTTATATTTTACTTGCTTAATTTTTTGCATATATTTTGGTTGCAAATATTGTTTTACATGAACTTACAAATGATATTATAATAATATTTTCATAAAAAGAAAGAGTATATTATATATATATTAGACACCTAAAATTGTAAGATTGTTAGTCCTAAAAGATAAGAGGTATTTAGAGATGATTATTGTTGTTTCTTACAATTTAACAATGTAATGTACCTAATTAAATTTTTAATTGTTAAAGTGCATACTATTGATGTTAACATCTTTTCAAACATTTACATGAATTATATATTTTTAAATTGAAAGACTATTATTAACTTAAACTCGAAGCTTATACATCGTTATAATGTTCAAAACCAAAATATTTGATCCCTAACAAGTAATAGTTGTACTAACAAAATAAGCATCATGATTCATTCCCCTAACTATAATGCTTTCCCATTTTATAATATTCAACCAATCCCTCTCCGTATAATAAATTTGCAAAAAATTATAAACTTTTGACCATAAGACTTGTGAATATGCATAATAGAAGAGAAGGTCAGTGTTGGATTCATAGGAAAGCTAACAAAGTAGGTATAAGTTGTCATAAGTAACATAACATTGTCTTTAGTTTTTAGCATTTGTTAAGCCAGCTAATAAAAGTGGCGTTAGGGATCAAATTTTTAGCCTTATTAGATTATACCAATGAATTTCCTTTAAGTGAAGCTTGAAGAATTCCGAACATGATTTATTGGTAAACATGTGAGAATTATCCATTAGCCAAATGACCTGACAATCTTGGTTTAAAAGAAAGCAGATTGTCAATAATACTAGCTAAGCTCATAAATTTATAGTTCTAATTTCCATATAGTATTATGTTAATGACTTTGGTATTGTGTGTAATTCTTATTGTAAGAGCTAACAGTTCCTCGATTCTATAATGGCCCCAGATTGCAAAACTAAAACAATGTTTGCATTTAATTCCCTATCAAACTTTTAAAGGAGAAGTAAAGTTGAAAATCATATATGGAATTAGGATTAAAGGAATCTTTAATAAATAAGTTTAGTTCCTCAACAGTAAAGTTACAAGTTGAATTTTAACCAAGTAACTTCTTGTAAAAAATGAGCGATAGCTCTCTAATCCTGATACTATCTTTTCATAGATACCCCTTTTCATCAATCAGTGACAAAATGAGAAAGCGATAAAATTTGCACAAAATAGAAAAAACTTGCAATTGTATCTTTTTTTAATTCTAATTATTTCAATACCTTAAGACGTCTCTAAACAAGGATTTAAATAAGACGGTAAACTTAATAGAAATAGGAAATAGAAAATTAAGATAATAAACTAAAAAATAATACAAACTTAAGAAAACGGCTACAACCATTCCATGTCAATTAGTGAGGGAATTTTGTTCCTATTCCTTTAAGCTATAATGGAATTATATAAGAACTTGGTGTTATTGTCTCCATTACTAAGCCATTTTACCCTTTCTTTTTTCCTAAAGAGAGAATTATGGAATTGAAGAAGTAAGTTATAATTATCAAGTGTTTTGGTTTTCAGAATTCTTAGCTCCTAATTTGGTGGATCTATTAATGATCTTCTGATACTCTTTTGAGTGTATCCTAAGCTTTTAAAGATTAAAACTAGTATTTAAGTTAACTCTACTATATAGAGCTTTAATCCCCTTTTTGATAGCCTTAAGTTTCCTTATTCATTGGAATGCCTTACAACCCACAACGCTTATAGTCATACCTATCTTGACTACCTTTTCAAATACTTTAACATTAGATAGAAAATTATCTAAAAGAAGCCTTAGGAAGAAGAGAAGGGGTGAGATTCAAAACTTCGATTATGGAATGGTCTGACCATAGTAGAGGACCAAAATTTGCAAAGGAATTCAGCAATTACTTTAACCAACAATCATTTATCAGAGCTCTATTTACTTTTTTTTAATAAACCAATCACATTATTGTTTATAGTTCCAAGAAAAGAAATGCCATGCAAAGTATAAGTCCAATACCTATTATTGTCAACCATTAGGCTTAACTCATTTTCTATAGTTTTGTAATTAACTAAAGTCCTTCATTTCATTATAATGCAACACATAGTTCATATGATTAATGATTATATAGAATCTATGATTTCTTCTATTAATTAACTGTAAGTTTATCCATATCTTCAACTTTTGAAAAACAATATTTGTATCATAAATTAATAAGAATTAAAAAGGACTATAAAACCATTCTAAATAGCTTGTAAAATGTATCATTTGGTCAGTAAAAACCAGATTTGAGATCTTAATCAATTATGCATTGAAAACAAACACTATCATGCGATTATAGTGACGAGAGTGGTTTGAGATAATAGGCTATTACATACTTAAAACTCTTAAGCCATCTAGGAGCTTGTTAACCTGTATTTTAGTTTCCAAAAGTCCTAAAATTATAGTCTTTTTTTTTAGGATTAATTCTTTTACATATTGTTGTTTAAAAGGGTTGTTTAACTCTCTTACATTCTAAACTAAATTGGACATAGCATAAATATTGATTACCTCTAAGCCTAATTTTGCCTGTCTTTCTACTAGATCTTCTCCTGGATAAGGGGAAGGGGACAACCAATATGTATTCCTTATCAGGAGAATCACCAACCCACTCAACTTCCTAGTTCTGAATAATAAGAGCCTCTTTCTTCTCCATAGACTCATTTCTCTGCTCTTTATTAAACTAGAATGTATCTTCTAAATTGGGACTCTATAAGGTGGAATTCGGTAGTTCAAGTTCCTTTTCATAGTTTGGGCTTAAGCTCCCATCAGAAATTAATATTGCTTCAAGTCTTTCAGACTCCTCAGGATTATATTGAGTGAGGGTAAAGGCTATATCCACATCCACTAGAGATTTGATATTCTCATCAATCTCCATAAGCTACTAATGTAGTTCTGTGGAAAAAGATCTCCCTATAGGACTCAATATATTCATGTAAGAGGAAGGTTTCTAGGTACAAGACAGAAGGATTTCAAATTAACTTTATAATTTGTAGTGCTTTTGGTAACTCTTCACTGCTCTTCACTTTAAAACAAATCCTAGCGTAGCCCAATATATCTATTTTGGTAGTTTGGCAATCCAAGCAAACTGGTTAACCAAGAGAATTAGTAAGATAGCTAAGCCCTTCCACCATTCAAGATTCTAATGGTATATTGTGGAAGTTAACCCACAATAGAATTGCTTCAATTTTTACACTTATCTAATTACATTCCAAAGCGTCACTTCTACAAAAAAAAAGTTGACCTTTAATATGTCATAACCCTTGCCCCATTATTTGAATCAGATTAGTGTCTTTAGAGAATGTCAAAGTAAAAACGTCATTTTTAGTGAGCATAGTTTTCTCTAAACCTTGTTTACTCCACTTGGAGGAGGCCTAATATTTTAATTCAAAAAAAGAAGGCTTTTTCCCTAGAAAATAACCTACCAGTTAGGAAGACTAGGCGATAGCACTACTTTCAAGAACCTTAATCAAGTGGTAATGTCTCCATTTACCAAAAAAATCTTAAATTATGTAAGTTTGACTCTGGATGTGTTTGTTACCATCAGTTTGCTCCAAGTTTTTGTTATGATCAAAAGGGTAATCCTTAATTCTCACCCTAAAATAGTAGTCTGATCCTTATCTATGCCCTAAGTTCGAGGGCTAATTTCAATATTGGTAGATGCAGATTTAGTCTTCTCTAATGATCGAGAAAGAGTAGGAAAATCTTATTCATACATAGAACTCTAGTTAGGAACTTAAATGAGGACCTAGGAATTGAAGTGAAAGAAAAAGTTTTGATAGGGATCTAGTGGGTGATGGGGAGTTCCAGAAAAGGAAGGAGTAGGAAGAGACTCAAGAAAGGAATATGGTTAAATATACTAGAGTCCAATGAAGAAAATAGGTCCTTATTAGTGTGAACTAGATTCTTATTAGGCTTGTGTCAGGGAATCCTATTAAGGTTTCTATAAAGAGTTGCCAAGGTCTATTGTTGCTTGCTTAAGTAATTCCATGGATATTCAATTTCTCTTATTTGTTAAAAGGTTTACGCATTAAGAAAGGCACAAAAAATATTAATGGCATAAAGTTATACAACTTTTGTTAAAGTTGATTGACAGTTGCAATAGCTAATTCATCTACTAAGGAGCTTGTTCAAACCATCTAACAAATTGCTCGAGTTGTTTAGCAACTTGTTCATCAATAAATAAATAGAAAAATATGTAATTTTCTATATTACATTTATTTATACAAGTTCATGGTTGATCTTAGTTTGATTACTAAAGATCATATTATTTCTAACAATATATTCACTTGAATAAAGTGTTTGACAAATTTTCAACTAGGAAATTATTCTAGACTTACTTAATCCATCTCTTTTTTTAACGTATATATATATAGTGTAATTTTTAGTAATGACATATATATATATTTTTGTATTGCATATAAGTTTTAAAGATATTTTCAATTAAAGCGTGTAATGACACATACTCGTACAAATGCATTCAAGATAACTTGAGTAATATTTCTTTTTAAGTTAGATATATAATTTGTAAAATAACTTTGGAGGTAGTTTTAGGCCATCAAAGTAACGACATTTAATGTTAGGAATTTATTCAACATTATAAGTTATTTTAAACTTAGAAAATATAACTTTTTATAAAAGTTAAATAATATTCAATAATGAACAAGAGCTACAAAGTTTAAGACGGAACACCTAATAATAGGTACTGAATCTTGTAACTTAAAACAATTAAATAAACCACTAAAGAACACTAAAACTCCACCGAAGCATATTCTACTATCAACTACTCCTTCCAAGATACCCTTTTTTGTTCTATTATATGGCTGCCATTATTTACATTAATCCTCCAGGCCTCATCAATTCTCAGGTTACAACTTCAAGCATCTCTCCCTAAAATTGGTTACTCTCTTATTCATTGTTCGAGTTGAACTAGCACCTATTTTTCAATCCTTCTCATCTTTACCACTTTAAACATTTTTCATTTCTATATTTCCGTATATTATATATACAAGAACCAAAGGTCACAACATATACTGTAATATCCCCTTTGGGTGTATTCCTTAGGGAGCTCAGCTAATCCATAAACTCCAGACAATTTATTCGAGCCTTGTCAAGTTGATAATGCTCTAGTATTTGTCTCCAGATCATTCGGGACAATGCATTATTGAAAAATAAATGAACCAGAGTTGATATCTATTGGTCAATGTTAGGTACTTTAAACTGCTCATAGTGCCAAGGCTGTTCTTAACTATCAGCCACATAAGGAAGACAACTTTAGGTAGCAGATTTGTATTCCAGATTGTCTCAAACCACTCAGGCTTTTGGCCCCTCATTCTAAGGATCTCTTTCTAAATTTTCTTGAAGGGTGATCACTCCAAATATATATTAGTTTATGCCTTTGCAGCCAATCAATTGGATGTAAATTAATGTATGACATTATTTTGAATTAATGAAAAGGCTTTATTTATCTTTATGTATTAATTTAATTAACATTTTATGTTTTGATACTAAAGGTAAAATCCTTGGAATAATTACTGTGTAATTGAAATTATAATGAGATCATAATTATGAGATTCAATTTACACTTATGTATTTTTTTCTAAATGTTCCTAGCTGTAATTTCATCAAGACAGGATGCTATTGAAACGATAAAAGTAGCACACAGTATGATTCTTTTTTATAAAGAAAATAATTGTTCTCATAAATTAAAGTATAGAGATACTTAAACTAATGTGTGGGTGATTATTAGAGAATAAGTCACTGAACTGATAAGATTATAAGAATTTCGGATGGAATATTACTTATATGTCTATGGATTATCTCATAATGATGGTTGTATAATTGATCCTCATAATTGAGATTACCAAGGTATCTCGTATGAGAATTATTATATTTTGATTCTAGTTATAAATCGTCTCAAAATAATTCAGTTGATAGTAATTGGATACAGTATGAACCATATGTAAATAGTTGAGTAAGTCAATATAAGATTCGTCACTCTAAAGTAATTAGAGAAAATATTCTGCTATTCTTAGTTAGTAATGATCTATGAAATTCTCTGGTCAGAGTGAATTGATATTTAAAAAGGTTTTTTAAAATTTCAATTATAAATCAATTACTAATTAGCAAGAACGAACATGATTGGATGATAAAAGTTGACATTATATCCATACTTTTTCCAATTATAATATTGAATGAAGAAAGGATTAAATTATACTTCATAGCCATACATGGATAGGTTAAGTCAATCACTTTGACATTCCTGATATTTGGGTAATCATGACATGTTGTTAAATGTCAATCATGATTTATGATTATGAATTGTTTAATTGGATAATTAAAGATATATTAAAAAGATTTAATTTATCTAATTCTAATTGTGAGTTAGAATTGTAATTTATAATCATTGCCAATTTAATAGGAATCTAATGAGCCACACATCAAAGAACAATTTGAGGAGGAAAAAATCAATTTAGTTAAGTTGGACTTAATTATAAAGTTTGAGAACCTTTAGGGATCAAATATGAGATATTTGATTTTATTAAAACTAAATTAATTAAAATTATAATTTTATTTTAATTATAATTAAATAAATTTAAATTTAATTAAAGACCCTTATGATTTTTCTATTTAAAAAGGGAAGAACATTTTAGAAGCTAGCACTTTTTCTTCTTCCTCTCAAATCAGTCTTAAGAATTGCTCTGTGGATACCATTAGAGGCTGAACATTTGAATAGCTCGTGATTGATCAATCAGGAAACAGTTTCAAAGGTTTTTTAATAGGAAGACGGACAAGGTACAATTTCTAATTCGTTTTGTATTTTATTCAAGTTTATTCAATTATCATGATGTGCTCAGAATCTGTAAAAATTGTTCATTTTTTCGCTATATTCGTGATTCGATCATGGTTGGATTCCAACAGTGATATCAGAGCCACCTTTAATTGTTTATCTTGAATTAGAGGCTTGATTGTTATTGATGTCAATAAAAATTCAAGATTTTGAATCTGTCAATGCTACTATCTTGTGATTATTCTTCTCTGTGCTGATTTTAAATAATTGACAAGAATGAGGTTTATGCGTTCATGGGCATAATGTTTTTATATTCTGGAATCTTGCTTACACATGCTTTGAAAAGTTTTTGTATTTTTTGCCTGTATTTTGTTTCCGGAAATTGTTTGCACGACTATTTTTATTTTTCTTCTGGAATATTAAAGTATGCTCACATATGATGTGTTCTGTATATGCGTAAGTTATGGTTTCTGAAACCTATTTCTACATTTATGGTCTATCTTGTTTTGTTTCTGTCTACGTTTTTTCCTATTTCTGCTACTATATTTGCCTTGTTTGTGTTTACTAGTTGTAAAGCTTATACAAACAAGTGGTTTTAAAAACCACTTGAGAAATGTCTCACCAGCGGCATTTTGCCGCTGGCGATTATAGATCGATGATGCCACTTATTGGTGTCACCACAGTGTAAAAATGATGGGTGAAAATTCACTCATGGACACTGGCGACGAAGAGGACGATGATGAGCAACTCGATGGCAACGATTCACCAATGTGGACGACTGTGAGAGTCGAAGGTTGTAGTCCAAGTAAGGTGCTTTGTGTGAGTAACATAGAGCATTACCCGATGATTGGGTAACCATGGAAACACGAGAGATTGTAGGTGTCGATTCTCTGAGTCATTGGAGGCAGAAATGGGGGACAATTTTTAGAGAAGATGATGAGCATGTGTGATTCAGGCGCCCATCGTCTGTGAACATTGTTATCGCCACCTGCACGCGTCAGTCAACATTTTGTTGACTACAGGTGAGTGCATAATTGATCCTCCTGACCGTCTGGTGCATACAGCCAGTTAGCCTTTTATGTATTTTTAAATGTTTTTTAAAAACTTAAATTTTCAATTTAATTAATTTAATAGAGATTAAATTAATTTATACTCCTAATAAAATTGAAAAGTGTTTTAATAAATTTTGAAAATTGATTTCAAAAGGAATTTTTACTAGGAAAAGTTTTGGAATTTAATTTAATTTTTAAGAGTTGAATTATTAATTAAATTTGTTATCAAATCAATAATTAGAATCAAGGAAAAGCTTTAAATAATTACGTTCATAATTATATTATGTTTGAAATTATAAATATAATGAGATTATAATATTTTGATGAGATCAGAAATTTTTGAAATTTTAAATCCCTCAATAAAATAGTAAGTACACGTTAGGAACGTGATAGTTGCCTTCTATTATTTGAGAATAAAACCAGAATTCTATTTATTGTTTGACTTGTTGAGTAAACTCAAGGTCAATTTAACTCAGATATGTTTTATATTAAATTAATGGGTCCTACTTAACTAAATTTGTATTATTTGGATAAGTAAACTCATAATCATATAGATTTAGAGGCATGTTTAGGAATAATATATGTGATATATTTTGGCAAAAATTGTCACCTAACAGTTTTAGGAGTAACATGAGATGTGATTGAAAAGTAGTTTTCTACTTAATTTAATTTTAGTTAGTTTGTTGAGCAAACTTAAGATCAATTAATTTTAAATAAGATCCTATCCCACTAGGAAATTATTTGATAAATTTTCGATATAATAGTGATGGCTATTATTTTGAATAAAATAGTACAAGTACTCAAATAATTTTAAAGTCCTTATTTTATTTGAATTTGAAGATGAGTATCAACCTGACATTGAGGAGCATCATGGATGCTAAAAAGCTAACTGGACCTAACTTTTCAAACTGTTTATGAAACTTAAGAATAGTTCTTAGGCAAGAAAAGAAGTTATACATTCTTGATACTCCTACTCCATTAGAACTTTGTTCAGATGCAACTGATGAAGATTGTGAGAAATATCAGCGTGATGTTGATGACATTGAACAAGCTACATGTGTGATGTTAGCTTGTATGTCTCCTAAACTTCAGAGGCAGCATGAGAACATGGATGCATTTACTATGATATTGCATCTTAAGGAGTTATTTAATGCACAAAGTAGGGTGAAGAGATATCAAATCTCCAAGGAACAGTGTCAATGTAAGATGACAGAAGGATCTTCAGTCAACCTTCTTGTGCTGAAGATGATTGGGTATATTAAAATTTTGGCCCAATTAGGTTTTGTCATGGATCACGAGTTAATCATTGATTTGGCGTTGCAGTCCCTAAGTTTGAGTTTTTCATAGTTCATTTTGAACTTCAACATGAACCAGAAGGACATGACATTGCCTGAACTGTTGAACATGCTCAAGAATGTAGAAGCGTGCCTTAAGAAGGAACCTGGTTCTATATTTGTTGTCGGTTATTCTAAAAGCAGGAAAAAGGGCTTTAAGAAGAATAATAACAAGAAATAGACAGCTCCTACTAATGTAGTAAAGGCCAAAGGAGGTGTCAAGAAGAAGAGCAATGACAAGGGCACATGTTTTTATTGTGGAATCAATGGACATTAGAAGAGAAATTGCCCATCTTCTCTTACTAGCCTAAAAGAAAAGAAGCTTAAGGAAGCTATCTCTTCAGGTATGTTTATGATTGAGATCAATCTTTTTACTTATGTTCCACATTCTTAGGTATTAGATACTGGTTGTGGTTCTCACATCTATAATAACATGCAGATGTTAACAAGGAGTAGATCACAGAAGAAAGGCAAAGTGGACCTGTGAGTTAGCAATGGAGCAAGAGTTGCTGCATTAGCTGTAGGAACTTGTAGTTTAACTTTGATTTCTGGCCTTGTATTAGAACTTGATAATTGTTATTATGTTCCTGTTATTACAAGAAATATCATTTCTATTTCTTATTTAGATTTGAATGGATTTGTCTTTGTAATTAAGGATAACAGTTGTTCCTTTTATAAAGATGATGTTTATTATAGATCTAGATTACTTACAAATGGTTTGTATGAGTTAGATCTTGAAAGGCCAATTCTTAACATAAATAGTAAGAAAAGAAAATTAAGTAACCAAACTTTATCTTATTTATGACATTATAGGTTTGGTCATATCAATGAAACTAGAATCACAAAATTACATAAAGAAGGATATTTGATCTTTTTGATTATGAATCATATGAAACTTGTGAATCTTGTTTATTGGGAAAGAAGCCCAAACTATCCTTTAAGGGAAAGGGAACATGCTAGTGAGTTACTAGTATTAATACATTTAGATGTATATGGGCCTATGTCCATAACTTCTAGAGGTGGATTCTCATATTTCATTACATCTCGTATTTCATTACATTCACAAATGGCCATTCTAGATATGGTTATATGTACTTGATGAAACGAAAGTCTAAATCATTTGAAAGTTCAAAGAATTTAGACTAAAGGTAGAGAAACAAACTGGAAAAAGTATTAAGACACTTATATCAAATCGAGGTGGTGAATACTTAGACCATGAGTTTCTTGGTTACTTAAAAGAGAATGGCATTCTCTCACAGTGGTCACCTCCTACAACTCCACAATATAATGGAGTGTTTGAGAGGAGAAATCATACATGTTTAGATATGGTACGTTCCATGATGAATCATGCAGTCCTTCCTATGTCCTTTTGGTGATACACAATTGAAACTGCAATATATCTTCTAAATAAACTTCCATCTAAATCGGTTGATAAGACACCATATGAGATATGAACTGGAAGAAGACCTGGATTATCACACTTACAGATTTGGGGATGGGAAGCTTATATGAAGCGTGTTATATTTGATAAGCTTCCATCCAAATCGGATAAATTCAAATTTGTGGGGTATATGAAAGAGTTTCAGTTATCAATTTTATCATTCTATTGAGTAAAAAGTGTTTGCTTCAAGACAAGCCACATTCTTAGAAAGATAATTTATTCTCAAAGAAAGTAGTGGGAGCGAGGTTGAACCTAAAAAGGTTCAAGAGCCACGAATTCAAATTGAAATAGAATAAGAACCTCAAGTTGATACATATGATGTACAACTGAGAGATCAAGAGACACGTAGTCCACGGCAAGCTAGTAGGATATGTCATCCTCCTACTAGATTAGATCTATATAATGAGCAGGGAAAGGGTAGTGTATCACTCATACATGATGAACCTACTACTTTTAAAGTAGCAAAGTCTGATATTGATTCTTTAAAATGGCAAGAAGCTATGAGATCTAAAATGGAATCCATGTACAATAAAGTATGGACTTTGGATGATGCACTTACTGGTATTGTACCTATTGAATGCAGGTAGGCTTTTAAGAGAAAAACTAACATGGATGGTAATGTACATACGTACAAAGCAAAGTTAGTAGCTAAAGGTTACAATCAAAAACAAGGAGTTAATTTTGATGAAACCTTTTTGCCAGTAGTTATGATAAAATCCATCAGGATCTTATTAGCCATAGGAGCATATCATGATTATGAAATCTAGCAGATGGATGCCAAAACTACATTTCTCAATGGAAATTTACAGAAGGATGTGTATATGATACAACCTAAAGGTTTTGAATCCAAGAGATTTTCTAATCAAGTATGCAAGTTGAAAAGGTCCATTTATGGACTTAAGAAAGCGTCACAGAGTTAGAACATTTGTTTAATCAGACAATCAAAGAGTTTGATTTTATCAAAAAAGTGGATGAACCATGTGCCTATAAGAAGGTTAGTAGGAGTGTAGTCATTTTCTTGGTACTATATGTAGATGACAAATTGTTAATTAGAAACGACATACCTTTGCTGCAGTATGTAAAGATCTGGTTATTGAAGAACTTCTCTATGAAGGATATGGGAGCCTATATTCTGGGAATAAAGATCTATAGAGATAAATCAAAAAGGTTGTTTGGATTATCCCAATCCACGTATATAGATAAAGTATTAACGAGGTTTAGTATGGAGAATTTCAAGAGGAAATTCTTACCCATATTAGATGGGATTTCTCTCTCACAGAGAGTATATGTCCAAAGACACAAGAGGAGAGAGAAAAATGGATTGTATTCCATATGCTTCGGCAATTAGATCAATCATATATGCAATGCTATGTACTAGAACAAATGTTTCTTATGCTTTAAGCATAATGAGCAAGTTTTAGTCTAATCTTGGGGATGGTCACTGGACGGTTATGAAAATATCTAAAAGTACTTGAGAAGAGCTAAGATGTTTTCTTGGTCTATGGAGAAGATGAACTGAGAGTTTAAGGATATTCAGATGCTAGTTTCCTGTCAGATCACGATGATAGTAAATCACAGTCAGGATACATTTTCATTCTAAATGATGGTGCAGTAAGTTGGAAGAGTTCCAAACAACCAACCATTGCAGATTCAACGACCGAAGTAGAGTACATTTCAGTTTCAAAGGTGACAAAGGAAGTAGTTTAGATCAAGAAGTTCAATACTGAACTTGGAGTGGTTCCTAGCATTGTTGAGCCTATAGGATTGTATTGTGACAACAATGGTGCTATTGTGCAAGCAAAGGAACCTAAGTCTCATCAACGGTCCAAACATGTAATCAGGAAGTTTCACTTGATCAGGGAGATAGTGAAGCAGAAAGACATAGCATTAGAGTGAGTTCTCACTGAAGAGAATCTAGCAGATCCTCTTACTAAGCCATTGTCTCAAAAGAGATTTGATCAACATATCAATGGATATAGTATTAGATTCATAAGGGATTGACTTATGTGCAAGCGGGAGATTATTAGTTTATGCCCTTGCAATCAATCAATTGGATGCAAATTAATGTATGACATTATTTTGAATTAATGAAAAGGCTTTATTTATCTTTATGTATTAATTTAATTAATATTTTATGTTTTAATACTAAAGGTAAAATCCTTGGAATAATTACTGTATAATTAAAATTATGATGAGATCATAATTATGAGATTCAATTTACACATATATTTTTTCTAAATGTTCCTAGTTGTAATTTCATCAAGACGAGATGTTGTTGAAACGGTAAAACTAGCACACATTATGTTTCTTTCTTATGAAGAAAGTAATTGATCTCATAAATTAAAGTATAGAGATACTTAAACTAATGTGTGGGTGATTATTAGATAATAAGTCACTGAACTGATCAGATTATGAGAATTCTGGAGGGAATATTAATTATATGTCTATGTATTATCTCATAATGATGGTTGTATAATTGATCCTCAGAATTGAGATTACCAAGGTATCTCGTGTGACAATTACTATGTTTTGATGCTACTTATAAATCGTCTCAGGATAATTTAGTCGATAGTAATTGGATACAATATGAACCATATATAAATAGTTGAATAAGTTAATATAAGATTCGTCACTCTAAAGTAATTAGAGAAAATATTCTATTATTCTTGGTTAGTAATAATTTATGGAATTCTCTAGTCAGAGTAAATTGACATTTGAAAAGATGTTTTCAAATTTCAATTATAAATTAATTACTAATTAGCAAGAATGAATATGATTGGATAATAATAGTAGGCACTATATTCATACTCTGTCCAATTAGAATATTGAATGACGAAAGGATTAAATTATACTTCAAAACCATGCATGGACAGGTTAAGTCAATTAGTTTGGCGTTTCTAATATTTAGGTAATCATGACCTGTTGGTAGACATCAATCATGATTTATGATTATGAATTGTTTTATTGGAGAATTAAAGATATATTAAAAAAAGTTTTAATTTATCTAATTCTAATTGTGAATTAGAATTATAATTTATAATCATTGCTAATTTATTAGGAACCTAATGAGTCTCACATCAAAGAGCAATTTGTGGAAAAAATAATTTAATTAAGATGGACTTAATTATAAAGTTTGAGAAACTTTAGAGATAAAATATGAGATATTTGATTTTATTAAAATTAAATTAAGTATGTAACATCCCCTCATCAATAGGAAGGGTATATTGGTAAATTGTCATGTTTAGGAGTGTATAAATGTATAGTGACATATGCATGCATTCATATATGCAC
>JANZXR010000008.1:20977634-21011729 GCA_027575705.1 Erythroxylum echinodendron
CAATTTATAGTTACTGGTTTTATTTATTAAATGTATGTGATGCCATGTGGAGTTTGTAGAAATTGCACGTAGCGCTCTCTTATCTTAGGATATGTATCGGAATGACCTACGGGCGTCTCGGTGCGTACCCTAGGGTAATGGAATTTTTGGGCTACGTGCAATTTTTACAGGTCTACAGTATCTGTAAAAATTGTTTATTTTTTCGCTGCGTCTGTGATTTGATCACGGTTGGATTCCAACTACATATTGATGTGCACTCTTTATATTTAGATCATATCTTGGTAGAATATGTCTAAGTTTTATAGGGCAATTACTCTGTTGGTTCTCCACAATTCATATTTTAACCTCTTTATATTTAGATCATATCTTGGTAGAATATATCTAAGTGTAAAGGGCAATCACTCTATTGGTTCTCCACAATTCATGTGTCAACTTTTGAATTGATAGGGATCTCTCCAGCTATCAAAATATAGGGAAGTTATCTCCCCACTTCCCACTAAGCATTTAAAATGACCTGCTGTTCTTCGGTTGGGTCATAAACCAAGAAAAAGAATACCTGTGCTAGATCTTTCATATACTTTTACCCTTCAAAAAATATAAATGAACCCGTCTTTTTCATAAAGACTCATTGCCATCCATCAATCTCGACAATCTCTTAAGCATGTAAACACAATTGCCAAGGTTTATAAGAATAGTTCCCAACCACCCCTTGGCTCTTGGTTTGCAAACTTCACTCGAAGCCACCTTAGCATTGCACTTGCTGATATGCCTACCTGATAAATGGAACTGAAACAAGAATGTATACACAAAAAAATAAGGCAAAAGAAAACTTGGAAATCCTGAGCAATTGTATTTCAAAGCCCGAAAAAGTTGGGTCCATCGAACTCTTACTTTTTGTATTTTTAACAGAAGAAAAAATATCTACTCTTAATGTTATTTGTTCTTATTGTCGTTATATCTTCTATCAACTTCTCCTGTGCCGTCACTCGCCTTACTACTACTCATATTTCCAGTCAACACCGTGACACACAAGTGTCAGAAGAGAAAAAAAGAAAGTGGAACTGTATTTTGATTTTACTTGTACAATTCTTCTTTGTACTCCAATTCATATTGCAGTCAAATTTGCACGGAGAAATTGTGTGCATAATGAAAGACAAATTGAGAAGTCACAAGTTAAACTTGACTAGAAGACGTTAGTAATTGATGTTAAAATTACATGGAGAAATTGTGTACATAATGAAATACAAATTAAAAAGTCATATGTTAAACTTGAGTAGAAAACGTTAGTAATTGATGTTAAAATTACATGGAAAAATTGTGTGCATAATGAAAGACAAATTGAATAGTCATATGTTAAACTTGACTAGAAGACGTTAGTAATTGATGTTACTATTACTTTATTTTTGTCATATTTCAATTCTAAGATGCTTACAGAATAAGATAGAAACTGAGGAATGAATCAGCTGATCTCTATTCTCGAAATAAACCCAAGTACTTTAATGTTTGCGTGAAATGCTTCGAGAGTCGAAGAGAAATTCTGAGTCTCATTTGTATAAGGTTAATTAAAGTTTCCATACATGTTGCGCTTGGCCCGTCATTTATTCATCTTACAAGAAATGTACACGTTATCATGCATCAGATGGGTTGGATTCGATGACTTGAACTGAAAGTACAAAGACATCGCTAAGCCTGGAATATAATATAATTTCGAGAAGCAAGCCTTTGAATTTGAATTTGCCATTTGTTAGCTGTAAGGAAAGGATTGGTACGAGCGGGACTATCATAAGATGTAACAAAAATACAATACCCATCTCAATGGCCGACCATTACACGTGTCATCCTGTTACAACTGCATGCCAGCCATACCTCGTCCTTTGATCACGTATCTGCTAGATATTTTTAAATTTTGCCTAATCTAATAGATACAGAAGGAAACCTGTCAACGTCAAAGGCAGTCGGTCGCTATAAGTTATCGAAGTATCTGGAATGGCAATAGGCAGGACCAACTTCTCATCTGCCCTATAAATACCGAGCCGGCCGGACGTATGATGATCACGGGTTTTGATCAAAGACAAACTGATTGATTCAAGCCCAGAGGATTTGTTCTTGCGATTCGTATTCCCCGTCGTCTCTGCATCTGCAGATTGAAGAAAGTTCGTTATCGCATTAAATTCTTCCTTACTGTGACTGACTTTTCTAGGAGTTCCTCTTTCTCTCTCTCTGTTTGGTTGGTACTGCCCGTTTTTGTACTTAAACTCTTTGATTCTCTGTAGCTTACACGCATTGTTAGGTAATGTCAACCATTAAATGGCGTTTTTATTTTTCTTTTGTCAATTGTGCTCTTGCATAGTTGCCGATGGAAAAGGGACAGAATTAGGAATTTGTGATCATAACTTTCTTTGTTACGTGGACGTGATTTGTGATTAATCTTAGTGGTCATATATGATTGATTTCATCTTGTTGTGGTTCTGGTGTTCATTTGTCTGATTGTACTTGCTGCGAAGTTAATGAGATTCTTAATAGACTCTCCCTTAGCTTGAAATGCCTTTTTTGGGGATGAATGATTCGTGTATGTGTTCCCGTAATTGTTTCAACAGCTACGGAGTGTGGTAATCTTGACGAATTTTAGACATTATTTATCTCGGCGACGACCGTAGAGTTTGTTGTTTGTTTAATTGGAGTTCTCGGAGCACGTGAAAAAAGATTCCTTTGGTCGATTTGATTAGTTGTGAGAAGGCTGGTAGGTTAAAGTCGTATTTCACAGTTGAACCCGGGCAGTTAAATGGATGATCACGTTCCAGACGGTCGGTTCAGGGATGAGGGGAACTCTCTTCCTTTTAACCAATATTCTATTGGGTAGTGATTACTTAGGCACAGAGATGCTTCTCTCATATGTGGAGAATGGACGATGGCAACAATGGACTGTCCAGAGACTTTGTTAGCTTTTGCAGGGAGGGTTTCCATGTAGCTTCTGGCTTGGGGGTTTTGCATGTAAGATACATCCATTTTATCTGTTGCATGGTTGCACCTATACTATTTTTGTGCAGGACGTTCTAGGTGGTTCAGTGCCTTACAATGTTAAGGCACTACGCTTCACAGATGGAATGTTAAGGCACTACGCTTCACAGATGTATTCCATCACCAGGACTCTGAATCATGTGATCGTTTCTGTCTCCTGCAATGATAATTTCCTCATGCAACCTTGAGGATTTAATGCCCTCTTAAAGAGAACGATTTCATTTCTCGCCACTGTTTGAACCTGATCTTGCCATGTATTTCCCTTACCGGCCTTATGAACGCGACATTCAAGCTTATTTACTTTTCAAAACTGGACATTTAATTATTGGTTGGATGGAGAAGAATAAGTTTTCACAATTTTCAGTTATTGGTTTTCCAAACTTTATTGGTGCTCAAATGTGATGAAGTCAAAATCCTCCTATGTCACATGCAGAGAGTAGCTCTTTTGAGGAAGTTGGAAATGGGTGAAGAGTGGTTCCCTTTGGTGGCATGATTGTAACGTTATGAAATTTCTTAATAGTATTAAACCAATGTAGATATTTGGAGATTGAATTAAGTTTCATCCGACCCATCAATCCTGATTTAGAATGTCTCAATTTGTAAGTACAGATTACGGAGAGGTGAACTGGTTTGGAGTTTTGTAACGAGGTAGGCTTGTCCTTGATGGACAACTGAAATACCCATTGCTGCTATCAGTTAAAATTCTTTCATATGTTTGCTACTTCCAGATTTCATTTGATCATGTGATGTGTTGATTCTACCATAGGTTCGGACATCTATTGTTCACGTATCGAATTCTTGGACTTTGGTTCCAGAAACTTCAAAGAATCAAGCGATCATGTAATGCTATTCTTTCTATCAACAGCTGAAGTATCTGGAGTTCTCAGTTCTGGATACAGCTACCTTTGGGATAGTCACTGTTTTGATGGTCTGCTCTTGATGTATTGCTGATTGGAATATGGAGGTGTTCAGAGTTCTTCGATTTTATTGTTGCTGATTTCAGTTGGTCTGGTGGCAGTACAGGAGAAAGCAACTATCTGATGGGGTGTTTGCTACTACGTTGCCTCTTGAAGGTTCTAAATCTTTTCTAAATCTTTTCATTTATGCAGGTAATTCCAGATAGTTACAAGGATTCTCTCCATACCACTCAAATGGGAGAAGTAGTAAACGGGGTAGAGGTTTGTGAAGCTGGCTACAAAACGTCTCAAGATATGGCCTCCATAGGGGAAAAAACAAATGGTATGGGCTGGCATTCATCTCCAAATGAAGAACATATCTTTAGAAAAGTATCAACCCACGCACAAGCAATTAAGATGCCAGATGAAGGATGTATGGTTTACGGGTAAAGTTCTTACCTGATGCTTATACTTTATTAGAGATTTTGGGAATAAATGTTGATTAGTATTACATCTCCTTGAAGATGTGCACATTACCGTCGAAGATGTCGCATTAGAGCTCCTTGTTGCAATGAGATCTTTGATTGTCGTCACTGCCACAATGATGAAAAGGTTTGTTCTTTTCATATGGTTTTCAACGTAATTTTTCTCCAATTTGCACAAATTTTGCCCCTGGTTATGATTACCTTGTAACACCCGTAATTAATGGAAGTGGTGTAGAACCACCTATAATCCTTCTTGTTTATTATCAACGTTATGATTCTCGTGAGACATCTTTCTTGTGATTCTCAGAACAATATTAATGTTGACCAAAAACATAGACATGACATGCCACGACACCAAGTCAGTCAAGTAAGTTGTGCTTGTTCCCTTTTCTATATGTAGATATGTCTTCATGAACGATATTCATTAGCGCTAAAATGGAATATTTCTTTGGTTTATCCAGGTTATATGCTCAATCTGTGGCACAGAGCAAGAGGTGTGTTGATTTTTTGTTTTGCTACTGTTTTGAGTTTTTGTTTTTGGTGATGAAACTTCGGGATTTAATGTCGTCAAGTGACTTGGAGTCATGACCAATATATAAGCTTATGTTACTGAACTTTGATTCCCATTTCCCAGTACATTATTTGTTCTAAAGATTACTGTTGAGGTTATGTGTTGTACAAGTCTAATGTCTATTCGTTTTCTGACCAGGCATGGCAACTCTGCATTAACTGTGGTGTTTGTATGGGCATGTACTTCTGCAAAATTTGCAAGCTCTATGATGACGACGTATGTGGTTGATTAGTTTCATTTCTTAATTTTAGTTTTAACTAGGACGTCTTTTTGAGGATCTGCACCACATGCAATGTGATACTATTTTCTGTTAGATGGAGTGTATTTTCTTATATTTTTTGGTTATTTGGATCAATATAATAATTTGGCTTTTGTGGGTCAACGTTTTTGCAGACCTCAAAGCAACAGCTTCATTGTGATGGCTGTGGCATTTGCAGGTATGCTTAATGAAGACCTGTTTTGTTCGTCTTGAAAATGATTGATGGTAAAACAAGATTCCTAGAATGTACCTTTATTTGTGTCTATAGTAGGGTATCAGTATTCTATCCTATTGTCAAGGAAAGTCCTATCTTTTCACAAAAATTGACACGAATTTGCTGTATACCTATAAATGATAGAAAAGATGTGATTTTTTTTATTAGGCAAGGATTGATAGTACACACTTACGTCGCTGATTTCTTGTCTACCATTTTGAGAAGAAACTAAAGGATTTATCTCTTACTTCCAAATATGTTTATTCCCATCTTTCATTAACACATTACCTGGAATGTGTGAATGTTCTTTTGCAGAATTGGAGGACGTGAGAATTTCTTCCACTGTGACAAGTGTGGTGAGTCATTTATGTTTTTTGTTCATTCCAAGTGTCTTTTGTTCCATTCTTTCCCTCTGTCTCTCCCCTTT
This sequence comes from Erythroxylum echinodendron, assembly GCA_027575705.1. Taxonomy (NCBI): domain Eukaryota; kingdom Viridiplantae; phylum Streptophyta; class Magnoliopsida; order Malpighiales; family Erythroxylaceae; genus Erythroxylum; species Erythroxylum echinodendron. Next base: position 20,983,505 of record JANZXR010000008.1, read on the forward strand.
TGGGTGAAAATTTTATGGGTTTTTTTGACCAATCTAATCATGTGATTATAAATTCCGACTAACATGGGATCTGTCCCTACTATTTTAATGTTCTTTGAAGGCTGCTGTTACTCGATTCTTCTCAAAAACAGCCACCCCTGTGTTGAGGGAGCCATGCATCATGATTGTCCGGTTTGTTTTGAGGTTGCAACTTAATGCTCCTCTGTTGACGAGTATTCAGTTTTATTGAACTAATTTAGTTTGTGACTAACCGTCGTTGTGATGATGCTCTGATAGTTTTTGTTCGAGTCCAGACATGATGTAACAGTCATGCCATGTGGGCACACAATTCACAAGAACTGCTTAAAAGAGATGAGGGAACATTATCAGTAAGCACTCTGTGTAACTTATGCTATTTCTATCTACAGATATAATTTTGAGCGGATAAAGTTTCTATTTTGATTACTTATCTACAGATATAATTTTGAGGGTATAAAGTTTCTATTTTGATTACTTAAATAGGTATGCTTGCCCTCTCTGTTCAAAGTCAGTCTGTGATATGTCTAAGGTGTGGGAAAAACTTGACACGGAGATTGCAGCTCTACCAATGCCAGAATTTTATCAGAATAAGATGGTATAAGATTATCTCCCTCTTTTCAAGGCATGTTCTTTGCTAGAAGGAGATGACATTCTTTTGCGGTTAAATCTGATGCAGTGTGATTTTGTTACACAACCTTCTCAGGTTTGGATTCTTTGTAACGATTGCGGAAAGACAAGTGAAGTCCAATTCCATGTTGTGGCTCAGAAGTGTTTGAATTGCAAGTCATACAACACTCGTCAAACTAGGGGCTGAGATGTGCCGTAAAATCTTCTGCATTGGGTTCACTACAAACGTGTAGATCATTGCAAGTCATACAAAACTCGTCAAACTAGGGGCTGAGATGTGCAGTAAAATCTTCTTGCAATAGAAACGTGAAGTCCTTAGTGGAGCAATATTGAACACAAGCAAGATATGCTTAGGCAAATGAATTGGATGGGTGGATGGGCTTGTTGTCATGGGCCAAGTGGGGCGCGTTAGGCGGCTTCATGCTGCAAGAAGTCGGGGTATTGGGTGAAGGCCGAAAAGTTGTTTCGAATTATATGTGCCTTTTGGTTTTAAAGCTCTCTTCTGAACTCGTTAGTGTTTTAGAGGAACAAGTTTATAGAACAGGCTTTGATATGATGCGAACAAAGTAAGGGCTAATTGTGCATTATGCTGATGGCGACTTTGTCGCATTTTGGCCAAGAGAGTGGGGAATCCTATCAATTTTTGGGATAAGCGGCTACGAATTTGGTATGTGTTAAAAGGAAACGGGCAGGAAGCATATCCGATAGTTTAATAAATTTGGCTACCTACATTTAGATGAGCTCTAGTTTGGGGCCAAATGTTAAATTTTGGGCTAAACGTTTTAAGCTTTGATTAATATAGGATAAAACATTTTAACACGTTCAATGGAGGTTTACAGAGTATCCATTTTGTCGAATTTAGGTTATTTTAGACGAAAATTTGACAGTGTTATATACACATGGTCCAAATGAGGTGTTTTTTTGTGATATTTTTCTTGCTGTTCTCCTTTCTTAAACTGAAATCTTTCTGTTTCTCTTTTTCTTTTTCCTGTTCGAATCAGTCTGTGTTCTTTTTTGCTCTTGCAAAGTTTATCAAGAAGTTGTCCCTTAATCTTCGTGGTACTAGGAATTACTTTCACCAACAATTATTGACTAAAGTTTGGAAAAAAAAGCAAATCACAAAAAACCTACACTAAACTAACTCCTGACAATTTGGTCAGACAATATTATTATTATGCTCTTTCTGCTTCTCTTTTTACATTTTACTCTTCCAAAATGTAGAATGCAGATGCTTTAACTGAAAAGTGGTTCAATTGCTGACCATCTTATACATGAGGTTATGGATGCTAAAAATTCAGTCCATCTAAGGGCTGACCTCAACTAAAGAATCATTTAGTGCATCCTAAATATTTAGGAAGGATATTCCAGATGAATTCTGTCTGTATTTGGGGCTTCCAGTATAGGAGCTAGTATTATGACATGCTCGATAGTAATATTCCTGCAATCTTATGGGTGAAGTGTCCAAAATGGGGAATCACGTAATGTTTTATTAGAAATAAGGATGTCATCAGACCACATTATCTGTACAAGAGGATCCTTGGTATGGCTAAAACTTTTGACGATACTTCTTCCACCATGTTTGACCATGTTCATTTATGGTACCGTTGTAACCTGTTGAGGGGAGATCCATTAAGTACTTGAGACATTTTATAGTTAAAGGTTGGTAAAACTTTATTATCATAATGACATTAACACTGACGTCTTCTACCCCAAAATTATAATTAAACAAATAGGAAAAATTGGCGTGCTATAAATTTGAACTGCTGGAACAAGTACATTGGTGGCAATGGCTAGTTGACTGTACGGCTAAGAAGGAAGTTGAACTAGTTCGAAACCCATATACGCAATGCTCTAATATATGATCAATAAACTACTAAATATTCTTCTTACTACATAATTATTTCCCCAAATGATAAATAAATCAAGGATTCAGTGGAAGACCACTTCTGACACTTGTCTAATATGGGCCTTTTTTTTTTTTTTTTGAAGAGTGTCTAATATGGTCTTGAATATTAGTGAACTATAATGGACATAAAAGATAATACAATTCTCTAATACGCGCCACATATGTTAAACTTGGTGTTAGAAACTGATAGTGGCATACCGATACTAAGTGCATGAAAATGCCTTATTAGGTCTCAACAATTGGCGTCATAGGAGAGAGCCATTTGCGATTTCCTTTCATTAGAAAGCTAGACCATCATCCATTTGACGCCAGCTGCCCCTCAACCGCTTGAGGGTAGGGGTATTTTAAAACAAAAACACAAATATTCCAAAAAATTCTCATTCACTACATTTCACATTCTTTTGTACACCGTACAGTTCATTTTCTTAGTTGAATAGTTCCCAAACGTGCTGAGTGACCTATTATTACAATATCTTAGATTTTGGCCATGGATTAAACTACCATAGCAAGACCTTAGATGTTCTCTTCCAGATTCATTAGCGAAAGATAAAATTTTCCAATAAACCATTCATTACAGCCAAGAAAGCGACAAAGTAAATCCTCTAATCAACCTCATTACCTTGAAAAACTATTAGTGGAGCTCATTCTCAAATACTCCTAGCTGATGTCTTCCAAAACATAGTACAAATTGCAGAAGGAGAAAGAGTCTTTGGGAAGAACACAAACTAATTTGAAGAAGAGAGAATAGAGAAGGATTTCAATAAAAAAAATGAGAATAGTGAGAAAGGTAAAAGGCAATTTGTTAAATAATAAAAAAGAAATTAGATAATTTGAAAGTTCACAAATTCACAAATTCAATATCAGTCATAATAAAAATGTCACATAGTATACCTCATTCAGACTTAACGGCGCATGTATGACACTGCCAAATTGTCATCCAAAATAATCTAACTTTAAACATAATCAATAATATTTGGATTTTTATTCAGCATATTAAAATATTTGGCACCAAATTGATTAATTTCGAAAACGTTGGACCCAAAATTGGGCATTTAGCCTCTAGGTTGATACGATTTGACTAAAAATGGAATGATAACGCTTCAAACTTTATTTAGGTTAATCTTAAATTTTTAAGACGTATTAAACATGTTTGTCATTTGAATTATAAAAGCTATTAGACTTGTTTTTAATCAGGACATGTTGGAATTCATATAATAGTTAAAGATAAATAGAGATAGTTTATCGTTTTTAAATACCAATTTAGAGACTACATAAAAAGAATCTATCAAATAAAAATATGATTATGCTTAAAAATTAAAGAATTTTTAAGAAAATTTTTATCTTTTAATTTATCATTATTTGTTATAATATGAATGACTTTTTAAAAGAGTAACGCTTGTCAAATATACTAAAAATGAAACTTAATTTTGTACAAGGATTATATTTACAAACAATATATGTCTAATTTCTGTAATAAATAATTGGGAGGGGTTGGTTGAATTTGATTGACAACTATTGAAGGTAAATCAAATCAAACAATATAAAAGTGATAGAATTAATCACTTCGCGACACAATCTCAACTTGCAAACAAATGTACACAATTAATCGTTATGTTTTATCTCTTCTTGAAATTATTGGACTTCACAATCTGAAAACAAATACACATAATTATCACTATAATTTGTATGGCAAATTAATTGTACGATAACATTGGTCTCTTTTATAAGGCCCAATTTTAAAGAAGCATAGATAGAGCAAGGTATAACATTGATTGATGCTCCTAAATCTAGCATAACTCTTTTTAATTACAATGTTACCAATTTTACGGGGAATGATAAATATACTTGGATCTTTGTGTTTCAGAGGTATTTTCTTTTTTAAGATTGCAGAACATTGTCACCCTTCATAATCTTCTTATCACCTCTTAGCTTTCTCTTATATATTCAAAATTCATTAAGAAATTTTGCATAGCTAGGCATCTGTTTGATTGCTTCTAGCAAAGGTATATTTACTTCTATCATTTAAAAAGTCTCCAATATGTCCTTTTCCTTTTCCTCCTTATTCGATTTCACCAACCTACTGGGAAAAAGATGGAGGGTTAGGTTTAACCATATTAGGATATTCAAAATTTACCTTTGAGCTAGACAAGGGATTTCCTTCTTCTCCTAACTCCTTCTCAATCTCTTCTTTATTGGCTATCTTTGGTGGGGTCCTTATGCTCCCTATCACTCCTCAAAGTCATCACATTAACATTCTTTGAATTTATTTGGGGTTGAGATGACAATTTTCTAAGTGGTTAATAGTTCTTAACATCTGACCTATTCGGTTATTCAAATTCTAAATGCTAGACTTCGTATCTTGAAATTTAGGTCTTGCCTCTTGTTGATATTGTTTTACATCTTGCTAAATTGCAAAGTATTAGTGACAATAGAATTAATTATATCTTCTAGAGATGTACCTAAGTTAGAAGAAGAGGCTTGTGGCCTAGGTTAGAATTGATGTGCTCCCTGTGGCCTAGTGAAGTAGTTCTACTGCCTATTCCCTCCATAACTCAGGTTTTAGTGATCTCTCCAACCTAGATTATAGGTATGGGAAATATGGGTCGTATTGATGAAAAAATATCCCTTGCAATATTTACATATGCCATGTTTCCATTTTGCAAGGTTCGACACCCATCTTTTGGATGGTTCAAATTTGCACATATACCGCAAACTTTCGCCTGTGCTTGCTCAACAACAATTTGTCGAATAAAAGATGTTAGCTCATTTAAATGATGTTCTATGGATAAAATGTTTACCTTATTTACCCTATGAATATCATTGTGCATGCCAAATTGTTTACTCGATTAAAATTCCTATCCATACAGTGCTCCACCACTTGCTACATATACCAAACTCGTATCTATATAATCCTTCGTAGAAGTATTGGATAAGGAGTTGTTCCGTAATATTATGTTGAGGGTAGCTAACATATAACTTTTTGAAGTGCTCCTAACACTCTTAAAGGGATTCTCCATAATGTTACTTTATCTCACAAATCTCTCTCCTTATACTAGTTATCTTTGATGCTAGAAAGTTCTCCAAAAGTAGCTTCTTCGTTTCAATCTATTTGCTCACACTTCCTACGGGCAAATCAAAATGTCATTCTTTTACTACATCCTTTAATGAAAATGGAAAAGATCTTAACATAATCTACTCGTAAGCTCAAAAGTTATATATTTAGCAAAATTTGGAAAGATAATGCATAAGGGTCTTTGAGTTAAGTCTGGTGCAACCATCTCTCTTAGAGTTCTTAGATTGGCTATGGCTTCTTCAAATTCAATTCCTTTATGTATTCCTGGAGTTGTTCTGATTTCCCTTCGTAACCTTTGTAGTGTCCTTTCAATCTCATGGTCAAAGTATATAGGTTTTTAATAAGGAGATCTCATCACTACCATAGACAAACACTAACAAACATAAAAAGATCAAAAAATAACTGTAAAAATTAATTATAAACAAATAATTATATGCAAAACACCAATTAATATAAAAAAACTAAATCACTTCATTCCATGAGAACAACATAAAAATTCTTGATGCATGTTGAACACATCAAAAAATAAAACTTAACTCTACATTACTAAAATTGTAGTAGTGGTGAGTAAAGGCGTATCGACCAAGAGAGTGTGTCTAAGTTTTGTAATAAATAAATCATTGTTTAGGAAATTTAGGGGGGAGGGGGGAGTAAATAAAGTAAAACTATACTATTGAAGGTAAATCAAATCAAATAGTAAAAAGTGATAAAATTAATTATTGAGTTTCCAATCCAGTTTGTGATTCAATCTTAACCTTCACACGAATGTACACAATCAATCGTTATGTTGTTCTCGAACCTCTCTTTGAACTATTAACTATAGATTAACAACACGCTCTGTTAACCCTCGTTTTCGCTTAGGTTGTATCTAACTAAAACAAGCTCTTTAATTATGTCCAGCTTTTAGACAACCAAAAATATGCTCTCTAGATTTAGTGTGACAACTACGTTATGTAATATGAAAATGTTGAGCAAGTTTTATATATAATAAAACTCTCAATACCTGTAAGTATATGAATTGTTTCTTGTAGTACTAAGGTTATCATTCCCACAAAGACTATAGACACCTATACTGTTTGAATAAGAGCTTTGTCTAAGGTACTAAGAATTTAATTAAAACAAACAAATAAAACGAACCAAGTAAACATTAAAATAATTGAGCTACTAATGAAATTGAGATTTATCAAAGTTGAAGACTTATGAACTATTATATCCTTATTTTTTTCCTTTCTTTTGTTTATTCAATTCATGTTTGATCTAAGATATCCCAAGGTTTTGATTACTCTCTCACAAGATCAAATCAAGTAACTCTAATTGAATTTGACATTCATAGAGTTGTAATCTCTCAATTTACAAAACTTTATAATCTTTCGATTCACAAAATTACTCCTAACGTCTTCAAATAGATTTGAAGAATTCCTATAGATAACTAATTTCACAACCAAGATCTTCAATTGTTCGTTAATTTGATAATTGTAGGTCTATTAAGTTACTAAATCTCGTTGTGCACCTTAACACTAATAACATGATTTGCTCTTTTGATTTATTACCAAGTATATGGATGATAATTATCACAAACATTCATCAATGTATTAACTTCAATAAGAAATAAGGTTCATAACATAATTAAAAAACAATCCCTAATAGGGATCTAGAAATCCATAATCATATTAAACATCTTAGAAATCCAAATAAACATCCAAAATAATGAAAGAAATAAAGGGAAAAGAAAGAAATACTAGCTTATGTCTTGAGCTGGACTTTGAAGTTCTTCTTGATGTCTCCTTTTAATCTTCTCTGATGTAGTGGCTGCTGCTCCTTTTTGGTGCTTTTCATGTTCTAAATAGTGCATTAGGGTTTTAGGGTTGTGTCTAGGGTTTAATTCACTTTGTTCAGTTACAAAATTCCTCAAAACACGTGCTTGGAAAAGCCTCTATCATGATTGTGACTTTGAGTTGTGACTGTGCTTCTATTGTTTCCCTCACCTTCAAGCTTCCTCCATCTTCTTCATTATTCAATTTCCTGATTTTCAACACTCACAAACACATTAAACACCTCTTGAAACATAAAATTAAGATCCAATTCTTGTTTTAAATCAAACAAACACTTAGAATACATACAAATATCAACAATAACCTAATTTGAAACCTATACACATAAAAAGCATCTAAGAAACACATAAAAACACACTTAAATATCTAGCTAAACATCCCTAATCAACATTCCCACACTTAAACCTTTGCTTGTTCTTAAGCAAAACTAAAAGCTAGGAAAACATAAAGAACACATTAATACATAAACTTACAATCATGCAATAATATAATAATGGTATAATGGCATCAAATCTTATGGAATGAATTTAACCTTAAGCATCAATCACTCAAAATGTGCCAACATACTAACTTAATCCTTTCATGTTTAAGTGCATTGATTTGAATATACATATCAATTAAAATAATAACAATACACATATGAAACTTGTAAGTGTGTATTATTATTATTAATCAATATAAAGGCAAACTATCACTAACTAACCTTTCATGAAAATTCTTTGCTATTTTTAAAAGATTAGTAGGTTTATTTTATTGTAACACCATTTTTTAAAGATTTTCTTTAACATTACCTAGTCTTTTGACGCGAAGGAAAATATCTTGTTATGAAAATCCCCATGTTACTCAACTAGATCAAGTTTTTTATTTAGCCTGATTGGAGTGTCATTCTAAACTTTTGACATGAAGAAAAAGATTTTGTCATGAATGCTCCCGATTACTCAGCTATATCATAACTCGCAATTGGCTACTAGTTCTATTCTTAACCCAATTTTTTTAAATAGTGTCAGTGGAATATTTTTTGTTTAACATAATTTTCTTTAATTTAGCCTACCTCATTTCTTTTTAGTCAATCGTTTTCATGAAAGTGCGTTAATGATGCTAACCAATTCAATTGACTATAATTAAAATGTATACAAACAACATTCATAAAGTGAATGAATAGGTATTATATCCTAATTAACATACATATTCATCCCTAAGATACTTAAAACATAAAATTCATAAGTTACTATGAATTTACAATTTAAATGACCATGTTCAAAGTTAAACTAATTCCATTATTTTTTGCCATTGACAAATGCACACATCACAATGCCATCCTAACCAAAAACTATAAAATTATAAAATTCACACACACAATTGATGAACAACACATTGTCTTCATTGTAAAAAACAAAACAATACAAATAAAAATAAATATCAAGAAGAAAAATTAGAGCAATAATATTTATTAAAATTGAGACGGTGATGGAATTTGGAGACACTCTATGTCATAAAATTCTAAAAATTCATTTCTTACAAAATAAACATAAAAATAAAAAAGAACCAATAAAGTAAAGTTAACATAAAAATAATAAAAGTAAAAAAGATATCTAAATTCTTAGGTTGCCTCCTAAGTAGCTCTTCTTTCACGTTATTAGCTTGATGTACTATGCCTTCTACCCTTAACCTGGGTCTATAAAAAATGGTTTGCCACCACCTTTTCTCCATATGACAATTTAGTAGCATGTAAATAAACTATATGTTGCAATATATTAAGGACATAATTAATAAAATTAGGAAAACCAAGTAAGTTCAATACTGCCCTTTTTGGTAACAAATTGTCAATAAAATAGGAAATAATAAGACTTCTTGAATCATCTATTGAATCCAATAGTTTATCCTTTAAGAAGGTGATTTGCTCTTCTTCATCTGTAATCACCTACATTCCCTCTTTTGCTTCTGCATCTGGAATAGAGACTTCCTTATATTTTGAAGCTTTATGTCTGCTATCATATGATCCTCTTCCTCTTCTTCATCCTTTGAAGATTCAACTACATCAACTCTCATGAACGAGCTACCCTACTTTAGATTCTGTAATACCTTATTCATATTGAATTCTAGTTGTTCATCATCAATCCAAAGGATAAGGTTGCCTTCATGGACATCTATCAAAGCTCTTCCAATGTTCAAAACGGTTTTACCAAGAATTAGTGGATAGCTTAGATCCTCTTCAAAGTCCAGCACAATAAAATCCGCAATAATTACTTGTCCACTTTTATAGACATGTCCTCCACTATGCCAAACGGTTTCTTTATTGATTGATTTGCCAACTGAATAATCATAGAAGTTGGCTTCACATCGCCTAGTCTCAATTTCTTGAAAATTATCAAAGGTATAAGATTAATACTTGCACCTAAGTCACGTAAGCATTTAGAAAATTTTGAATTACCAACTACACAGGGTATAGCAAAACTCTCTGGATCTATCAACTATAAAGGTATGTGGTTTGTAATTATAGAGCTACAACTTTCCTTCATAGTGACCGTTTGATTATCATCCCAAGTTCACTTATTTAAGAAGATGTCTTTAAGAAATTTCGCGTACTAATGTATGCTTTCCAAAGCTTTCACAAAGATTAAGATAATTTGCAATTTCTTTAGTTTTTCCAAACTATGCAAATTATATTTCCAATTTATTCTTCTAAAGTCTTTTATGGGAATGGTATTTTTGGAGGATATAGTGGAGGAGGAACATAAGGACGATCTTCATCCTTTTTCTTCTTCTCTTAGTCTTCTATAAGGTGGGGTTTAGCATGTTTTTACTCTGGTTCTTCTAGCTCTTTCCCACTCTTAAGTGTGATAACCTTAAATTTCTTCCTTGGATTTGCTTCCATATTGCTTAGAAGGCTTCCCACACTTCTCATAGACAATGCATTGGCTAACTGGCCCACTTAACCATTTAGATTGTTAATAGAAGAGGCATGATCGTTCACTACTTGCTCAAATTTCCCTTCTAGATTTATGAGCTTAGAATTCAACATGCTATTAACTTGTCAATCTTTGAATCCTATGAACTACACTCATCTTGCTGAAATCCCGGTAGAACTTGATTTCTCAATTGAGTTTTTGTAGTATTAGAATAAAAGAAATTTGGGAGGTTTTTCCACCCAGTATTGTACAAGTTTGAATAAGGATTATTACCTCCCTAACCATATTGTTGTCCCATGAAGTCAGATTGTTACATGTTTTTTCCACTTAGAAACAATCAGCAGTGATATAGCTCTCTTGTCCGCATAGCTCCCAACCATGCTAAATTGATTTAAGTGGAGAGAAAGAGGTTATTGTCAAGTTGTTCAATTGTTGCGTTAGGTTGGCGATCTCAGCCTATAATCTTATAACTAAATCTATAGCAGTCATTCCTTTTGGATTCTGAAAGTTTGACTGCTTTCTACTGTGCTCTGATGTCTAAAGACAGCTATTGTTCGTCATCTATTCTAATAGGTTGAATGCCGGGTGCACTGGTGGTCATGTAATTCCTTGATAATTAACATTGAACACTAGCCTCATGAAGCCTATAAGGGTCTTTTTCTGTTCTCTTTGATTTAATTCCTCTGCCATCTTTCTTTCTATCACTTCTTGGTGTTTAACTCTTTGGATTTCTCATTTTTGCTTTATACTGTCTAGAGTTGTTTTATCTTCGACTTCCTTGGCAAACTTATTTATTTATTTATTGTATATTTTTTTTCAAGCACCTGTACTCACACAAGAGAAGTATTAAATCCTTAAATCAAAGGAATTCAAATCGTCCTAATGCTAACATCTCCAACAATGGCGCTAAAAACTTATCGTATCTTGTCGTGATAAGGTTACCGTTTTCATGAGGACTATAAACACCTAAACAATTTGAATAAGGACTTTGTATAAAGTACTAAGAATTGAATTAAAATAAATAACTGAAACTAAAATAAATAAAAAGAAATAAGTAAATAATAAATAGTTAATAATGATGATATTTGAATTGACTATAATATATGATGGTAAAATATTTATGAGAAACTACTTCCATTATTTACATAACTTGTTGTACGAAGACTACATTATATGTGTGTGTTTTACCTATGTCATTCACCCCTTTTTTAATAAGTAAAATTTATTTATTCTTTGTTATGCATGTTATCACTTATCGGTTTTTAACTTGTATAGGTCTTATACACTCTAATTTATTCTTAGTTCATAGCTTGTCTGTTTTTAACCTAGTGAACTTTTTAATTAATTCTTTTTTGACATTTTAACCTTTGTTTAAAATGTTATTTACCTATCATTATCTTAGCGACCTTTCTCTCTATATTTCTTTATATTTCTATCAAGGTTATCATTGGTCGAATTTTCAACCTAATGAGTTTTTCTAGTATTTTGATTGTGAATTTAATTTATTTGATTTTACCTTTTTTCTAAGTTGTCGCTTTTCAACTTTTGATCCCAAAAGGAAAATTTTCTCCCTTATCTATTATTTTTGTTTTTCTTTATCCTTTTTCTTTTAAAACAAATATATCATTATTATTAATTATTTATTTTTGGCGATACATGAAAGTTATAGTTGATTGCTCAAATAAATTTGAGATGAAGTAATTCAAGAGTCCAATTAAGTTAAGGTATTTATAAAGAAGCAAATCGACCAAAGAAAAGCATCATAATCAACTTAAGTGAGTACTCAAAGCAAATTTATGACCTTCAAGATAATCAAAGTGAAAAAAATGTCAATTGAACAAGATTTAAGGAAGAGCCAAAAACTTCAATTGTATTCGGTTAATGTAATTTCCTTGTCCCATTTAACTTGTTTATTGCAATACTCTATTGTTTCAAAGTTACAAGATTTCATAATTAGAGCTTAAGGCATATATTTTCTAAAATTTAAGAGAAATTTTAATTTAAAGTTTGATAAAAAGTCGATTTTCAATATGTTCTTTTCTAAAAAAATTACGAATGTGTTTGAGTAATTTCTTAAAAAAATTGAAAAGTTTTTGAAATATTCATTATCAAAAAATGTATGTAGTCCAATATTAAATTAGGTAGACAACATCATGGATCTATAAGTAAAAAGTTACTTTCGAAGAGAATTAATCCCAATCATAGGGGTACTAGGTCACCCTAATTCTTGTATTTTTGGTTAATGCTGATATTCTAAATTTTATGGCTGAATCATGTTTCGATATATCCTTCTGAAAAAGAAAACTTCAATTAATCGATATGAGACATTGGTCAACTGAACTGATCATTAAGTGTAACTAATGTCCCTAAAATTCAGGCCCGGGGGTACCTGCCTAAGATCCATTCTTGACATACTCCTATTTTGCCTAATTTTATTTTTTATGAGAGTCAACTATTGACATTCATAAAGAATAAAAGAAGGCAAAATATGACCTTTTTTTTTAACTTTATCGAGAGCCTATAAAACGTTAAGCACAGCCTAAAACAATTAATTACGTTGACAAATTTGTAACTTATAACTAATAAATTTCAAGATTGAGCGTTGATACTCCACAGCACTGTAAGAATTCATAAGAAGCACCCAACTTCAACTTTTTTTTTCCTTTGCGAGTGTACCAAGCGAAATAGATTTTACACTTTAATTAAATAATTTCATACATGAGACTTCTAAAGAAGCTTTTTACTTCCTCGTCAACTTCAGTCCAGGGTGTCTGAGAGAAAGTGCGTAAAAACCAGTGGGAGAGAAGGGTGAAAGTGTAAGATTTATTTTTAAAATGTCCAACATCGTGTAGTTTTTATCAATTAGATGATAGAATGGCCAGTTGTGATATCGTTGAACTGATTTTGGTACAATAGATGAAAGATGCCTGTCATGCTTTTAGAAGCAAAAGAAGTAGAGACTTTTGGAGGAAGCTGTCCCAGCAGACGACCAGATGGCGCGCTAGAAATAATCAAAACTACAATTAGATATTATCTTCGTAAATGAATCAACATCAATTTCGACAAAGTGATCGATGCCAAGTTCACAACGTGTGGGGAGTAATGGCCGAAAGTGAATAATGGTCACCATATAAGCGTACGAAGACAGCATATGCAAGACACTAATAAGGAAATTTTTGATTAGCAATTATATATTGATCCAAATTTTGTTCTGCATGCAAGCTTATACAACTAAGTCTTTGCTGCGATGACATTGAAAAAGGGGAAAAAAGAATTTTATAATGGACAGCCACAAAAATCAGCCAACCACTTCTACATGAATGCCAATAGAAGTCTAAATTATTGAACCAAAAACGATCCAAATCAGACGCATTACCCATGACCATAGACAGCAAAGGGAACAATGTACAAAACGATCATCCATGGCTGCTAACTTATGCATATAGACAGCTCTTTGGGGACAGATGATCATGCATCTACCTTTGCAAGTTCTTTTAAGGAATCATGATCATGGTGGCTATTTCTAAGTAATCCAACTTCATTCACCGGGCATCAAAGATGCCAGCTTCAGATAGTTCCTCCCCGTATTCTAAGTTACGATATGCATCAGAAGCCTCGTCGTTGGTGTTCTCCAATTCTTCATCAACCATAATCTCTTGCATACGACAATTTAAGCTGCAAAATGCTTTCTCACCTCTGCATGAATCAAAACAAAGACGATATGAATACAAACATCCTCTATATAGCAATATCAATATGTTGGTCTTTGGACATACCCATATATGTATATATCTTTTCCATCTTCCAATTTTTTGTTGCAATAATAACAGAAGCTCAAGAAATCATTTAAACCATATGGACTCAGATTCACAAAACCAGTATCAGCTTGGGACACCCCAATTTCCTTTTCTTCCTTCTTGCCAGAATTGCTCAAGTCATCACACTCGCATTCCACGATGCAGTCACCAAAAATATGGGTCTTTTTAGGGTTAGGACCATGCAAAATCACACATGTGTATTCTTCAGAAAGCTCAATCTCACTTGCAGAAAAGGATCCAGTCAATCCATCAATAGAGCCATTTGACACTGGCGCTGAAATCATGTTTGTGCTTGAAATGTAGTTTGAGTTTGTACTTCCTCCAAAAGATTGACCAGGAGAATTGATCAGGGTGGATACATTATTTGGAGAAACATTATTAGAACTCCCTTGGCAATTCCGGTCAGCCAAATGAGACAACCTTAACCTTGAAAACAACCGGCAGGAGTCCAATGAACAAGACCGGATTTTCCCAAAGGAATCCGGTTCTGGTGGGGTTTCTCCAATTTCAAAAATGACATAAGAATTGCCCTTTTGAATAGGAGATATGGTGTGCTGCCGATGGAAATTTGCAAAGTTCTTGGGCAAAGACTTGGGTGCCTCAAAAGAATTACTAGGAGGTTGAACAGTTGGGTTTTTAACTCTCACTTGTGGTCCGAAAAGAATGCTTTTGCTATCCGCAGATCGAAGAACTTTGCTGGATCCTCTGGGATCATCTTCAAGAGAATCTACAATGCTTAACCCGACTTTACTACAGTCCCAGCTCTTCTGCTGCCCAACACAGGGTGCCCTTGGGGATCTAGAGGTCTTTCCTAGACTTGAAAACGCCCTAAAATCTAGAGGAGAAGTCGGGCTGCTAACAGAATCACAATCTGATAAAGCCTTGGGACTAAAGCCAACAAACAAGCCAGGTAAAAGGGAACCAGCTTTGTGGCTCTGCCCAGTCCAAATAGATTGAAAATAGGAATCAGATTCACACTCAGACAAGTTAAATTGACCCATTTTTCGATCCTTCTTAATTGTTCCGCTCCTCTTTCTCAACATTACACGCAATGCCCTTCCTATGCCTGCATCAAGTATCAACATATTTTCCATAAAACATCAAGAATCATGTTAAGGCATCACTTTACTCATAACAGGATTATATTAGGTCATGAACAGACGAGGAACCAATCATCAAGATGCATCGGGGTTGAAAAAAAAATAGGGAAGCGCCATCACAAGGTTCAGATTAAGCAAGAGAAAAGATTTGATGGACCATGCAATTGAATGAAGGCCAAAATAAAGGTGCTGTCTAGTGATTAATACCCCGCAGAGTCCAAAGCACCCACATCATAAGTCTTATTGAGAAACAAAAAAGAAGATGTACAAAGGCGTGACAAAATCTGTTGCAGATAGCAGATAAGATATCCAAATGTCTCTAATCTTTGACAACAAGAAACAACAAAGAAAAAGGAGAGATCGGTGAAACTGAGTAAAGCCAAATAGAGTCATGTAAAAATTTGCCAACTTGAACACTGAAAAACAAAGACCCATGAAACGGTTAAAAAGGAGAGATCCAGATAAGAAAAAGAGCTCAACAATGGTAACTGATGATCAAATCAATAAACCACAAAACCACGAGAGAAATATACCGCAAAACAAGTAATAACCGAA
The DNA here is from genome assembly GCA_027575705.1 of Erythroxylum echinodendron. NCBI lineage: Eukaryota > Viridiplantae > Streptophyta > Magnoliopsida > Malpighiales > Erythroxylaceae > Erythroxylum > Erythroxylum echinodendron. Next base: position 20,999,343 of record JANZXR010000008.1, read on the forward strand.
TGAGAGGGAGAAAAAAAATCGAGGGAGAAACAAGCAGAGACTGCGATCAGAGAAGAGAAAGAAAAGGCGTTTTACCTGGGGTACGGTCTCCTCCTTATTGCTTGTAAGAGAAACAAAACCCAAATGCAGCTAAAGCAAAGAAAGAATTTTGATGGGGTCTTGGACTTGTCTGTTGGAGGTCTTAGTCTCTTTATGTGTTTGTGTTGAAACTTGAAACTTGGTCACCACCACTTGTGTCACTCGCACATTACTTCTCCCCACTCTCAAAATCAGGAAAGCAGTGAGCTTCTGAAATACTCCATTTCCTCTCTCTGCACACCAAGTCTACGTTTGCAAGTATTGTCCTGACCCACATATTCTCTTCCGAGTCTACCTTTTCCATTATTTTTCATCACTTGTATATAATAATATTAATATTATTCATTTTTGTCTTTCTTTCAACAGAAAACGAAAATCTCTTAAAGAGGAGGGTTTAGAAAAAGTTGATAAGATACGAAAGCAAGTAGCTTTTAGTGTTCTTCATTTATTTTTAATCAAAATTTGTTCGTATAAGAACTACATAGTTAAACGATCGGTGAATTGAAGCTACATTTGACACAAGTTTTGTTATCAATAGTTAGGCACATTAAGGACACGAATCAAGTCAAGTGGTTTCTCCGAGAGGAAACACAAGGACAAAAGGTGTAAATACAATAAGAAGAAAAGGATGGTGAAGTCAGCTCAGTTACTATCTTACCCTTTTCCTCTCTGTAATTTGTAAAGATGAGCCCGAGCCACCATAAAACGACAAAGCTTGCCTCTCAAGTGAGTTTTTATTGAAACTGACAAACGGTAACGGCTCTTAACCAGGGTTAGTGGCTGAACTAACGAGGCCTGAGTTTTACAGGGAAAACCGGAAGGAATGAAGTTACTCGTTCGCCCTTGGCGTAGTTAATGTCTTTCGTGGAAAGTAAGTGCTACTACTGCGAAGTTACTGGTGAGACTGAAAATGCAGCAAAGGACAAACTTACATGTATGGACTATGCATACTTTTTCTTTTTCTTTTTCTTTTCTGAAGACGAATAAATTTATCAACTAGCTTAAGCAAAGTACATTAGACAGTCAATTTGCAATGCATTAAGTCATACAATCTGACTCAGTATATCTATATCAGATCACTTGCTCGTTCTTTAGCTAATCTTGGATCGGAAATTTCTCTCATTCAGTTAATAATAGCATCTTTCTCTCGTTCTTTGTATAGTCGTCTATTCCTTCTTTCTTGATAAGTGAAATTAACATTTTAAGAAGGAAAGAGGTCATTTCTATGAAATTACGATGAATAAATGAAAATTTTAATTTAATTTCTCTGTCATAATATCCATTTTAGAAAAACAAATAAAAATGAATAGATAGGATGATTTAGATTTGCTTGAACAATTATGGAAAAATAAGTTTTCTTTAATTAATGTTTGAATTAATCTAGTTGTTGACTGAATTTACTCGATAGCAATGCACATGCTCTATCTTGTGAGAAGACAAAAGGAAGATAATTCTATTTGATCCTTAAATTGGACATAAGCTCTGGCTGACTCAAGGGTAATCACAAATTAGCCCAAACTTTACATTGCCTTCAAACCAAGAGAATAATCGAGAAAACTGTCTATCTTTTACCATTCAAAGTAACATACTCATACTCGTACACGTGAAATCTTCTCTTTCGTTATAATGTTTCAATCTAATTTATTAAATCTCATTAATACATTTATGTGAACTTCACATAAATGTGTGGATGAGATTTAATAAAATATGACAGATACAATTTAACAGGAACAAAAGACCTATTCTTATCTTTTAAGCAATATTTTTAAAAAGCAAGCAAATGTCCTTTGTACATTATTCCTATCAACTAATAGTATCCTATAAGGCTTAGTTTTACCTAATGTATGGAACGCTTTGTTTTATTGTTCTTATATGACCACAAGTTGATGTTGTTGTTCCTTCATATTATGTCAAGCTCAAACAAAATGGAAGGACGATATTTCATTTGCTATTTTTCCAGTCAAAGAAAAGGGAGCGTGTTTCCTTGCGCCTCTACAACAATTATTAATAATAATCGCAAAATAATCCATTTAATATAATATATGTATATTAATCATTATACAAGAAATGGCTACAAAGTAGGAATGAGAGGCATCTAATATTTCAAATATGTATTTAATTACAACTTGCAAAATTCATATATTCAACTATTATCATATTTAGATCCTATAAATTGCATATATCAAACTTATAGTTATAAATTAAATGAGTGTATTATTGTTTTATACCTTGCAACCGATTAGTTGGTTGTACTTAGTTACGTAATTTTTTAAAAATACTCTTTATTTTATACATATTTAGATGTATATGATAAAGTTCACGTGGTAAATTAAAATTACAAATGAAATTATCATGAAATCATAATTATAATATTTATATTTCTTTTATATATTATCTCTAAATTGTGAGATTTATATTATTCTTTTACCTATTATCTAGCTTAAGAACTTGGGATCTCGACAAGAAATTCTAAGGTTGCTTAAAGCTTGTTGGAGGATCAAGAAATGACATAAGAATAGGCTCATCTATTATTTAAAGGTTGAATGCATGTGTAGTTACGTTAACTAAGATGAGTCAATTTCAGAAATAATTTAAAGAAAACGATAAGAAAATGATCAACCTTCATAATAAGGTATGAATTAAAACTTGATTATATTTTATATGTTAATTATGTTATAGGATTTCAATGATTATGACTTTCAAAAGATCAAACTAAAAAGTTTTGTATTTGTTTCACTATATGCGGAATCAGATATCACTATGATTTCCCAATATATGTATCCGAGAGACTTTAATTATATAACTTGATTGAGAGTGTTTGATTGTTATTGATTATAATTTTAGGATTAAATTGTAAAAAATAACAAATTAAATCTAAATATTAAAATATGAAAAATGAAAAATTCATATTAAGATCCTTTAATCACAAACCTTGAAAAATTAAACTTTGGATATGATTATTTTCAATCTAAAAGTTCAAATTGAAAGTTAAAATCCTACATGTAACTTTTGAATTTATGTGAAACCCTAATCCTACAATGAGATTTGGATCCAATTTAATGTTTTGATAAACTAATAAAATAGTTTTTAAAAAGCATATGTTTAATCATATTAGATGTGATATGAATTTAAATCTGATCTGATTTTCTGAAAAGTTCTTATACAAAACCTAGCGCATGCAATAAGCCATCAATCGAACTAACACCTATCACCTAACAAAACCATCTTTACAACAGCTCATAGTGGACTGATTCTTGCTTTTCAAATGGCTGGCCAGAGTTGTTGGTTGTGTGATTGGGTGTTTGGCTTCAAGATGACAGGCATCAGATATCTAGAGAATTGGTTTAGAGATTGTTCCAAGTTTTTTTGCTAGTGACGTGATGGTGGTGAGACTAGCGGTGGGAGAAGACTGGCGCATGTTTGGGTGGATTCGGTATTATATATTGTTATCAAGTTCCGTGCCTTCCGTCAATGACTAGTTTCCATGACTGTTGAGGATGAAGTTGTGTGAGGCAGTGACGACTGGCAGCGTTGGCAGAGGCCTATTATTGAGGAAGCAGACATGTTAGCGGCAGACATATGATGAAGGTGCAAGCTAGTGATCATGGCACTGACCATGTCGGCAGCATGGAGCCGTACTTGCCTTTGGGTTGGGAGGCAACTCATCTCACGGCTTGAGAAAGTTCCGAGAGTCGGGGGTTTTGCGCAAGAAGAGGTGGCATGGGACTTCGATAGAAACAGAAGCTACTAGTGACTAACGGCAACAGAGACTCGAAGCAAGAATAGCGGCGGCAAGTGAATAGTGGGTGGCAACTAGGGTTTACGGGATTTTATGATTTCTTTAAAGAGGAAGGTGTTTTGATGCAAGGATTAATTAATCTAGGTTAGGAATACCTTATTCTTAACTTAGAAAAAGGATTATTTAGGTATGGTAATAAGATTATGGTTAATTACAAAAAAAAAACCTTAAATTTTTGTCAAATTTTCAATTACAACCCGAATTTTAAAAAGCAGCAATAAAATACTTGAACATTCAATTTTTTCAATTCTAGCTTAATGTTAATCTCGCCGTTATCTTCGCTAACGTAACACTATCACATGTCAAGAGATTTTTATTAATCAGACATGTCAACATAATTAGCTAAAATGACTCTGATTATTAAAACGACGTCGTTGAAAGAAATTATCATTAGTTGTTGTCTTCTTCTTCTTCATCAGTTCCATGTTCGTGTTCTGAGTTAGAGTCCGATAACTCCATATCTTTACGACTGTACGCACTCTCATTTTTCCCTTCTCTTATTATAGTCTCTACTTCGAGGGACTCCGAAGAAAGTAAGATTCGAGAAATTTCTTGCTTTAATAATTTATATATTATTTTAAAAGTACCCTCAACTTTTAACTTTTTTTCTTCTTCCCTCTTTATATTTCTCTCCCTCTAACTTATGCATCTAGTTTAAAGGCCCTGTGATTCTATATTTTGGTACAATTTACATTACGATAATGAAGCCCTTTGTTTCTATACAATACCAAATCTAACAGAACCACTATAAAACCATTTCAAGATCAAAGGTTTGTTAAAGTATTAATATCCTAAAAATAAAAACGAATTTGTTCTTATTTAATTTTTAAATCATCCCCTAAAAATCTAGCTGACAATAAAGAAAATAACAAATTAATCCAAATTAAATTCAACTATTCCCCAGTTGACTTCAATTTTTACTAAGAAAGACAGAAAGCTCTGCACTTGAATTTTCTCATTTTCCATAAGAAATAATATGATTTATTTCTAAGTAGGTAGCAAGGTAGAGACAACAAATCATAAACTAATGAGATAAATAACTCACGATAAGATAGTAGAACAGCAAACAAGAAAGAAAAAAAATTATTGAGTCTAGCTTCAACTTTGTCCTATGAAGAAAGCATTTTGGATCTTTGTTCGGAGGTTAACCCTCTCTCTAGAGTTTCGTTGCTTGCCTCTTGGTAGTTGTCTTCATCTTCTTCTCCGAGTCCAAGTCTAATAGCTCCAGCTCTTCATAACTATGAGCGCCTCCCATTTTTCCCTTCTCTTATTCTAGTCTCTGCTTCATGGGACTCTGCAGAAAGTAAGATTTGAGAAGCGAGAAAAGATCTAATCGAAGAATATCAAAGTTCAAAATTTGAAAATTGGAGCTCTTTAGGTTTTTTTATGTCCATTTTGGTTCTTTTCTTCTTTAGGGTTTGGAGTGAAACAACGAACCCCTAAAGAAGAACTTCACAGCGCAAGCCATAGAAGTATGCAATTAGAATATTGGTACATATGGTTATAAGGCATTTCTCTTGCCTCTATTGATAATTCAAAAGCCTCTTTACACACCACGCAATGAGATTCAGTTGATGTGTATTGCTCGCTTATGAGAATCAGCAAGGTTGAGAGTGATTTCGTGCATTGGGAGGAGGAAGGATTGATGAATGATATTTTCTTTTGTTGAAACGACATAGTCTCCGATTTATAAATGAAACTACGTCGTTTTAATAATCAGACTTACTTCAGCTAATTACGCTGACATGTCTGATTAATTAGAGTCCTTTGATAGGTGGCAATGTCACGTAAATAAAGATAACGACGACACTAATATCGGGCTAGAATTAAAAAAAATTGAAAGTTTGAATATTTTATTGCTACTTTTTAAAGTTCGAGCTATAATTAAAAAATTAGTGAATGTTTGGGCCCTTTTAGTAATTAACCCATAAGATTATTTTAGGGTTAGAATAAGGCTTATTTATTTCATATTAAAGTAATTCAAAGATGGACAAAGTCATCTTTGAAATAATGCATTTTAAGACTCAATTTTCAAACAAAACAGAAAAGAATTTAAAATTTAAATTAATTGTTTTTATTTTGATGTAGATAAATAATTAAATTAATTCTTAATTTTAAATTTTAGAAAATTATTTTCTTTAATTATAATTAATTATTTTTCAATTAGAATGGAATTAGTTAGTTAGAATTTTTTAAAATTAAGAAAATTGTTTTCTTAAGTAATTAAAAACATGTGTCTTAATTAAATTTTTTTATTTCACTTTCATTTAGATAAATTAAATATTTTATTTTATTTATTTAGATAATAGTTATTTTAATCCATTTAGAAATTTTTTAAGTTGAATTAAATTGCATTAACTTTAGTAAAACTATTACAACATTACAATGAACTCACCCTAAAAGAGCTAATTACCTATTTATACAACTTACAACAAGAAAAGTAGTTACAAGTTCCATCTTTTCTTCATCCCTATAGACAGATCATGTATACTAACTTGGCAATAGCAAGTGCTCTAATTTTGTTGATGTTGTCCTTGGCCAAATGTTGTTAGCTTACTTCCTCCTTATAAATTTGTCTATTTCTTTCTCTCCACAAACTATAGATGGTAATAGTGAAAGTTGATTTGTATAGGATCCCATCTTTCTGGTGTTGTTTGGAAGCATTTATAATCCAACTCAATGTTGCATTCCATTTATATGTGTTGTGGTTGTTTTGTAGCTTATGCAACATTTGACTCTATATAGATTTTGAATATTCATATTAGAAGTATAGATGGTTTCTGTCCTCTATTATTTATTTACACAGGATGCATATAGGATCGTAGCTCCCATACCATTTATATTTTGTGCTAAGACAGTCTTTGATGGCTAACTAAGCAATCATTGATGCTTCAGGGCTTAAGTTGTTCTTCCACAAGAGTTTAAACCATGGCACATCTTCCCTTTCAACTTGGAGTATTCGATAGCAAGATTTGTTAGTAAATGAGCACTAGGGCTGTTTTCCAGATGATTTTGTACTCTGTGAAGCTTTGTTTGATGTGGGGAAAGTATTGCATAAGTTGATTGAAGCCTTGAAAATTACCTAACCATCTTTCATCCTGTATGTATAAAGAGGCTTATGCATTGAGAGGAATTCTATTTCCTAGAAATGCAAGTTCTTCCCTTTGAATTAATGGACTAACGTTTATCCAATTGTCTAGCCATAATCAAATGTTGTCCCCCATCCCAAATCTATGGAAAATCTATGGATAGATCAGCTCTCTCAAATATAACATATGAGTAAAAATCCAAAAATACTCCCTAGTTTTTGCTAGTTGCTAGAAGCATAGATTTCGAAGGTAGGTTTCATGAAGTCATTTAATCCATCTAGCATTTCTATCAACAAAAAGCTTCCATATTTTTTTACTCAACGTAACTTTTTGCATGAGTGTGGTAGAAATTATTCCCAATCCTCTATGTCTTTTCGGAATTGTTACTTCACTCCACTTAACTTTCGCCTTTTTGGCATTGTCAACTGTCTGACCATAAGAATGTCTTGATTGTTCGATCCAATTCCTTGATAACTCTTTTAGGTAATATCAGATGAGTAATCCAATGGAGATGTAAGTTGCTATGTTTATTTAGAAAATGTTACTTTGTTTATTTAAATAATAAGTCTTGTGATTTATTTAGAAAATATACTTTTTTGATTAAATTTGAAAAGTGTTTTTCATTTATTATTGATAAATTTAAGCTTACCTTAATATTTTAAAAATAGTCTTCTAATTTTTAAGGAAATATTTTATAATTAATTAATAAATTAATCTCTAAATAAACAATGTAAAGTACTTTCTTAATTAAATTTAGAATTGTTTTATTTAATTTTGAAAGTAGTTTCCTTTCACATTAGAAATAATTTTCTAATTAAGAAAAAGTTATTTATAATTAGATTATAAATAGTTTTCTAATTGAATTAGAATGTCTTATTTACAAATTTTAAGAAAGGAAATTTTCTAAATTATAAGTAAGAAGATTAATTTATTGAAAATTATTTTTAATTAAATTTTGGTAAAAGAGTCAATCTACTTGGAAAATAGTTTCCAATTGAATTTGAAAATTTTAGGAATCAGTGAGTTTAATCTTATTTAATTATCCAAGGAGTTAAAGACATTATTTTGGATTATGAAGATTAATAACTAGAATCAATCAAGACTTGATGTTTTATGTATATAATTTGATTATATTGGCATGAGAATTTGTAAGGTATTAATTTATATGTAATACATTTTAATGCATATTTAGTTGCATATTTTATATGTATGATAAGCTATAAATAAAATAAGAAATTGATTACGTTATTTATTAATACTATAACATAGAACAAAAGAATTAACAATGGACTTAATTTATTATCATGTTAATATATCATTAATTACACATAAAATAAAATAAAAACATGTTAAATATTTTTATAAATTTTGATAATTAAAAATAAATAAGAAAAATAACAAAATGACAAGAGATTATAAAATTTTATTTATTAATAAAATAATAAAATTATTTATAAAATAAAAAATAAATTTATCATTACATTTATTAGTTTTAGTATATAATAAATAAAATTTTAATGAAATAATTACTTTATTATCATACTAAATTAATCGATATATTACTAAGAATTAACGAATACAATATAATTTTTAAATTTAAATATTATTATATTTTAATATAAGTAATAATATGTAAATATTATAAATGAATATACCAATATATTTGACATATATTGCTGTAGTATTTTGCTAATTCTCGCAAATTATCTCCTTGTATATGGTTCTCCAATTGTAGAAAGTTTCGTCATATGTGTGTTTTATTAGTTGCCAGAGAGTGTAATAGAATTTTGGGTAAGCATGAGGACCTTTTATAAGAAGTCAGTGTAAATAGCATTTAAATTCTTTATTTTGTCAATAAAAAATATAAAAATATTAATTAAATACTCAAAGTTCGAATTTGTTACAAATATATATACTATTAATGTTGTTGACATGGATCATGAAATTTACACATCAGTATTTTATATAATTTTATTTGCGTTTGTATATTATCTCTATTTATGTTTGAATGTTCCCTAAATGAATAAGGTATTGTGGTTGAATTAGACGAGCAGTTGTAAGTAGCAGAAGCTACAAAAAGCTAAACTTTAGCCTAATCAAGTTAAGAAAGCATGACTCGGCCTAACTTGGGAGTAAAATTCCCATATTCATTTTCGTTATCGTAATAACAGTAAAATTCCCACTCTCTGGGTACATGTCAAACTATTTAATGAACTACGAATTGCGCGTGTATTTCAAGTTTGATACACACTACATAGAATTCTTTTACTAGACTAAGCTTTGCTAGCACAAACAACAACTAGTATGTCTTCTCTTTAATATTTTACAATAAACTACATGATATATTACAATTAAACTATATCATTTATGTTTATAAAGATGATAATTCTTAAATGCAGTATTGTACAATGCATGCTTAAAGTTTAATATGGTCAAATCCATTTATAACATCTGAAATTGTATTAACTCTAGAGTTAGCTAACAACTACATCAACAATTCAGTGAAAATATTTTATTTCCTTTTTGATCATTGAAAAGGCATTGTTAAGATTACTTTATCTATACATTTTTTCATCTTAGGCTTTTGCTACAACTTCTTCCATTAAACATTTTATATACTTGGCTTATATCTTACATATGCTTCAGTCCATTAAATAAATAAATGGGAATTAAATCTTAATCTTTTTCACCACATAATAACAAATTAAGGGTGGGAATACGCACTTTTCAATAAATTAAATGCTCGGATCTTTTAGTTTTTACTTTCTATTAACAGTTTGTATATTATGGTTTTCGCTCTTTGGTAGCACATTATATTTCTAAAATTTTCCTTAGCTTAAGTTTCTTGTAAATAATATTTAAAATAAAGACCAAAAAGAAGTATCTAGGTTTAATACATAAATTAATTTTTAAGGTACAATAACAAGTGAAACTTTAATTTCTTTAAAATTAATCTTATGTTCTAGGCCACAAGTCTACAATGCCAACCATAAAGAAGAATCCACAACACTAACCATAAAAAGGAACACACAACACTAACCACAAAGATAAACCTCTAAAATTTTCGAATGGCTTTTATAGAACAAACCTTAGGTAGTGATTAATTAATTGAATGGCAACGCCAAGTTCCAAATGTTAAGAGTAAGCGTATGATGAACTCGAGAGATATGGATGGTAAAATGGAGATACCAACCGAATGGAAGGACAAATGAGATTGATGAAAATGGAACAAATGGAGTCGGAAAGAAGTTTATGAGTTTAGTTATTTTAATTATATAAATATCTTATATGCATTGATATATAAAGGAATTACCTTCCACAGTGATTCATGTCAGCAACTTTAATAATAATTACATTTTTAATAAATCAAAATTTTAATTATTTGATTAATATTTTAATAATTTTAGATAATGTTGTAAAAATTTATGATTTAAAATGTAATTTATCCTTCTTTTTTAACGAAGAACTAGTTCCCAATCCTACGCTTTGCACGGGTTTTTACAAAGTAAATAATGAATTTTAACTACAAAATTGAAAGGAATAGATTATTTAAAGTAACTAATTTTAAAAAAATATTTATTGATACAAATAATTTACCAACTTATGGAACTAACTTGTATAAATATTACTTGATTAGCATATGATTAAAGTGTTATGTTAAGTACAATTCATATGAATCTTTTCATTATTATGTGCTTTAACTTCAATATGAAGCAAAGTTTCGTTTTGTTTAGCAAAATATTTTATGCTTGAATGCACAAATGGTTCATTAATAGAATGAAAGATGTTTATGAATATTATGTTTATCTATTGAACTTTTCTTTTGAAGTTTAATTATGTAATAAGGAAGACGAATATATCTATTGCAAAAAAGGAAAAATTGGAGATAATATATCTACATATTGCATGCCATAAAATAAGATTATGATAAAATAGGAATCTTACAAACAAAATGAGTCCCAAAACATGAGAGCCATACAAGTACAAAAGATAGATAGATAGTTTACTATTCAAGTACAAAATGCTTGTAAGCCCCAAAACAAATAGATAGTTTACTAAACAAAAAGTAGCTGACAAAAAATTGGTCATTCTTGAACATTTCATAGTTAAGTTAAGTTTTCTCTTTTGATTTTGGTGATCAACTTAGTTGAAGACATTTGTGGTGATATTAAATCACATAAAGGCATATCATCCTCATAAGTTTCTAATATTGGTCTCTTCATTTTGGAAATCTGGGGTGTGATTTGAGCTGAGGAAGTAATGTCTATTTCAGTGTCACAAATTGAAGCTCTATCATCCTGCGATTAAATAAACTCAATAAATGGAATACACAATAGATGAATATATTGAAGAAATAGAAGTACATACTTTGTTATCAACCGTAGATAGAGAAATACACCCATTAAAAATGTTTTATGAAAAGTAGTTGAGTGATTCAATTTGATTTGAATCCTGCAGAATGAAAATTATCTTATAAGAGAATTAGATATGTTGGCACTTTCTGTAGGTTACTATGTTATTGTTTTTTCAACAACCAAGAAATTCAACTTTGTAAAGCAAAAGATTGTCTTAAAATTTCAGATGCAGAAACTGGTTGTGGTGCTTTTGATTGAATAGAATCCTAGTATAAATTTAAATGAATAAGAATAATCATTCATATGTGATCCATATTATACATAATATAAATGGTATGTACATACTTGTTTGTTCACAGTAGGTAATGATGATAGAGGTGCAATATCAATAGGAATGTTACTTAGTGATTCATCCAGAATTGAATCCTGCAAAGAAAAACTCAATAATTGATTACTGAATGCCTATTTACATCTAATTAATTTAACAATGAATGGTTTTACCAATGAGATAATATATATCTTAATTTTTTAATATAGTGTCATTGAAAATAAGAAAAATTAGATAATTGAACCTAGTAGGAAATCAATCATATAGTTTTCTAAGTATTAACTGTCGCCAAGGCTCTAACAGAAGTAATTTGCTACAATAATATGATTATAAAAATAAAGAATACCGAAATTTTCTTAATGGAACAGAAAAATTTGGAATGTGTAAAAGTGGTATTATTACTCATAACTTTGTTAGGATTTATCAAGACCAGTGGTCTTATTGAAAAATCAGTAGTAGAATCACTCATATAACATTCCTGGAAAAATGTTATATTTCATGAAATCAATATTGCTACAATATATATATACTGTGAATATCAATGAAGTTTCATCTACTGAAGAATAGTTGCTATTCTTCTTTGTAGTGGGAAGTAGAGTAATACCTGAGATTGGGGTAGAGAATCCATACATTTATTGACTAGTTCCCTATTACAACTTATTTTCTTGACAGTGAAACTTGAAGATTTGTTGATTTTATTAAATTCAGTGACTTGTACCTTGAAAAGATAAGTTTTCT
>JANZXR010000008.1:21068085-21105383 GCA_027575705.1 Erythroxylum echinodendron
GTGACGAATCAGAACACAGAGAAAAGAATGGATGAAGAGTATGAAGAATGAGTTGAGAAAAACATAGAAGATAGAGTATGGAGGATAGAACCGTCTGTGCTACTATACATAGACGAATGGACTTCGTCTATGTGAATGATAGCACTATCGTCTGTGTTACTGTACACAGACGAATGAAAACAAAGAGGACACGTATCGTCTGTATTACTATACACAAACAAAGTAAAACAAAGAGGACATGTATCGTCTGTGTTACTGTATACAGACGAAGTAAAACAAAAAGGACACGTATTTTCTGTGTTACTGTACACAGACGAAGTAAAACAAAGAGGACACGTATCGTCTGTGTTACTGTACACAGACAAAGTAAAACAAAGAGGACACATATCGTCTGTGTTACTTTACATAGACAAAGTAAAACAAAGAGGACACATATCGTCTATATTACTGTTCAGAGGCGCAGTAGAGCATAGAGGACACGTATCGTTTGTGTTACTATTCACAGACGAACCCGAATATAGAGACTCGTATCCTCTGTATCACTGTTCACAGATTTCAGAAGATAGATTCTCAGACGATAAAGGGTCAACCCAGAAGATAAAAATCAACCATAGAGGATAGAGCACAGAGGATAGATTAAGGACTAAGGATTATAAGAAGGAGTTAAGAAGTACTGGAGTGAAGTGCATCTTCTGTGTTCTTGTTCATCTTGTATCTTCTATCCCAATGTTGAATCTTCAGGAGTTAGAATTAACTTTTGAGGTCTTCATAGAAGTTATGGAGATTGAAAACATCTTTCCAACCATATAAATCATACCCCAAACCAATTCCCCTAGAGAAAGATATGACGCTTGAAAGATATCGTCTGTGTTTCCCAAACTTAGTCTGTAACACTGTTCACGCTATCGTCTGGGTTACTATTCACGTATATCTTCGGTCCCCTTTGTTGACCCCTCAAAATATAGAGTTGATCTTGGGGTCTTTATGGAGGTTATAGACCTTGGAATTATCTTTCAAACCATATGGAGAATACCCCGAACTGATTACGCTAGAGGAAGTTATGAAGATTGTAAGATATCGTCTGTGTTACTGTTCACAGACTTCGAAACAGATAGAAATGAGACGAAGGGAAGCCGAAAATGGGACGCAAGCAATGAGACGATAAAAATAATAGACCCTTCAGAAGATAAAGTCGACCTTCGAGGTCTTCATGAAAGTTGTAGAGATTGAAGAGCTGAGACTAATAAAAGAGGAGTTTGAGAAGATAATTCGAAAGTGACCAAGGTGTTATCTCTGGAAGATAACTTACGTAGTAAGAGATTCTGCATGCATGAACGTGACAGAATATGGTATCAGAGAATGAAAGCAAGTCCGAGTCCGACTTCGATAACGGGGTCTGATAGAGTTAGTATCAGAGTAAGCATGAATAAGAAGCAAGTAAGAGTTGGATTCCAAATTCGGGGTTTGACATTTTATTAATCTCCCAAAGGTAAGTTTAGACAAAAGAATTGAAATGGATCTCAGAGGTTGCAACTGCTAGAAACCACCTATTCTGGGAAGTACTTCGCATCAAAACGTATCTTAGTGCCTCTGTTCCTTTGTCTCCTTCCTCAATCACTTGATTTCTCTCTAGGTTCCTCTCATATTTTTGTAGAAACTCACTATTTTGCTCGACTCCCTTCGCTCTCCAATCACTGCTAGCGGTTGTCTTATAGTGTGCTATTTATTCTGTAGCAGCCCTAGGTCAAACTCAGGCTCGAAATGGTCTAAAAAATCACTCAAATTTTGAGTTTTCGTTTCAGCCAGACGCAGGGCATGATCTTGGCCGACTCTTTAACCTTTCTGTCATGATCGTGGCCTAACTTGACGCTCTCTATCACAATGATGGCCCCAAGTGAACGATTGTGGCCTGGCTTCTTCTGGCTCTTCCTTCTCTTTCACAATTTTGGCCACTATGCATGATCGTCACCTATCTCTTTCAGCCCAAAACTCTTCAAATCTTCATCGTTTTTCCCCGTTTACCCTGTAACATTAACACACACATCAAGGTACATCAAAAATATAACAATTAAGCTCAAAGATTCACACTAACCCATAAAAGACTCATAAACACACAAACTAATATAATTAACACATAGACACATACTTAATTCTCAATTTAATGCTAAATACTTTCCAGATTACACCCTAAAATATCACGCAAAACACAACTATCAATTATCAGAAACATATAAAGTATATTGAAATCAACAATAATTAAAGTTCACAAAATAATTCCTAATTTAGATTAGAAATCCACAGACATGTTAAACATCACAGAAATCCAATTACATATTAAGTATAAGGAAGAAAGTAAAAGGAAAAGAATAAAAACTGTTTTGACTTCTTAATTTGGAATGCTGGAATTTCCTGAAGCTCTTCATTGATCTCTCCACTTTTGATCTACTTTGATTTGTCGCTACTACCTTTTTCCTTACATTTTTTTGTGTTATTATATAGTGCATCAAAGTTCTAGGCTTGTGTCTAGGCTTTTTCACTTTGTTCGGTTCAAAAACTAACCCTGAACCCTAAAAACATGAAAAATCTCGTGCCTGGAAAAACCTCTTGTAACTTTAGATTCAAGGTCATGCTCCCTTAATTTAGTCTCTCTGTCACGAGTTTGTACTATCGTGATAGATGTACGTAGAGCTATATGCCTCTCTATCACGATTGTACTCCCAACACGGGCACCATGAAGTCTATAAGGGTTCTCTGTTGGTCTCTGTGATTTAATTCTTGCACTATTGTTCTTTCTATCTCTTCTTAGTGTTTCGCTCTTCAAATTTCTCTTTCTTGCCTTATGATGTCAAGATTTGGAGTTCTTTTTACCTTTCTTGAGCTCTGAATGATTCTTGTGTTCATGCAGTCGCGAGCACACAAAAACAGAAAAATTCCTTAAATTAAAGGAGTTAAAATCATCCTAATGGTAAAATCCTGTGCAACGACACCAAAATCTTGTTGAGCAAGTTTTATATATAACAAAACTATTAATAGCTGCAAGTGTACAAATCATATCATGTAGTATTAAGGTCATCATTCCCATGAGGATTTATGAACACAGAAACGATTTAAATCTAACTTTGTCAAAGGTAATACGAAACTGATTTGAATTAAATTTAAATAAAAGAAATTGAAGCGAATAATTAAATAACAAGAAAGCTACCAATAAAATTAAGGTTTGATCAAAGTTGAATACTTAGGAATTATTATTTCCTTATTTTGACTCCCTTAATTTTGTTGAATCAATTTGGGTTTGATGCTAGATTTCCTAAGGTTTTTATTACTCTCTTTCAAGATTTAATCAATTAACCCTAATTGAAATTGCTAATTATAGATTTGAAATCTCTCAAATCACAAAACTATTCCTAACTTTCTCAATTAGATTTGGAGCAATTTATTAGATAATTAATTTCACAACCAAGATCCCTATTCGATTGATCGTTATTTTGATAATTATGGGCTTATTAAATTGTTAATTCTCATTGTAAAACCTAACACTAATTACTTTGATTCACTTTTTTGATTTATTATCAAGTATAAGCACTACAATTATCACAAACATCTAAAGTATATTGAAATCAACAATAATTAAAGTTCAAAAAATAATTCCTAATTTAGATTAGAAATCCATAGATATGTTAAAGATCATAGAAATCCAATTACACATTAAGTATAAGGAAGAAAGTAAAAGGAAAAGAATAAAAACTAGTTTGACTCCTTGATTTAGCATGCTAGAATTTCCTGAAGCTCTTCTTTGATCGCTCCACTTTTGATCTACTTTGATTTGTGGCTACTACCTTTTTCCTTATGTTTTTTTGTGTTATTATGTAGTGCATCAAAGTTTGAGGGTTGTGTCTAGGCTTTCGTCACTTTGTTCAGTTCAAAAAATAACCCTAAAAACTTGAAAAAAAATCTCACGCCTGGAAAAACCTCTCGTAACCTTAGAGTCAAGATCATGCTCCCTTTATTTGGCCTCTCTATCATGATATGATCGTGACAGAGAGGCATACAACTCCATGCAATTTTATCACGATCGTGTTCATTGTGCATTATCTTACCTTACTTCAAGCTCCCTCCATCTTCTTCATTTGTCAATTTCTTGATTTCTAACACTCACAAACACATCAAAATTCTCATAAAACATAAAATTAAGATTTAATTCATGCTTTAAACCACACAAACAATTAGAATATGAACAAACACTAACAATAACATAATTATAAGCCTATAGACACAGTAATCATCTTAGAAACACTTGAAAACACACTAAAACACATAGAAAACATAGTATGAACTACACATATCAACCGTGTACATCCCAGAACTCCAAGTTTTTGCTATAAAAAGGAATTATGAGAGGCAAAAGAGGAGGAGGCAGGTTTAGAGCTTTTTTTAGTCGTATAAAACATAAAGAAGAGGCAATTCTGAGCAAAGGACATGGAAAACATGAAGATTATGTCATAATAGCTTATAGATAACATTATCCAATCCAAATTGCAAGATTCATTAAAGAAAAAAGGGAGATTTAGAATATAATTTCTTTGATTTCTATTAGTTCTTCTGAATATTTGTTATTGATTTTGTTTTCTATAGGTAGGAACTAATTTATTTAGTACCTAGGTGTGATCACCTAAGTTGTGATGACAATAAGATTTGATATTTTAGTCAATTCAATTTTATTGATTAATTTATTATGATTCAATTATGCATTATATTCTTGATATAATATATTTGGCATATTAGTTCATTATCTAATTTCATATGATTGAGATTGAGAAATCCTTTTATGTGAATAGATTTATCACAATTGGAAGGAGTTACATGGAAACTTAAAGATAGTTTGCAAAAACCTAGAGTCAAACCTAATAGTGAAATTCATGAATCAATAATGCAATCTTAGAGGTTTTAACTATAAAGATATTTTAGTTAATCAACTGAGGGTAAGTTGTTAATAGTCTTGAGAAAGATATTAACTTAAGATAAGAATTTTCAAGATCTAATAATCAATAATTTAATTACATGATAAAGTGTTAGCATTTAAGAATTTTTGGTGGATTCATCACTTAGGTAATATCTACTTGATATTGACTTTTCTTATTATTTTCCTTTGTCTGAATTCATTATTATATCAATCTTATTTTAGTTTTTTAGTTTAATTTTTAGTTAAATCCATAACATAATAGAAAAAAGGGTTAATGCTAATACTTACCATCCTCGTAGGAGCGACCTATACTTACCAGTGTTAGCTACAGCTATACCATGCACTTGCTATTAAAACTGATAAATCTTTATAAACATAGAAATCTCCCAATCACAAACACATCTCTCGAGTTCTTTTTTTTAGAAAGTCAATTTTTGAGTTCTTTGAAAAGGGTACTCTTTTGAAAGATATTAATATGACCTTTACATTCTTAATTTCCAAAGGCCTTAACATTGCTTCCATAAAGGAGTATAGGCCAATTCTTATTGCAATTTCTTTTGTAAAAAACAAGAATGCTGGCCAAACAATTTAGTAGGGTTTTGAACTCACTGATAAAGTAAAAATAAAGGAATACACATAAGAGACATCGTGTTAATTGCACAGCAGTTATTCAAGGGTTATACAAGAAAGAATTCTTCTAGAAATTGTGTCATCAAGGTGTATTTCTATCAAAACTTTTGACTCCATAAGCATAGATTTCATCAAACAACTACTAGAAGTTTATAGATTCCCTAATAAATTCAAAGATTAGGTTACTCAATACATTACTTCAACATCCTTCAAACTACTAGTAAATGGAGAGCCTACACATATTTTTAAGGGAAATAGGGGCCTCAGACAAGATGATCCTATATCCCCTTGTTTGTTCATCATATATATTGAAGCCTTGACTAATCTAGTGAAGCATACCATCACCATGGACCCAGTTTTCAGGTATCATAGCAGATGTAAAAGGTTGGGGTTGTTTAACTTGTAGTTTATAGATAATCTACTTTTATTCCTAAGAGCTTAATATATTATAGTAAGCATTTTGATAGCTTCTTTACAAACCTTAAAAGAACTATCTGGGCTATCAGTCCATCTTATTATGAGTCACTTGATCCTTTCAACATTTTGTTTTTGATAAAGTCGAGTGACTTTTAAGTATTTCAAGTTTACAACTCCAACAACTTGCATTCTCCTACCTTGGTCTCCCCCTGTCTACTAAGAGGCTCCAATATAGAGAATGCATACCATCCATTAAAAATGTTCAAAAGAGACCGAAACATTAGTGCAATAATGATATATCTTTTGATAGAAGACTTTAACTTATACAATAATACTCAAATCCCTACAAGAATACTAGTCCCTAAAACATCTTTCCTTCCAAAAGCTTGATAAAATAACTAGAGAAGATGATGAGGTTTCCTATGGAAAGGAAGCAAAAAGGGAGAATTCATGTTAAAGTCAATTGCCTAGTGATATACAAACCTATAGAAGAGGGTGACTCGGGGATTACATCTATAAGCTTGAGAAACAAAGTGTTATTGGTTAAAAAAATATAGAGGTTAGTGGAAGGAAAAGACTCACTCTGAATAAGATGGATCCATATTATATTCCTAAGAGGTAATAGCCTATAGAAAATAAAAGCAAGGACATCTTTCTCTTTGTTCATTACTCAACTTCTATATAGTAGAGATTCAATAAGGAGACATATCAAATGTATCATTGGAAATGATCACTAGGCCTCACTACTCTTTAATAATTGGAGCAAAGTAAGCTCTTTAATGCATTTACAACACAACCAGCTAGTACTTAGAATTGTATTACTAGACACCAAGGTAAAGGATCAAGGTGAACCAGTAGGCTAATGTCTTGGTTGAGATCACTCCCACTTTACCTACGACTATGTTTAGTTGAACGTAAGGTTTTTAATGAAATGGAACAAAATGGAATAGAATGACATGGTTTATAATATAATGGAATATAAATTGATATAATATTGGAAAATTGTTGTTTGGAAAGAATGGAATGGTTCATAATATAATATAATGAAATGTTGTTTGGAATAAGGGTTCATAATGTAATGTAGTAAAATATTGTTTATCATTTTACATTTCATCTTAAACTGCCTAAATCGGAGATAAATTTTTTTACTATTTATGATGGAATGTGATGTAATGTGAAACCCTCCTTTTCCATCATATTCTATTGTATTTCATTATAAACCTTATCTCAAACAATGGAATAATATTACATTTCATTCCAATCCATTCTATTAATAAATACCTAACCAAACATAGCCTAATTATAATCCTAATCTAGGGAAAGACGATTCCTATCAATAGTTGGGAAAATAAGATGACCTATTTTCAAATAAATCATGTAAGGCGCTATTAAGGCGTACAGGTACAATTGTGAAGTGGAGCAAAACAGTTTGGAATAAGTATTCATTGCCAAAAGTGTCCTTTATAATGTGGCTGGCAATAAGGAATAAAATGACTACAATGGATAGGGTGAACTACCGGAATCTACTAGCATTATGTCCCCTATGCAAGTTTTGCTTAGAAACTCAAAGTCACCTCCTCTTTAAATGTAGTTATTCAGAGAAAATATGGAAAATAATCACATAATAGATTACAAAGGTGAAATTGTAACTTTGAAGCAATGGTGCAATAGATGAGTGAAGACAGAAACTGGGGAACATATCCGAAAGGTATCTTACAGTATACATAATATGTCTAGGAATGTCCATGTATTAAGTTATGGATGGAGAGAAACTGTATGGTGCAGATAGCAAGGAAGATCATAGACGAAGACATTATTTGAGACATAAGGGAACTATTTCTATAGGAGAAAGGGACAAAAAATTGCCAAAGAAGCACGGAAAACTATCACTAATTCTAGCTCAGATGTTGCTACATGATTCAAGATAGAAGGTGAAGTGCTCTTTCCATACATTTAGGATGATAAAATTATGCCTGCACGGGTAGCTCAACTGGTCCTCAGGGGAGTTGTTGAGTGCAAGGTCTCAGGTTCTAATCCCGACAGTGGTAGTGTGGGAGTTTCATCCAATGTGGTATGGCTCCTTGTGCGCACCGGGAATGGAATCACTTCTCTGAAGAACTAAGTGAGATTAAACCGTGATTTATCCCTTTACCACTCTGTCGGGATGTGGTGTGGGGCACCTGAAGTGGGCGATTCTACCTTTTAAGTGCAAGGATGATAAAATTATAATTGTTTTGTCTATAAAGAATCTAAAACTAGTACTGGTCTAAATACTGATTGGAAGTAATTATCAATAATATATACATTATTAATTTGATACTCTTAGTGGGTGTTTGGTTCCATTTTTTCTTTAGTTTTTTGTTGTAGTTTTTGAAAAAAATAAAACATTCTCGTAAAACTTGTTTGGATAAGAATATTTACGTTTTTTGTTGTTAAAAATAAAAAAACGGTAATGAAATTTTAGAAACGTAAAAAAGACATTTCAATATATTTTGAAAACAGTTTTTTATATTTTATAGAAACGGTTTTCTTGCGCCGACTCTACGTCTGGTTTTCTAGCGCCAACTCTACGTCTTCAACCTCTTCTGTCATCATCTTCCTTCTTCTGGTTTTTCTACCGGCTGTGATTTCCGTGTCTTCTTCCCTCTGTTGTTGCGTTTTTTGCCATTTGTGATATCCAGGTTTATTTTCTATCTACTTACGTCTATGTTGTAACTTGCTATTATTTGCGTTGGATCATAAATAGGTCATCGCCTTCTCTTCTTCGAAATCACGCACTAAATCACTCTTCTCCTAACTCTCTTCTCTTCCTTGCTTCTGCCGCTATTATTCTCTTCACTATAGCTGATCTGATGAATTAATATATTTGCCCAAGCTACTGTTCACTCTTCTCATCTCTTGGTTCTGCCACATCTTCTCATCTCTCCACTGTACCTGATGTGACGAATTAATATATTTAACCAAGCTAGTGTTTACTCTTCTCATCTCTTCTCTTTGGTTCGCCGGAGCTTATCATCTTCTCTTCTCATGCTTTATTTCCGTCAACAAGAATTTTTAGCATTGTTAATTCACATTTGTTGATCCTATGTTGTTACAGAGAATTTCCTTCAGCATTTATGAATTCAGATAGTCACTAGTGGCAATTTATCTTTCATTAAGACAATACTTTCATAAAAATTAACATAAGACATCTTCTGAGTTTTTAAGTTTGCTTGCTAGTAGGTACGTAATCATGCGGAGTGATTGTATTATTTTTAATTGAAATGATACTATTATTATGTTTTCAAGAATTATAATATAATGGACATATTTCAATCAAACAAGTTTTTGTTTTCAGTTTTTATATTACAAATCTTAACTAAACAGGTTTTCATTTTAAAAAAAAAACAGAAATAACAATAGAAAATAAAAACTAAAAACAACAACAACAACAACAACAAAAACAGAAATAAAATCAAACACATATACTTTCTTATATTATTATTATTATTGGTAAAAGAGCAGTTCAATGTCCGTCCCTCCCGCTCGTTTCATCAAGCAAGCAAAACATATTCATCCATTTCTCATCCTCAGGAACTTCTAGAGTTGGAGTTGAAATCATTCACGCTTACCTCAACAAATTCTTTCCACTTTCAGGACACTATAATTAGTCTCATATATACCATCAAACATCTTGTGTGCATTCACTAATTATCAAATTTTATCTTATTGGAGCAGGCATTCAATCGGAAATTGCATAACCAGGCGTCCAATTCTTGAGTTATTGACTAACATTTTGTCACGAACGAGTGAATCTGTCACTTGAAAATGGGCGTTCGCTTTCCTATAGTGGATGCTTGTGACTGATCAGTTGCTTATAGATAATGGTAGCGTTTCTCTACCTACATTCTTAAGTAGAAGCTCTTGTTATTTGATCCTATCGAGTCCACTTTTTTCATCAATAATTTCCCCATGGGCGTTGGTTCCTCGTGGTATGAGCATGAAGTATCTTCAGTTCTGGCATGTTTTTTCAATTCAGCGAAATGGCTAAAAAGTGGCCTTCCTGGGAGTTTCATAGGTTCCCGATTCTCGTTTCAATTTCTGGCCCAAATTTTTGGATATTTTGCTTTCCATAATCGATCAACAATTGTCATCTTAAATGTTAAGAGAGAGGCAGAGATTTGTGGAGCTATTGCAGCACTGCTCAAGGTGTTTGTTGTCTGATCAAGGAGCACAAGTACACGGAGCCGTGGTGAAAATGGGGTTTGGGACTGATTCAATATTATGCACGAATCTTATTGACATGTACGGAAAATGCGGTAGATTGGGCGTTGCTCGTGCAGTGTTTGATAGAATGCTGGAAAGTAATGTAGTTTCTTGGACAGCTCTTATGTGTGGATACGTGCGAAGTGGCTATGCCAAAGAGTCGTTAATTTTATTCTCTAGAATGGAATCATCAGGTGAGAAACCAAATGATTTCACTTTCTCTACCAATCTGAAAGCGTGTGGTATGTTGAATTATCTCTGCACTGGCATGCAGATTCATTGTACTTGCATGAAAACTGGATTCTATGCAGTGAATGTGGTGGGAAATTCTCTTATTGACATGTATTCCAAATGTGGTAGAATCAACGAAGCTGCCCAGATATTTCAAACTATGCCGGGACGAAATCTTATAAGTTGGAACTCGATGATAGCTGGATACACTCTAGCAGGATTTTGTGAGAAAGCACTGGTGTTGTTTCAACTATTGCAAGAAGGAGGGGAAATCCCTGATGAGTTTACAGTAACAACTACATTAACGGCTTGCAATGGCCTTGGTGCTATTAGAGAAGCTATCCAAATTCATGCTTCCTTGATCACTAGTGGATTCAAATATTTGGTTAAGACAAGCATTGCATGTGCACTTGTTGATGTATATGTGAAATGTGGAAAGTTGTTTGAAGCTCAGAAAGTTTTTGACCAGATAGAAAAGAAGCATGTGACATCATGGAGTGTTCTAATTCTTGGTTACTCGCAAGACGGAAACTTAGCAAAGGCCATCCATTTGTTTAGGCAGCTAATTGAGAGTGGGATTGAACTCGACGCATTTGTTCTCTCTACCATGATGGGAGTGTTTGCTGATTTCGCACTTGTGGAGCATGGCAAGCAAATCCATGCATACTCAGCCAAAGTCCGACCTGGTTTAGACATATCAGTACGCAATTCGATTGTGGATATGTATCTAAAGTGTGGAATGATAGACGAGGCAGACAGATATTTCAGTGAAATGACCTTTAGAAATGTGATATCTTGGACAGTTATGATCACGGGCTACGGGAAACATGGCCTTGGAGAAAAGGCAATTACTCTCTTTAAAAAAATGCAATTAGATGATATCGAGCCTGATGATGTAGCTTACTTGGCCATACTCTTTGCATGTAGCCATTCTGGTCTAGTTGAAGAAGGTCAAAGATACTTCTCAAGGTTGTGTGCTGACCTCAGAATTAAAGCTAGAGTAGACCACTATGCTTGTATGGTTGATCTCCTTGGCCGAGCTGGGCGCTTAAAAGAAGCTAAGAATCTCATAGACACGATGCCTCTAAAGCCAAATGTAGGTATATGGCAAACGTTACTTAGTTCTTGTAGAGTACATGGAGACTTGGATATTGGAAGAGAAGTAAGTAACATTCTTTTGAATTTGGACGGAAATAATCCAGTCAACTACGTGATAGTGTCAAACATGTATGCTGATGCTGGCTGTTGGAGCGAGAGTCAGAGAATAAGAGAATTGGTGAAGATAAAGAAGCTTAAGAAGGAGGCAGGACTCAGTTGGATAGAAATTGACAAGAAGCTTCACTTCTTTTATGGTGGAGATGATACACACCCACATACTGACAAAATCCATGGGGTACTGATGGAAATGGAAAGGAGAATGAAGGAGGAGTTGGGCTACATTTATGGGGTGAAATATGCGTTACATGATGTGGAAGAGGAGTCCAAGGAAGGTAGTTTAAGAGTTCATAGTGAGAAGTTAGCAATTGGTCTGGCATTGGTTCAAGGTGGCTTGGAAAATAGGGTTATTCGTGTCTTCAAGAACTTGCGGGTTTGTGGGGATTGCCATGAGTTCATCAAGGGCTTGTCAAAGATCTTAAAACCTGTATTTATGGTGAGAGACGCCAATAGGTTTCACAGGTTTGAGGGTGGTCAGTGCTCCTGCGGAGACTATTGGTAAATGGCTATGCTCCTGCGGAGACTATTGGTAAATGGCTATGTTCCATTCCTAAAGATTACGGTAATGCCATGGAATATTTTCCTTTTCTAATTTCAATTATTTTTTCCTGTTTCAAATACGCCCAAAGAGAATTGATTTCGTGAATAGATCTGTTTTAACAAACACTGTCATTTTATTCTATGGTTTCAAATACGCCCAAAGGGAATTAGGTCGTTTTAGTTTATGATATGATCGAATTTCGAAATTTTAAGAAAAAAATTGGGTCTGGCTGAATCATTTATTGTCATTTATATCATGAGATATAGAGATGACCAAAATTAAACCTAATATGAATTGGTTGGGATTGGTAAAAGCTAAGCTCAAAAATCTTTAAGAATATTGTACTATTAACTCAAATTTAAGTTCTAAAAATTTTAAATCCAAGATCAATTAATAAATTTATTTATTTTTTTAATTTTAAAAATAATGTTTTTCCTAATTAAGGATAAGGTTACTTATTAGTGGCAACAAAGCTTAAGCGGCCTGCTATAATTCTCCCCATGATAATAGCTTACGACTGTATGAAATGTCTGTGCTTAGGGACTACCAGGAAGCGATGCAGGTACATAATACCATCCTGAAACCAAACGCAAGATTAAAAACGCTTTCATCAACCTGTCAATTTCCCTTATGATCTTTCTAGGTAGAGTCAGGTGAGTAGTCCAGTGAAGATGCAAGCTGCTTAGGACTGGGAGTGGGTCATTGCTAGCATCCGCAGAAAGATACACACAAATTTTCTCCATATTGATGTTAAGTTTGCGTTAGGCCCATCCCGGCCCGTTGACATGCCTACACGGAAATAGCAGATGAGTTCTGTAGTTAACTTCACAAGGGCTATTTACAAATCAGTCTTGCCGTGCATTATTCTGGCCTACAGCAGTGGAAGTCCCATAGTTCACGATTGTGTGGCCAAAGTCTCTTAATCCCAAAGCATCCTTTATTACTTGGCTAGCGATTAAAGATAGATTGAGAACAAAATGTCGATGGCTCAGGCCAGCTGATATTTTGTGTACCCTGTGTCATAATGCCGAGGAAGATCGAAATCATCGGTTCTTTATGCGTGAGTATAGTAAAGCCTTATGGAGCAGAATTTTATTCATGGTGGATGCAGTTCAATATTCCTATGAGTGGGCGCCTACCTTGAGGTTGTTTATCAGCTATTCTAAACTAGGCAAATCGTATGCTCTCTTAATGAAATTGGTATTCATCACTACCATTTACATGATATGAAAGGAGAGAAACTGTCGTCTCCACAAACAGAGGTAAGAAGATAAATACCAGTTAGCGGAGCAAATAGTAAATTGGATCCGAGCCAATTTATTAGCCAAGAGAACTGTCCGTCTTCTACCTTCATCTATGCCTATGCGACCTAAATGGCACTTATGAATGGGTATGGAAATCGTAGGTGTTGCGCTATGTTTTTCATTTTGTCAAAGTTTGTTTGATTCATAGAACAAACCGATGATATAATCCTTTAGAAGGAGGAAGAGTTGAACTCTGGTATTTTGTAAGTTGTAATAGCTTTGCCAATCATAATCTATTTATTCTTTCATTTCACTACAAAAAATACACAGTCGACGTTTTTTTGATAAAATGTTGCAGATTTATAAGACTTTTCGCAACGTTTTAAAAACGAGACGAAAAGTAAACGTTACAAAAAGTTTGAATTTAGAATTATGAAATTTTTTGCGACATTTTTTCAATAAAACGTCAAGAAAGAGAAAAGGTGACATTTTATTAAAAAAAACGTCATTGTTAGCTTCAGGAATAACACGACATCGTTTAGTTTAAAACCAAACGACATCGTTTTCGATTTGTTAAAACCTCCACCCGAGTCCCTTTCCCCTACCCAAGCTACGTACTATATCCTTTGGTTTGATTTGCTCCGCCGTCCATTGCATCTCCGGCCATATTCGTTGTCTTCTTCGGCTACATTTCGTCAAGGTATTTTCGTCTTCTGTTTATCTTTTCGGTTCATGTGTGTGGTATGAGTCATCTACGGATGTTTTCCCTCCCAATACTTTCAATACTTCGGATTTTTTTGTGTTGTTTGATTGAACATTGAACTACATTTTAGACCATAATTTCATAAGGAAGTATTTGAGGGGTTTTCTTAGAGATAGGATGAAATGAGATAAGTTTCGGTAATGTAGGCAAAATGGGCTTCTCTCTATCTGAGATAAGTATTTGAGGGATTATGTTGTTTCTTACCCCTGCGATTGACATACCCCAACCTCTAATCCACGCATTCACAAATCTGTACAAATTCTGACGATCTGAGTGAAACAGCTTCCAAAACTGAACTTCATTAGGGTACATAAATTCTTTCTACTTGGATCAATAGTCTCTCAAATGCCAGCGAAGTCAATTGCTGCAACAAGCAATACCTATGTTAAGGTATCAGCCATTTCATTTCTAAAAAGCGAGACAATATTATCTGATAAAACAAATTTCATTACTACCATAAAAGGGTAATTGGTCAAACGAATGTTATGCACCACTTCAAGGCAAAGAGTAGATGTATAAAGAATTAGCAATTAGTGTTCCTAGTTACCATCCATATCTTAGTGTTTTCTGCTTCCATTGGTTACTGTTAAGATATAAGCATCCACCAGAAATCTCTACAACAATAGATGCCTACCGTTATTGCATCACAAATTGTTTATGTTATTGCCAAGCTTAACCTAATCTTTTTGTTATATTTTACTTGAATCCACCAAAAACAACAGAATGAAGTAACACTTAAACAAGTTCTCCAAAGGCAATCTGTGAGATGCCCAGAAGATAATGAGTATGACTCCAAATTATAAACAAGGTGATAATCATAGCTAATTGACCAGTAAAAAACTTAACATCAAACAGCAAGAGGACAAAAACTTCACATCAAACAACAATAGGACAAAACTAATAACTCTTAAATGCTTTGGTCAAATGCCACAAGGATTCGAGTATTATTAATCATAAACTTTCCAAATCTTCCTGAAGTAGCTCTAAGCTATTTCTTATAACCATTTTTTATTTTTTTGCATCTTTATTATACATTTGTAAACTCATATCATTCCCCTTTTTCCTTCATATCTTTAAGTACAAAATCTTCATTCTCAAGAATACTAATGCGGTGGTTATAAAACATAAAAGGAGCTTTTTTTTATTTCTATGGTAGCAGAAATGATGGCTTTTATTGGTGAGTGATCTCAATAAAAAGTGGTGTTGAAATGGGCTTTATTACTAGAATATTTAGACATTCAAGTTGAATTAACTAATTCTTTATCAAATCTTTTCTTAGGATAACTAGTTCCCACTTTGTTATTGTTAATATGGATGGGAGTTTAAGGCAATAACACCTTAAATACAATAAGTATTGATAAGAAAACTAAATATATTGGATCAACTTAAATATAAGTATTGATAAGAAAATGGAATATGTTAGTTCATTATAGTCACCATTTACCAGTTAGTCTCTATATTTTATGATACTATGGTTTACCTAGCTTCCATTGATAACTAAGCTTCATATCATCTCAAATTAGATTCCTATTTTGATCTAACCTCAAAATATGTCATGTTTTGTAATGTTTTAATTCTTGTGAACTTCCAAAATATTGTAATTGAATTTAAGCTTAATAGCTCATAACTTATTGTAATGTTGTATTAGCTTTGCCTATAGTTAATACAATTTATTCATTTTTAAAAATCATATTAGAAAGTTAAATTTAATTTTAAAATATACAATTAATAATATTTTGGTTTAGTTTAACAAATCAAGCTACCATAGTTTAAATTAGTTAATTTTTAAATAAATATTTTAAATGAAATTAAAATATTATTAATTTTATATTAATCTCTTTTTTTACTTTATAAATTTTTAATCAACTTTTAGAGCTTTAGACATATATTATTGTAGTGTTACTTTGATAAATATATTCAGACTCAACAAGTACTTATATATTATTGTAGTGTTACTTTGATAAATGCCTTCTTCTTACCATTTTAAAACTTCTTTGTAAAATATTATTGTCTTCTTCTTTCCTTCATTAATTTTCTTTTAAAAAGTTGATATCCTTATTAACAATAACCTCATAGGTAGCGACATAATGAGATTCAGTAAAAGATTATGAGATTAATACGCTAGGAAATTCAAGTAAAAGATTATGAGATTAAATACTTGTTTCATATATTACCATGATATCCATTCTTATGGAGCCTCTTATTAGTTAAACTTGGCAATAAATTAGTAAGTCACATTGTGGGTGATGAAAAATCTTAATAACATCAAGATCATACGAGATTATGATCCTTTTATTTTAATTCTTAACATGATTAATAATTTTGATCCATTTTTTTTTAAAGAACTATAACCCTTATTAGTAGTATCATTTTAACAAGTTCAATTGTTGCTTTTCATACAGGATACTGATCAAGCTCACATCTGAGAAGTTTGATCTTCTTAAGGCTCAATTGATAGATTCTGGCATAACATCTGCAGATATCTTAGAGGTGAATACTCTTCTTTCGTTTTACTCTTTGCTATTAGGAATTTTTAGCAAAGTTGGTGCATTTTGTATACTCATTTATCTGTTTTGCATATTAATGTACTATAGGAATACGAAATTATGATTCTTCTATTTTAACACCAATTTTTTTATGACATAACATTGAAAATCTTTTACTTGGATTATAGATGTGGTAACTAATGATTCTACTTCTAGTAATGATTCTCCATTTAAATTGTACAAGTTTGCACTTATTCTTTAACCCCTTATAAGTACAAGCATGCCTTAAATTATCTTTAAAATATTGTTGCGAATCTCTATAGTTGTACTAGAGATAAAAAATTCTTTTTGAAACCTTCCATATATCGTGCTTCTAGAAAAATATGAATTGTAACATCATACATCTTTTTGAAACCTTCCATATATCGTGCTTCTAGAAAAATATGAATTGTAACATCATACATCTTTAAGTTTATAATTACAACATCATACATCTTCAAGTTTATAGTTACAACATCATATTTATACATAAATCTCATAAGTTTGGTTCATAATAATAGAACCATTCTCTTATGGAGAATATATGAAAACTAGATCCTAATTTGAAGAGTCATAAATTAAGTAATGACTTCCTACTTTTCAATTATTATTGTTGATTCAAAACAATAATAATTGTCATTATCTAAAGTGATTACAATGAAAAATTATCCTCTTTAAACTTCTCAATCTTAAATTTGGTTATCATTACCTCTATCCCAAATATGTAGAACATCTAAGAGCATATTTTTTGATTATTCCAACTGCTTATATTCCTCCTTACTCATTGCCCAGCTAAGATGTGTCATGCACCTTTTAGTGGATCCTAAAAGTTGAATGAAAGCTAAAAGGAGCAAAGCATCAAATGAATGCTTTTGAATTTCTAGTAATATAGCCTTAAAACATAGAAGTTAAGAAAGAGTTATAGAATACACCAAATCATTTGTCATAGGTTGAAATAAAATGATACACCATATCAATTGTTAAGTTTGTGAACTTAGTGGTTACTATTCTGAACAATATCCTTGTGATAGATATTATTTTCAAATGTGAAGAGGAGATAGTTGGAGGACTATGGATAAGACTTGGATGAATAGTGTTAGGGTTTTCCGCGAATACATTGATGGAGTGAGAATGTTTATGGATTTTGTGGTTGAAAAAAGGGCAAGGAATGTGAAATTTCAAACCCTTGTACACGTTGCATGAATTGTAATATGAGATCTTAGATGAATATTGTCGACCATTTAATGCAATTTGGCATAGACCAATCATACACCCGCTGGGTTTTACATGGTGAATTGCCAGAATATAGATTTATCTCCAGGGAAGAAAGGGTTGACGCTGCAAATGTACTTATTTATGGGACATCGATGATATTAATGAAGTTGATGGTTATGAGGAGGATGATGGCATGCAAGATTTGTTTTATGATGTGACTTCTTTCTTAAATGATTGTCAATTGATCAAGATGGAAGCAGTCCTCCAATAGGCATCTGAGATTCTATTATAGGTGCCTTTCATGAATTGTTGAGTAAAGCAACTAAAGAGTTGTACCCCAGATGTACAAACTTTTCAAAGTTGTCATTTTTAATAAAGTTGATTTACCTAAAAATATACAATAAGTGGAGCAATAAGTCATCTGACATGTTACTTGCTTTGATGAGGGATGTATTACCTAATTGTAAATCTTTACCAAAGTCCTATTATGAAGCAAATCAATTTCTAAGGAGCCTAGGTTTGGGTTACGTGTCGATACATGCATGTAAGTATGATTGTTCCCTGTTTCGGAAAGAGTATGGGGACTTGGAAAGTTGTCCTTAGTGTAGAACATCAAGATGGAGAATTTATAATGGCAAAGGTAAGAAGATACCTCATAAAATTTTGTGGTACTTTCCCTTAAACCCCGATTACAACGATTATTCATGTTAAGTAAGACTGCTAAATAAACGACGTGGTATGATGATAGGCCTAAAGGTGATAGTAATACAATGGTTCATCCTTCTGATAAAGAAGCTTAGAAGAGCTTTGATAAGCTTTATCCTAAGTTTTCCAGAGAACCATATAATGTTAGACTAGCCTTAGCAATAGATGGATTCAATCTACATGGGAATTTGTCACTTTCATATTACATGTGGCTTGTTCTCTTATTATACAATTTACCACCTTGGATGTGTATAGATGAGTCATTTTTTATGCTATCACTGGTTATTTCAGGTCCAAAAGTAGTGGGTAGAGATATAGATGTATATATGAGACCACTAGTAGATGAGTTAAATGAGTTATGGGAAGATAGTTTTGATGTTTTTGATGCTTCAAAAGGAGAAAATTTTTGAATGCATAGAGCGTTAATGTGGACTATCAATGACTTTCCAGCCTATGGTACTATTTCTGGGTAGAGCACTAAAGGCTATAAGGCATGCCCTATTTGTAACAAGCACACCTCTTCTTGTAAGTTAAGAAGTAAGATTGGTTACTTAGGCCATCGACGTTTTCTTCCTTACGATCATCCATAGAGAAAAAGCAAGAAGTTTGATGGAAAGAGTGATCATCGGCCTACACCTAACTTACCAGATAGAGATGATTTGGTGGAACAATTATATCATGTGCAGAATATATGATATGGAAAGCACCCTAGCAATAAGAGGAGAAAGAGATTGGAAGGAGAGATGAATTGTAACAAAAAAAGCATCCTATATTGGCATAAGTTAAGATTGAGGCATAACCTTGATGTCATACATATAGAAAAGAATATTTGTGACAATATCCTTGGTACTTTCATGAATGTTGAAGGTAAAACCAAAGATACTATCAAGGATCGGCTTGATTTGGAAGATATGAAAATTCGAAAGGAATTACACTTGAAAAGAGCAACTGATGGAACTATTGTGGCAAAACCTCCAGCATGCTATACAATGTCTATGGATGAGAAGAAGAAGTTTTGTGAGTTGATAAAGCAGGTGAAATTTCTAGATGGTTACACATCTAATATATCTAGATGTGTTAATGTTGATCAAAGGAAGATTACTGGACTTAAGTCTCATGATTTTCATATACTATTACAAAGCATTCTTCCATTAGGCACGTATGCCATCTTGAATAAAGATGTGACAGTTGTTTTAATAAAGTTAGGGGATTTATTTTGTCAAATTTGTAAATGAAGTTTGAATAAGGATGACGTAAAAAAAATGTGTGATGAGATAAAGTTAATCCTATGTAAACTTGAAATGATATAGCCACCAACATTCCTTGATATCATGGTACATTTGGCTATTCATTTGCCAAATGAAGCCTTACTTGGTGGACCAGTTGCATATAGATGGATGTATCCAATTGAGAGGTATTATTTAAATTTATCTTATCACTCATTAAAGTTAACTAAATAGTGTCGTATCTAATTATGTTTAATCATTTGCTAAGATTCGTAGGTACATTAAAGAGATTTGTTCGAAATAAAGCACGTCCAGAAAGGTCAATTGCTGAAACATATGTTGTTAAAGAGTACATGACATTCTGTTCAATGTATCTAAAAGGAATTGAAACCAACTGTAACGTGCTAGAGTGAATCAATGATATAGTTGATGGTAGTGACATATCGGTGTTCTTCCAATGATGTAAGCCGATTGGTGCTGTCAAAATAATTGTCCTTCCTACAAAAGAGCTAGAGATTGCACATTGGTATGTGCTTATAAATTGTCATAAGATTTGTCCCTTTATTGAGTAAGTTTTTCTAACTTATTGTCAAATTAAGATATGCACTAAGTACAGATATTTCATATAATCTTGATTGAAATTTTTTTATCTATAGTGAGCACATGGATGAGTTGAGACAACAAAGTCCATTATATGTTGACAGGAGACATAGAGAACAATTTTCTTTATGGTTAAAGCATCGGGTGAGAAGAATGTTTGTACATGGTGTACACTAATAATTATATATTATTAACTAATTTTCATTTGTTGTTATAGATGACGACATTACTAGCTCCCGTGAAGGAAGTATCTATGAGTCTTTGTATGTATTAGCATGTGGACCTTATAGTTTGGTGCAAAAGTACTGTATACAATACAAATGGCATGCAATTTTGTACTGAAGCCCGTGATATGTGTAGGGTTACATAGAATAGTGGTATTGCAGTGTTAGGAAATTATGGGGAAGATAATATTACATTTTATGGGGTTTTGACAGATATTATCAAGCTTGAATATGTTAGGGGTAAAAATGTTGTACTTTTCAAGTGTAAATGGTATGATCTTGCAAATTAGAGTCTGACGGTCAACGACATCGTCAAAAGTATCAACGTAACTAAGACCTAGTACAAGGATCACCCATTTATTTTGCCACATCAAGCGAAGCAAGTCTTTTATGTGGAGGATTTGTTATTCAGTCCACATTGGTAGATTGTGCAAGAATGTGAAGTCAGACATGCATATGATATCCCTTCACTAGGAAATGAAGAAGGTTCAAATGACATTGAGGATTCTAATGAAGTTGTAGTGGAAGTCGAGGAATGTTCATTAGAGTCATTAGATCAAAATGATATTCCATATGATGTAGTAAATAACGTTTTATTGAATTTCGAGCAACCTTTGAATGATGATTTGGAGGACTTAGACATAAGTAGTAGCGAGAATAAGTGTGATATTGTATTGGAAGAGTCCACCGATGATGATGATGATTAAATTCTTATTGTACAATTGAACCTTTATTGTTAAGCTCTTCATTGTTATATTCAAATTTTATTAAATATTTATATTCAACACCAAAATAGCACTTCCATTTCATCAATTCTTTATATGCAGCGTCCATGCTTCTCTTTGACTCCAATGTTTCTGTTTCGTACATGATACTTCTTCTTGTAATGACTTAAGGTTGTTCTCAGAAACCTTAAAAGTAGCTATAGCTGCTTTATGTAGGCGAGAATCATTGTGAAATAGCAACTTCTTGCTGTCATTGATGTCAATGAGCTTTTCAAAACACAGGTCTTCACCCATAGACCCCTCTATTTGGGTAAGTTTAGATGAGAGGAGTATGAATTCCTTTACACCTTCAGCAAAACGCTTATAGTCTAATGATAGACATCTAAATGTTTCAAGAATTGCTTCTACAATATTTTGCATCTTCTTATGATTAACCATATTCATGGATTCAAGGATGCAAAGTAGCGCCTGACCATATAAGAAGAGAGCATACTTTTAAAACAACAACCTTTAATCTACAACTTTAATATTATTTTTAATATGGTCAAGTTAAAAATAATAAAAAAGCTAGGTATAGGCTGATATTATTTTTAATGTGGTCAAGTTAAAAATAATAGCAAAAATGCTAGGTATAGGCTGATATTATTTTGAATGTGGAATTTTTAATGCTAGGTATAGGCCTATACCTAATTCATGGAATTATTTCTGAAATTTTTGTCGAATTCTAAAAATAATTAGATGTTTTTGACATTTATACATTAGTAGTATCATTTTAACAAGTTCATTTGCTACTTTTCATACAGGATACTGAACAAGCTCACACCTAAGAAGTTTGATCTTCTTAAGGCTCAGTTGATAAGTTTTGGCATAACATATGCTGATATCTGAAAGGTGAATACACTTCTCTCTTTCTTTTTACTCATTGTTGTATTTGTGTCGGAGTTGGTTAAAAATGATATTGACTACTTATGTTATTTCTGTTGTGTTGCGGGTTTTGGACTTTTTTATTTATAATAGAACATTTAATTGTTTGTGAAAGTAGGTTTTGGACTTTTTTAGACCATCTTACTTTCACACCAGTGAGTAGTTTTTCTTACTTGACCAAAAAAAAATCCTCAACAACCTTGCAATTGACTTAATAATATCAAGTATTGATTTAATGAATTGCAAGATCCATATTCACAAAGTTGGCATGCTTTTATTACATCTTAGAACTTCAGTTTTTCATAAATATGCATTCAATAGTGGTATTGAACTTGGTTAAACGGAACAAAAATTGAACCTAATGCCATAAAAATTTCTCTCATACAGTTTTTAGTTGAGTTTGTTTTGTTTTTCTTTATAATAAGGAGTTTCAATAAACAGAATGGTACATAAAACTTTTCCAAAAAAAAGCTTTCGTAGCTTGCTAACTTAGAACATTAAACCATATTTATTCTTTCATGAAAACACTGATCTCATCTTTATCTAGTAAGTTATAGAATACTCTCACTTTCCTCTACCTATGCTAGTGATGCATCTTCCAAAGACCACCGGTAGCTAGGCCTAGTGTAATTCCTATGATTATTTCCTTCACAACACTTGGTCCTTTCGAAGTGGGATGAGGGATCCTACCATCCATTTCGATTATCTTGTTAAGGCTATTTAAATATGAAAATAGCAACATTTGTTCTTAGCTTCTACATAGAAAATGTTTCAATTCCCATAAGAATAGTTTATACATACGAAAATGTTTCACAAAAGAACAAAGACAACCATGCAATTGAATTAGATGAAATGCATTCACTAAAACTTTACAAAGGAAAACTAGCAGCTGGCTTTCCTTTGTAAAGTTTGAGCAATATCTAAAAGTTACATATAAATTGGAAAGTAAAGATCATAAAATCCTTTTTTATTCTTTCTTTTCTTTTCATTTTTGAGTCATTTTACTGAAAAAGAAGTGAAAGGTAAGAAATTTCATTCTCATGTACATTTCGATTTAATTCTTATGTACATATGTTTTTGCTACAGATTTCATTCTCATGTACATTTTGAATTAAATTTCTAGAAAGAATTTTGCCCTCAACACAACTCCACCGTTGAGTTCAATTTGATAAAATCATATGCATTTTTCTTTTTGGAATGATTACATGAATCCTTATCTCTACAACTATTGTAACTTTCATGTTGGTAACATACATAATAGGAAATTTTTTGGATATTTTTATGTTAGTTTGGCTACTAATCCAACTGGAAATAGTAGATAGTTTAACCTATTACCTTGAATAAAGTTACTGGCCTCAAATCAACTGTTTGTTTGTTATCGTGTTGTTTGGACACCATACAGCTTTATACAGTAATTCTCCACTTCCCTACAAAAGTCATTCATGAAATGATTCCTATGTAGTTTCTATAACTCCTCTTTTATGATCTTTAATTTGGCTACTAATTTGAAGGAGTTGGATCCTTCTATAGGGTTGTTCAGTCCTCTGTAAATATCAACAAGATGATTGAAAATTTTGAAAGGGATTTTATGCCTCCTAATATTAGGATCTATTATATTCTTAATGAGGGAATTTTACTGTAAAGAAAATCATGATTATTGAATAATCCTGAGCTATTAGGAAATTGTAGCATCCACTCTGAATTTACGAAAACTCTATCTAACTTCTTTTTGATTTGATAGTATCTTTCTTGCTTATTTGACTAAGTAAACAAGTTTCCTATGAGGTTTATGTTAACTAATCCTGAGTTAAGAAGGCAATTTCTGAATTCTTCATTTATTCTCTCAAACTTATTTCCTAGTCATTCAGCTTTATAAAGAGTATATAATGCAATGGAAGTATCCTAGAACCATCCAAGATTCCCTAATACTCACAGAGAGTTTTTTAATATCTTTCCATACATGTGAATGTTGAAATGCACGATTAGCAGCATATACATAATTCATCTTAATCTTTTCCTGAGTTGGCTGCTAAAATGTGGAGTGTTTTAGGTTAAACACTTCGATTACTTAAGGATTATAGGCAATCATGATTCTACCCATCTTATAAGTAGAATGATTAGATAATAGCCTTTATTTGTCTCTCAAAAGCCATACTTATGGGCAACAAAGGTATTGGTAAATATAAGCAGTTGCTTTTCATTTTTTATAGGAGATGGCTTTTCATTTATGAGTTTCTAAATTTTCAACTACTGGCTGTATGTGAAGTAGAGGGCAACCTGTATCTACAACATTGTTAACTGAAGATAGTAAATTTTTTGTATATATAGGCAACAAAGATAGTTTTGTATATATCAACAAATGGTATTGGAAATTATAGGGTAAGCAGAAGAGAGGAATCCAATTCCATTTTAAAGTAAAAGCAGCCCATTAAAAAAATCAAACATTTTCCACTATAAATTATTCTATGCAATTCCTTTAGGAAAAAACATAAGGAGTAGCAAGCAATAGGAAAAAGCATCATATGGATTGTGGGCTTGTGTGAACTCTCATTCTCTGGACCTACTAAAAGCCTCTCTGATCTTTCTAAGTTTTGAACCTTTTATATTTCTAACTAATCAAATACTGTTATTTAAACAAGTAATTTATAGATTAATATTTAACTGAATGCTACTCTTACACTTACATAATGAGAATTATATAGATTTATGATGGGATCATGGAACCATGTTGTCTCAAACATAATGATAGAAAACAAATATTTGAGATAAGATTCAATCATATGGTACAAAAATAAGTTATTGAAAAAGTGTATGTTGCTGTACAAGGGAAGCGGCCCGATTGGTGTCAGCCCGTATTGCTGTGAATATAATATTCTGATGGACACAATATATAAAACCATTTCATTTAAGGACAGCTAAACAAACAACTAAAAGCCATATTGGTTTGGGCCATTTATGTAATTTGGGATCCTTCCCCATTCTACTATTACATAATTTTTTTGTTGGTAGTTTTGTATATATCAACAAATGGTATTGATAAATATAGGTAGCTACTTTTCATTTTTTATGGGAGATAGCTTTCATTTAGGAGTTGCTAAATTTTCAACCACTGGCTGTAAATGAAGTAGAAGACAACCTGTATTATCCTACAACATCATTAACTGAAGACAGTAAATTTTTCAACTACTACCCTGCTACAGAGATAAGGACACCATCATTTCCGGTTCACTTGGTTTAATTTCTTGTGCTTAGGTTAATTTGGAATAATTTGTCTAGGTTGAATTCTGAACTCTAACTTCATGAGGTTTGAATCCATTAGTTTCCAGTCAGAGTTTGAAAGTTTTGTCATCTCTAATGTCTCAACGTCTGGATGCTATTATGGTCATTGTATGCTCCAAGCCATCATTAAAGACTGTTGATCTTCAACTTTTTTAGATTAGTTGTAATAGTCAATCTTTGATATTGAGTTTTGATTATTCAA
The DNA here is from genome assembly GCA_027575705.1 of Erythroxylum echinodendron. Taxonomy (NCBI): domain Eukaryota; kingdom Viridiplantae; phylum Streptophyta; class Magnoliopsida; order Malpighiales; family Erythroxylaceae; genus Erythroxylum; species Erythroxylum echinodendron. Next base: position 21,093,957 of record JANZXR010000008.1, read on the forward strand.
ATTAGTATTGTCTCGAAGTTTCATATTACTATATGCTTTATAATGTGTAAGAGGGCTTATGTCTGTAGCAGGGTAGTAGTTGAAAAATTTACTGTCTTCAGTTAATGATGTTGTAGGATAATACAGGTTGTCTTCTACTTCATTTACAGCCAGTGGTTGAAAATTTAAACATTGGATTGTCAAGAGTTAATGCTAAATGATTTTATGTTTAGAATTCCAAATAATATACTACTTTTTATCTATACCTGATATTATAATTTTTTATCTTTGCCCTTTGACATTCAGTTACTGGGTCTTTTTTTAGTTGTAGATTATGTTGTTTTCTTTAAATATGGTTTGATGAATATTACTTAATCAATTAATAGTATCATTGAAATCTAATGTTGATTTTAATGCAGGTGATTGATATGGGACCTGGTCTACCAAAGAAGAAAAATAAGGCTACACCAAGCAGCTTAGTGCCGACACAACTACAGTCATGGTACCGTCAACTTCTTGGAAGTGTAGCTGATGAGCCATTTACTTGTACACAGCTAGAAGATCACGCACCAGCACCTTGTGAGCCTACTCCAACACCAAGAGATGTCACATCTACGCCGATTACTCATCCTAGAGACAAGTACCTACAAATTTTGAGAATGCGACACAATATTAGTTATCCATCAAGTTCTTAAGAGATGCCTTTATTAACTTCTCAAGAGATGCCTCCATCTTCTAATCAGCCACCAGTAAATGACATGATCCCCTTTCACAATATTAGTGCTACCTCTGCAAGCACTAAGGGTATGGTTTTTCACAACATATTGGTTAAACATTCAAGTTTAATAATTTTGTTTATCTAACCAATTAAGAGTATGTTATATATTTATTGTAAAATATTCATTGCTATATTTTAGGATCTACGACTGATCCGAAAAAGACAAGGAGTGTCAGAAAAGGATACAGATTGGAAAAGATTAATAAGGCGATTGGTAAGAAATTGGAGATAGAGATCTCCCTCGTTGAAGGACGACCAACCAACTCCGTATAGTCTGCCAAATTATCGAGTTAGATTGGTGTGGTATCCTGAACTTCATTATTTGTAAGAAAAAAATAGAAAAAAAACTAATGAGGAAATGGACATTGCATTTTATAAGTTAGACATAAGTATTATAAAACTATCTAATTTGTACGTGTTTTCCATATGCCTATTGTGTTCTGACATAATTTATAATTTTTTGCAGCAAAAGTTGGAAGTCAAGGGAATGAGGACAGACACTGAAGTACATGTTGCTGTCAAGAAATTTCTTTCTTTAAGGTCTAAAGATCAAAGATTTCATTTAAAAAAGCATTATACCAAGCACAGAAAGGATGTTAAACAGCAAAATGTCACAGTGGCGGAGTGGATGGATTTATGCAAAAATTGGGATCAATCGGCTACAAAGGTTAGTTAATTTGATCACAAAAATTATTTTCACAACCTTTTTGACAACTAATTATTTATTTGTATTTATGAATTGTGATTTATAGATGTTATAATAGATTTTGTTACGTTTATTGCTAGGAAAAAGTCAAAAAGCCAAATTGGCTAGGAGTCAAGTCAAATGTCGACCAAACTCCATCTCCAAGGCCTTTGTAGCAATAGGGTATGAGATTGTAAGTTATTATCTTTTTATTTATATTTTACTTTGGTTGATATTTCAAAATTTATAATAAATATTACTAATAATATTTTTCAATACAATATAGTGACAAAGATGGAGAAGAGTGTGACCGGATGAAGCTATGGTATCACACTTATTATGATGAAAGTAAAGGTCAATGGACAACTTTAGAATGCAGAGAAAAATGGGTGAGTACAAAGTTAAAATACAATTTTTTTAGTATTTATGAATTTTAGTATCTAATTAATTCTTTATTTTTCAAGAATTAATGTGTAAGGAATTGGCAGATTCAACAGAACAAGGTCATCCGATGGCAGTGGATGAAGTGTGCAACAAAGTCTTGGGCACAAGATCAAAGAAGGTTAATCAGGAGTTACAGTCTCAAGTCGATGAATTGACTAAAAAAGTTGAACAAATGCAGGATCGATTCACTACTGAAGTCGAGCAACAAAGAATTGAATTTGAACAACAAAAAAACTTTTGGAACTTTTATGTTCTACATATAATATTCGTTTAGATTAGATATATGTACTCATATTGATATCTTATTAAATTAAAACAAACCTTTTATATTAATTAATGTATAATGGCATGTTTGGAAATTGCAATTAAATAGTAAATTGTCTGCATTTATGAAATTCTTGTGATACAAATAATTATTAAAATTAATGACATAAGTAAATAAATTTTAATATTAAATAATATTGAATTGTTATTAAATAATTAAGATTTAAAAATTATTAAAATTGGAAAATTATTAAATTAAATTAAATTTATTTTTGGATAAAAATAAAAACAAATAAATGGCATTTGTGTTGTTTTTTATTGAATTCTATGACGTTTTACAGATTCATAAACATTCCGTGACGTTTTATAAAATGTCACGGAATATTAATGATTCCACGATGTTTTTGAAAACGTCACAGAAAGTTAATATTCCGCTACGTTTTCAAATCGTTGCAGAATATCAACCATTCCGCGATGTTTTAGAAAACGTCGCGAAAAGTTAATATTCCGCAACGTTTTCAAATCGTTGCGGAAAGAAAGTTTCCACGACATTTTCGTAAACGTCTAGAAACTTTCTTACAATTTCAAAAATGTCGCAGAATATTAATATTCTGTGACGTTTTATTTTAACATCACGGAAATGCCATCTTTTTTGTGATGTTTTCATAAACGTCGCTGAATTTTGATACATTCCGCGACATTTTTCTTAAAACGTCGCAGAAATGCTTTGCCTACACTACAATCCGTGACATTTTTGTGACGTTTTCTATAATTTTGCAAAAGGTAATCTACAACGTCTTTAGAGATTCTGCGACGTTTTAAAAAGTCGCAGATTGGGTTGTATTCTTGTAGTGAATGAATGTAGACTGAAGTGTAGACAAATTGAATGATGGATCATTGGTTGTTTTAGGAATGGATTGGATTGGGTATGGAAGTTAAAGAAAAGGCAAATATAGTGTCTTGAAAAGAGAAGAACTAGGATGAAAGTTTAGAGACAAATTGATAATGGTGTTTAAAGTGTGCTGAAAAAATGTTAGCTGTAACATTTTCCATTGATTATGCATTTGTAATTTAGCCATAATTTGTCCTGTAGATATCCAAATGAGGTGATCTTTAATTTTAATTAAATTAGAGACATATGGATACATTTTCATGAAGACATCGAATCTAAATTCTGTCTTTAGTAGTTTCGAATTTTGACTTGAAGTTGAGTATTAGGTGTAGGAAAAAGTGCAGAAAAACTGGATACATAATTGGTTTTATTTTATTTTTCTTAAAGAATGAATGTGAATCTCCTTGGGTATTTTTGTGATGAAATGAAATGATTATAGAGATAAAGAAAGGGTGGAATCTGGTATCTTGAAATGGTAAGAATTAAAGTGATAATTAGAAGTGAAATGAAAGTGGAAATAAAGTTGAATATGTGTAGGAAGTTGATGATGAATGTGTATATATTTGTATGTTCTGTTATTAGTTTTCATGATCAATCATGGACTATAAATTTATTTATTGATGATATTGAGTTGAAATGGAGCTATAATGATGGGAAAATGAGGAGAAATTAAATTAGAAATGATAGACAAGCTTAAGGTAATAAATGTAGTAAGTAAAGAACCTAGAAAATGTGATGCACTTGGATATACTTTGGGGCAAGAGGCATAACTTTTTTTTGTAGAATTAGGATTGAGGTTATTTAGGTATGGTTTTAAAGAGGACTTCGAGATCTACAACTTTTATGTAGACCCAAGAATAGATTTTGATGTATAGAGGGTCAAAAATTCAAGTGTTTGTAAGAGACCTGTAAAGGTCTGCTTAGCGGATATGATGTCCCTTTAAACAGTCATAAGCGAAGCTGGACTGCTTAAAAACCCGAGAAGGTCTGGCCAGCTGACATCAAGTCTGCCTAATGGACATTCACAGGTCAAGTGGTTTTAATTAAGGCTTAAATGGGACTTAGAATGAACATGGAATGATGCCTTGATTATGTGACTAATGTGTGATATATTTTAAGGGATAATTAGGGTTATAACCTAGTGAATGAATGGATGATATCAAAGTACCAAAAGGCATGAGTATAATGAGAAGGAAGACTTTCATATGGTTGTAATTGTGATTTAAAGGATATGAATAATGAGTACCTAGTAAAAGTGAATGAGAATTGGAAATTATGAAAGCAAATAATGCTATAAATGAGAATGTGCATAAGATGTGAAATTTGATAATATACCTGGGATTGTCATTGAGCCTGCATTGTACATAGTTCATATACACATTTGTGTATAAATGAATACTTAAGATTATGTGTGCAACATGCGTATTGCATAATATTGAACGCAGGATAAATGTCCGCATCCAAACATTTCTAGATCTTAGAAGTAAATGCTAATCTAGAGCATACTATAAGTCGACCTAGATGGTCTCATTTCATCGTTTATTATGATTTCAGTTTCTACATTGAATGACTACGGTTATGATTATTATGCAATGTGAATATGATTGATATGAATGTGATTTGCTTATATTGATGCTAGGCAATGAAGGTCCGCGACTTGATGCATGAATGTGTTATTAAAGTTCTACTTATATGTGAATGTGATGAAATAAATGTTTCTCAACAATTATGTTGAAAGCCAGAATAAGGTCCGATGATAAATGTGATATGAATGTGAATATGCATGTGAATGAAAAAGTGATTTTCAATTTAAATGTTGAATGCCAAACTAAGGTCTGATGATATGTGAAAGTGACTGATTGATCATATGTGATTGATGCATTCCATTACATGAATGTATGAAAACATAAAGGAATTTGTAACCGGAGTAGCCACCACAAAAGAGCTTAAAGCTCAGAATGTGAAAAAGAGCTTAAAGCTCAGAATGTGAAAAAGAGCTTAAAGCTTAGCTTGTGAAAGAAGAGCTTAAAGCTCAGAAAGTGTATAAGAGCCAAAGGCTCATTATGTAAAATGAGCTTGGTATCCCTGACGGATACAGGACAGTTATCAATAAGCCCGGTATCCATAATGGATACGGGATAGTTATAGGCACTTGGTTACAACAAAGTAATAAATGAAAGTGAGTCTCATGCACATTGCATTATAAGTAATATGTTTATTTTAAATGATTGAAATGATTAATTTGAATGCCCTGAATGTGATTCTATATGTTAAATTAAGTGATGTAAATTATGTGAAAATATATGAACTGTATGTATTATATGATTGAGTGAGCCATCGAGGATGGTCACTTATTGAGTTTGCAAAACACGCCCAAAATTTGCAATAGTTTTTAAGCTCAGAAGAGTTACCCCGTTAGGCTAATAGGAGTATAACCATTGCACCCAAGTAAGAGATAAAGTTGGGATCAGTTCACGTCTACATTTGTACTTTCTTATTTTTGTATCAATTTGTATATTCCACGATTTTATGTATAATGTGTATTTGAACATTCCATTTATAATAACTCTCTAAATCGGAAATGTTTGTAAATAATTTTGTGATGTAATAGCAATTATGAATTTAAGTGTTTTGTATGCATAATGGGCCTCAGTGACTAATAAAATTTGGATGATTTGTGAAACGATTGTAATCCTTGTGATTGAAAAAGTTTATAAATAAAGTAGGCCCAATTGATTATTGATTTCCGCATATGTTTGTACAATAAAAAAATTTATACCAAGTTTCAATTGTTTGATTGTTCTAACATGCCACCCCTACTGGATACGCACTTGGACTTCACTCAAGATGTCGGGAACGTGTCTTGCGAGAGTGGGGTGTTACATATTGCACATTACTTCACAGTTAAATTTTAGTGTAGTTAAGACAATTCATTTCGATAATTAGCTTAGTACATATTAAATTGTATATGTAATGCACATATGACTCACTTTCAATTATTAGTTTGTTGTGACTGAGAGCCTTTTTAATTGTCTCATATCTTTTGTCGATATCGGGCTTATTGATAACTGTCCCATATCTGTTGGAAATACCAGGCTCATTTTACACATTGAGCCTACCACTCTTACACACATTTTGAGCTTTAAGCTCTTTTTCACTGGCTACTTCGGTCATAACTGTCTTTATCTGATCATGTATTTCACTGTAATGAGATGCATGAATGAACATATATGTAATAAATCTCTTCTATTCAGTGCACATTCACATTTCATAATTTCATAGGACAATAGTCCGACATTCAATATAATTGTTGAGAACACTTATTCCCTTCAAATTCACATTAAATGAAGTACTTCCAATACATCCCCAGTTATCAAAATCCTCATACCATCAATGTCTGACATTTTTCACATTCACGAAATTATCGGTTCAATAATTTAAATATAAATAAATACAATCAATCTTAGTGAGAACATTTAGGTTACTCACAGTATACTCCAGATAGCTATTGCCTTGATGTCTAGGCGATGTCTAGATATGATCATTCAATTTATGCTTCTATATCATGCAATACACACATTATACACATTACTAACTTGCACAATCATTTTGGTACTCAATCATAGAAGTGTTATGCATAATGCATGGTCAATGACCGTCCCAAGTATGTGTCCTTAATTCACATTTCCTAATCATTCTTAATAATCAGTCTAAAATTATCAAACTCTTTATCAACTCATTAGAGCATCAACTAGGTTCATTTCAAGCCTTATTCAAGCCTAAATGCATCATAAGAAAGTATCTTTTCATTTTTTGTTTCAAACATCAATTAAAAGACAACATTTTACCTTCTAGCCTTACCAACGATAGTGGTGAACCTTCCCACAATAATGACAGAAGCTTGTGGAACTAGATACGATCATAGGGACTGCCATGATCGTGACAGAACCTAATTTTTCCAGGCCATGATAGTGGGGACTATGCCACTATCATGCTCTACCTTTTCTTCCTTTATTTTCCAACTAATTCAACACACTTGGTAACATCATTTACACTCCAAATTTTCCAGAATTCATATGCATTTATATAGCTTCATTTCATAGTAATCTAGTTACCGTATTAGTTGTATTAAAGCTCATAAAACTCTACTAAATTAAATCATTATCATTAACTTAATCACTTCATTCATATAGTCCAAACTTTTTCAACATTCTTAACCTTTCCATGCTCATCTCTAGCATAGTTAATCACTTCTACTTCATTTCCTCTTCATTCTCTCCTCAATTACATCTCAATATCAATCATTAAAACAATCCATAAATCATTGTTCATTAATCATGCATATATCCTAATTCTTCTTATCTTACGAACATTACTCGGCATCTTTCTTAAACATGTCTTTCACCTTCATTATACCCTAAATTCACAACTTATTTCATCTACATAACAACTTGCAACTCATGGTTTTTATACACTCAAAACATAACACAATCACTTATATTCATCCATCAATTTTCTACACTTTTCATCAACCCAAAACAAGACATAAACACATTTCTTCATTCATCAGCTTTTACCACTCATTTAGACACCATTTTTATTATCAATCTATCTAAAAAACATTACTATAACACTTCATAAATTATTATTCATCATATACACAAAAAATGAGTTAAATCTACTTATCTCCTTATCCACGTTATAAAATAAAATCAACTTCCCTATTATGATCTTTAATCTTAAATCACTCATCATATATGTTTATATTTGGACAAGCCATTAAAATTAATATGATACTTACTTGATTAACTCAAAATACACGATCATCACCATGAAACCCTAGTTTCCATTAGCATACACGATCATCATCTTTTAAGGAGGAAAGATTAGGTTTTCTTTTTAACAAGAAGAGATAGCAAAAATCTTGAAGTAGTTAGTGATGAAAGATGATAACAATGATCAACGTGGGGTGGTGGGAAGAGAGTGTCATAGATGAGAGAATAAAGAAAAATGAAAAATGGAGAAGAGAGCAGGTAACAAAAGTGAGACAAATGAGATGGTCTTGCAAGAAAAAATTATTATGGGATAGATGTGTGGCAAATGGCATAACACTTGTCACTTGCCACATGTCACCTTAATGTGGTCTCCACTTGAACCTTTTATATAACTAGTCCATTTTTCCTCCAATTTCTACTAATTGTCACCCAATTTTTTATGACACTTGTCATTAAATCCTAGTGTCACTTATCAATTATTTCTAATTCCATCGTCATTTATTTCTACTATCATTTATCAATTTGTTTTGCCACTTGACATTTTTCTGGTTCAAAAATACCCATAATTTTTCAAATTTTCACCAAAAATTTTAAATCAATAATATAATTCACCAAATCAAGACAAAATATTCACTGTTCACATCATAATCATAAAAGAAATTATTTATACCTTGGAAAATGTCAAATGAGTGCATGTACAGTCTTTGTATTGGGTTAAAAAAATCAATAATTCACGTGTGTTTATGCTAATGATATGCATGAACATGAAATGCGTTTCTTAATTTCTCAATACTATTTCTCATATACAGAAACCTAGGGTTCTAACCTTTAGTATAGGAAATATGGATATTACAATTCTCCCCTTCTTGAGAAATTTTATCGTATAAATTTTTACCTAATTGTTGAAATAGGTAGGGGTATTGATTCCTCATGTACTCCTCCATTTCCCATGTAGCTTCTTCACTCGAATAATTCTTCTAGAGGACTTTCACCAAAGGGATCACTCAGTTTCTCAACTGCTTATTCTGATATCCCACTATCTTTACTGGTTCCTCTACATAACTTAAGTTACTAGCAATTTCAACCTCTTGAGCCAGTAGCACATGTATCAGATCAAACTGATATCTTAAGCATACTCACATGAGACACATTGTGTATACAAGACATCTCAATCGGTCAAGTTAACTTATAACCTAATGGTTCAATTCTCTCGAAAATCTCATATGGACCAACGTATCTAGGGCTGAGCTTATTGCTTTTACCAAACCTCAGCACTCCTCGCCAAGGTGATACTCTTAAAAACACCTTGTCTCCCACTCGATATTCTATATCTCTTTGGTATTGATCTACATAATTCTTTTGTCTGTCTTGAGCTACTTTAATTCTATTCCAGATCGGTTTCACTTTATCAATAGTATCTTAAATCAGTTCTGATCCTTCAATGATCTTTATCCCCTCTTTATCCCAATACAGAGGTGAACAACACTTTTTGCCATATAACCCCTTGTATAGAGCCATACCGATAGTACTATGATAATGGTTATTATAGCTAAACTCAATCAGAGTTATATACTAATCCCATGCTCCTTAAAACTCCAATACACAGGCTTTGAGCATATCTTTAATAGTCTTAATTGTTCTATCACTCCATCCATCTATCTGAGGATGAAGTGCAGTATTGAATTTCATCTTTGGCCACTAGAAATGTTTCAATGTATTATTTATCTTGCTAGTACTCGGATGCATAGTATAAACGACTATGTGTGCTTCCTTCAAAATCTCTTTTCTCAGGTTATCCACATTAGGTACAAATAGTCTCTGCCTTAACCATAGTATTCAATCCCTCAATTAAAATTCAAAATTCGAATTCACTTTTAACTTCTCTATAAGTTTCACTAATTTTAAATCTTTGTTTGGAGTTTTTCTAATTCTGTCATGCAATATTGGTCTAAGTTTCAGTGTAGCTACCAATGCCTCATTCTTTTGCAAATTTAACTAAACATTTAGTGCTCTCAATTAAACTGGGTTTGGTAACCTTGATATTTGAATTTAGGCCACACTGCTATTGCATTTTCTACCTAATGCATCGGCTACCACATCAGCATTTCTAAGATGATACTCATTATGTAGTCATAATCCTTCAGCAATTCTATCCATCTTCTCTATCTCATATTTAACTCTTTTCGACTTAATAGATACCTTAAACTCTTATGATCAGCATATATTTGAAAAGTCTCCCTATATAGATAATGCCTCCATTTTTTTAGAGCAAAAACCACTGCAGCAAGTTTTAGATCATACACTAGGTAATTGAACTCATGATACGTCAACTTTCTCGATGCATATGCTATCACTTTACCATACTACATTAACATGCATCCTAACCCTTGGTGTGATGCATTACCATACATTAGATAACCTCTAGATCTAGATGGAATAGTTAACATTGGTACTGTGGTTAACTGATGTTTCAGTTTCTCAAAACTCCTCTAACATTCATCATTCCATATGAAAGGCACATTCTTCCTCAGATGTTTAGTGAACAGGGCTGAGATCAGTGAGAACCCCTTAACAAACCTTCTGTAGAGACTAGCTAATCCTAGAAAACTCCAGATCTCTAACACATTTCTTAGAGTTTCCTATTTCATCATTACTTCTATCTTCTTTGGACCAACTTGTATTCCTTGTCCAGTCACTATATGCCCTAAGAACACTACTTGATCTAGCCCAAATTCACACTTGCTGAATTTGACATATAATTATTTCTGCCTTATAATCTGTAGGACTAACCTCAGATGTTTAGCATGCTCCTCTCTACTATTTGAATACATCAAAATTTCATCAATAAACATAATTACGAATTGATCTAGGTATGGTTGAAATACCTTATTCATTAAAGCCATAAATGCTGCTGGAGCATTTTTCAACACAAAAAACATCACCAAAAACTCAAAGTGACCATATATAGTCCTAAATGCACTCTTCGGTACATCAACTTCGGCTATCTACAACTGATAGTATCCTGATCTCAAATATAGCTTAGTGAATACTTAGGCTCCCTGTAACTAATCAAGTAAGTCATCAATTCTAGGCAATGGATAATTGTTCTTCACTGTCACCTGATTCAGTTGCCTATAATTGATACACAATCTTAGTGTAACACCCCACTCCCGCTGGACCCGAACACGACATCGAAGGTGATATCCGAGTCCGTGCCCCACGAGGGTGGTGTTCTACATCACTAAACAATCAAAAGTTGGTATAAATTTTTTTTATGAATACGCGCAAATCAATAATCACAAATTTGGGCCCACTTTTATTCAGAAACATTTCGTTTACAAGAATCGCCAAGATTTTGTTTTATATCAGAATTTCGATTAGCTCAAACCGAAAACGAAACATATTACACTTTAATCAATTTCTTTTGCAAAACCCTCTCCCTCTTTTTTTTTGGAAAGTTATACACAAATAAAATACGCAAATACACAAAATACAATCATTTCCAATTTCCCAAATTTATTACAAACTGTAATATTCAAAAACACAATAAACATTTGACAAGAAGGAGACATATTAGAAGTGTCGTGAAAGACAACAATAAATGGTGATT
>JANZXR010000008.1:21105483-21123473 GCA_027575705.1 Erythroxylum echinodendron
AAATTAAGTAGTGACTTCTTACTTTCAATTATTATTGTTGCTTCAAAACAATAATAATTGTCATTATCTAAAGTGATTACAATGAAAATTATCCTCTTTAAACTTCCCAATCTTAAATTTGGTTACCATTACCTCTATCCCAAATATGTAGAATATCCAAAAGTATATTCTATGATTAGTCCAACTGCTTGTATTCCTCCCTACTCATTACCCCACTAAGATGTGCAATACGCCTCTTAGTGGATCCTAAAAGTAGAATCAAAGCTATAAGGAGCGAAGCATCAAATGAATCATCGTTCTTAATTTCTTACAAGATTCCCACGCTTTCGAAGTTCCAGTAATATAGCCTTAAAACATAAAAGTTTAGAAAGAGTTACAAAATACACCAAATCATTTGTCACAAGTTGAAATATAATGATACACCTTATCAATTGTTTAGTTTGTGAACTTGGTGGTTAATATACTTAACAAGTTCAATTGCTGCTTTTCATACAGGATACTGAACAAGCTCACACCTAAGAAGTTTGATCTTCTTAAGGCTCAGTTGATAGCTTTTGGCATAACATCTGCTGATATCTTATAGGTAAATACACTTCTCTCTTTCTTTTTACTCTTTGCTTTACTTGTTTCAAAGTTGGTAAAAAATGATATTGACTACTTATGTTATTTTTGTTTGTGTTGTAGGTTTTGAACGTTTTTTTTTATCTATAATAAAACCTTTAATTGTTTGTGAAAGTAGTGGATCAACCTTTAAAATTAGTATCAGTTTAATTTAAGAGTACTCCAACATAATTTGCATCAATTTTAAGAGAAATTTTTAAGAGCATAATAAATAAAGCATAATATGTAAAAATTAGAACCATCATGGATTTTGATTTGTTGAAACTATCTACCTAACCTTGTCACAAGTGAATAAACCATTTCTTTGTAAAGAAAAATCATCAAATGACTATAGACTACAAAGATAAATGTTTATCATTCCAGGATATGAATCTATAAAATTCAAATATAATAACAATAGAGAAATAAATCTCTACCGTCCTCATATTACATTGAACATGAATTATGCAGAAGCACTTTAATTTAAACCACAAGCATATAGAAGCTTATACGAGTGTAAATTAACACTAACACTACTTACTTTTCACTACTTAAAAATTACTATATTATGGTAGTGACATTAGGTGCGGGAGGGGGGAATGTGGGAGTGTGATATAAAAATAGAGAACTTTAATGAACTATGCTTTCTTCAGAGGTGAAGAGTCAAATGTTGTTTAGTAACGCTCGATCTAATTTTTCCTAAGAAACCATTAAAATTGTTTTTTTTCTCTACATATAGTATTAGCCTTCAATCCTAAGATCTATGACTTACAATTGGCTTACACAACTTATCACATTTGTTTTGAAATTCTTGACATAAGCATTCCCTTTAAATCCTATATTGTATATAATGCTATTGAAATCCCTGAGAATTACCCAATGGATGTTGGAACTAGCTTTAATTTCTGAAAATTTGTCCCATAAAGAAGCTCTTTAAAACATCAAGTCATGAGCATAAAAAAAAGTGATTTAAAAGTTGATTCTTTCATTCAGTAAGAAGATTGACAGAATGATGTTTTAGCTGGTATTTTCAGCTAAAACTCTCTTTATTAATCCTTCAAGTCTTTAAGGAGTATTAAGAGTTATCGCAACTCGGAGGCCTTTTAGTGATTCTAGCTTTACGATTATTGAATCTGTTGGCATCATAGTTGCCATTCCATAATACAGAACAAAGAAAAAGTGTCCACAAAACTCTGCCAACTACTGCTTAGTAGAGATATCGATATGATTGTTGATAGCGATTGAATTTACATAAATCGAAATGCTAAGAAAATTGAAGAAGAATTTTGGAGATTTAACGAAACATTTGGAACAAATCGCGGTAGGAGTCAATAATTGCAACAACCATAAAGCATACGTGAAGTGAACAGGGATAAAATCTTCATGTCTTTCTAACTTCTAATTTTAATCAGTTAACAGAGAAAAGGATCAGTTTCAGAGTCAATAATCTACTATCTCACTGGGTAAGAAATAGAATGGAGCCTGTTCGAGGAATTATGTGATCGTGATTTTTTTCGAATTTAACCATATATTGATCACAATTCTGGGTTTCACGAACTTCATGTCCCTGTTGTATGACTTTGGCAGATAACCTCAATAGGCAGCTTAATTTGAGTCTTCTTGTGAAAAGAATCTAAAGGGCATTGTACTACAAACTTTTGTTTACCTAATGCTATTTCGATGAATTTGAAAGGTGGATGCTGAATTTTAATGATGTTTAATGTTGTGAATCTGTAATAACTCTTGTGCATGTGGCATTTAAAGCTAGCTATTCTGGTACTAGAAAATGAACTGGAAATTAATGTAGAATATAATAGAGGTGAGCTTGTTGGATTGTTTTTCCTAGCTACTATTAAGGCTATTATGGTACATGTGAATGATGGAAAGTTAATCCTAGCGGTAGAGTATAAAGAAGTAACTTTTAAGATATTTGAAGCCATGAGAAATCTACGCACATTTTTTTTAGTAACGATATGATTAATACTAAAGTTTTACATGTTATTTAGGAAATTATCATAAAAGATATATTGATTCTTTTATTAACCAAATAGAATAAGGCAAGATGGATTATAATGTGAAATTGGTTAAGGATTATAAAACTTGTGTGTATTGGTATAGTTGATCTTATGTTGCAAAAAAGGGGGTTAGGGCAGCAAGTTTCCAACAAAGTAGGCTAAAATGGTCTATTGCGGTTGGAATAATTAAGGTCTATTACAAAAACCTTTTTAATAATATATTGAAATACAAAAGTTATTTTAATTCTCGAGCAAAGCCCTTATTTATGGTAGTCTTACTGGACTAATTAAAATAGGAAAACAACTCCTACAAGAATTCTGTTGTTGGTCCTTAAAACCTTGTTTCATAACCTGATCTTATTATTAGGTACTTATATTGTGGACAGTTTGTAATTTTTTGATCTTTGCCCTTTTACATTGAGTTACTAGGTCTTTTTTTAGTTGTATAATATGTTGTTTTCTTTAAATATGGTTTGATGAATATTATTTAATCAATTAATAGTATCATTGAAACCTACTGTCGAATTGAATGCAGGTGATTGACATGGGACTTAGTCTACCCAAGAAGAAGAATAAGGCTGCACCAAGCAGATTAGTGCCGACATAACTTTAATCGTAGTACCCTCAGCTTCTCAGAAGTGTTGCTGATGAGCCATCTGCTCATACACAGCTAAAAGATCACACATCAGCACCTTGTGAGTCTACTCCAACACCAAGAGATGTCACATCTGCGCCTATTACTCATCCCAGAGATAAGTATCTACAAATTTTGAGAATGCGACGTAATATTAGTTCTCCATCAAGTTCTCAAGAGATGCCTCCATCAACTTCTCAAGAGATGCCACCAGCTTCTAATCAGCCACCAGTAAATGACACGAGCCCCTTTCCCAATATTAGTGCTACCTCTGAAAGCACGGCAGGTATGATCTTTCATATCACATTGGTTAAACATACAAGTTTAATAATTTTGTTTATCTAACTAATTAACAGTATGTCATATGTTTATTGTAAAATATTCCTTGCTATACTTTAGGATCCGCGACTGATCCAAAAAAGACAAGGGGTGTCAACAAAGGACACGGATTGGAAAAGATTAATAAGGCGATAAGTAAGAGATTGGAGATAGAGATCTCCACCGCTGAAGGGCGACTAATCAACTCCGTACGATCTACCAAATTATCAAGTGAGATTAGTGTGGTATCCCGAACTTCCTTACCTGTAAGAACAAAATGGAAAAAAACTAGTGAGGAGTTAGACATTGCATTTGATAAGTTAGACATAAGTATTATAAAACTATCTAATATGTAC
Source organism: Erythroxylum echinodendron (assembly GCA_027575705.1). NCBI lineage: Eukaryota > Viridiplantae > Streptophyta > Magnoliopsida > Malpighiales > Erythroxylaceae > Erythroxylum > Erythroxylum echinodendron. The sequence goes on from JANZXR010000008.1 coordinate 21,109,407, forward strand.
ATGTTTTCCATATGCCTAAAGCTTTGACCAATAATTTATAATTTTTACAGCAAAAGTTTGAAGTCAAGGAAATTAGGACAGACGATGAAGTACATGCTACTGTTAAGAAGTTTCTTTCTTTAAGATCTAAAGATCAAAGATTTCACTTAAAAAAACATTTTACCAAGCACGAAAAGGATGTTAAGCCGCAAAATGTCACAGTGGTGGAGTGGATAGATTTATGCGAATATTAGGAGCAATTAGCTACAAAGGTTAGTTAATTTGATCACAAAATTTAATTTCACAACTTTTTTGACAACTGATTATATTTTTGTATTTATGAATTGTGATTTATAGATGTTATGATAGATTTTGTTACGTTTATGGTTAGGAAAAAAGTCAAAAAGCCAAATTGGCTAAGAGTCAAGTCAAATGTCGACCAAACTCCAGCTCAAAGGCCTTTGTAGCGATACAACATGAGATCATAAGTTTATCTTTTTATTATAATTTACTTTGATTGATATTTCAAAATTTATAATAAATATTACTAATAATATATTTCAATACAATAGAGTGACAAAGATGGAGAAGAGTGTGACTAGACGAAGCTATAGTATCACACTTATTATCATGAAAGTAAAGGTCAATGGACAACTACAGAATGCAGAAAAAAATGGGTGAGTACATAGTTCAAATACAAAAATTTTTTAGTATTTATGAATTTTAGTATCTAATTAATTCTTAATTTTTCAAGAATTAATGTGTAAGGAATTGGCATATTCAATAGAACAAGGTCATCCGATGACAGTAGATGAAGTGTGCGACAAAGTCTTGGACACTAGATCTGATTATATTGTTGGCATGGGAGTTGAGCCTCGGTCACAAGGGAAGACCTAGATCAAAAAGAGACTTCAAGACAAACTAGAGGAGTAGAAGAAGGTTAATTAGGTGTTACAATCTTAAGTCTATGAATTGACTAAAAAAGTTGATCAAATGCAAGATTGATTCACTTCCGAAGTCGAGCAACAAAGAATTGGATTTGAACAACAAAAAAAGCTCTTGGAACTTTTATATTCTACACATAATATTCGTTTAGATTAGATATTTTTTATATTAATTATTGTATTATGACATGTTTGGAAATTGCAATTAAATAATAAATTGTCTGTACTTATGAAATTCTTGTGATACATAAATAATTATTAAAATTAATGATATACTAAAAAATTTAAGAATTATTAAATAAATAAAATTCAATACTCAATAATTATTAAATATATAAGATTTAAAAATAATATTTAAATTGTAAAATTATTAAATTAAATTTATTTTGGGATAAGAAATAAATACAAGTAATAAAAGGTATTCTGCGACGCTTTGCTAACACATTCCGCAACGTTTTAAAACGTCATGGATTGTCAAACATTCTGCGACGCCTAAATGAAATGTCGCGGAAACAAACAATTCGCGACATTTAAAAATGTTGCAGAATGTAACATTCTGCGACATTTCTTACAACGACGCCAAATAGCAAACATTCCGCGACGTTTACTGAAACGTCACAGAAAGTGGCTTTTCTCAACGTTATAGAAAGCGTCGCGAAATCTGCATTTCTGTGACATTTACTAAAACGTTGCGTAATATTAATGATTCCGAGACGTTTGCCAAAACGTTGCGGAATATTAATGATTCTTCGACGTTTGCTTCAAACGTCGCAGAAAGGCCATCCTTTTAGCGATGTTTTTGCAAACGTCGCCGAATGTGTATATATTTTGCGACGTTTTATGTAAAACGTCGCAGAAACCTTTTGCCTGCACCACATTCGCCAACGTTTTTTGTGACGTTTTTTAAAACGTCGCAAATTTGATTCTGCGATGTTTTTGGGCATTCTACGACGTTTTTAAAACGTCGCTGATTCTATGTAATTCTTGTAGTGTTTTATTTATATATAGGTGTCTAGTAAAAAAGAATCCATATAATATTAGTTAATATGATGTTCTTTTGTTTCAATATTTTTTTATTTTCATCTCGTGAAGATTATACTGAATATATAAAATCTTAATCATTTCCTAATAAAAATAAAATTTATCTTACTTAAAATAATAATCTAATATAATTTATTTTGTTATTATTTAATTCTAAAAATATTGAGATTTAATTTAATTTAATTATGAGATGGATTTTTTGTTTTTAACTAACGAAAACCATCATCATCTTTTGAAGTACATGTTAAATAAACTCTTAAGTATACACGATAATCAACAAATTACTTAACTTAATAATTACTTAGCAAGCAAATCAAAAGTAAGATTGAAAGGCGTTGGCTAGGTTCAAAACCTAGTTCTCATTACAAGCAAATTGTCATACTCCAAAAAGATGTCACCCATTATGCTATAGAAAGTTTTTTTTGGGAACTCCAATACACATTTTAATTCAAAGCATACTTTTGAAATTGAATACCTGAATTAGATAGGATAAATCATTGTCTTCTAAGATTTTTTTTAAATCAAAATAAATTATAATGATGATGATGATGATGATGATGATGTGGAGGCCCAAAAGGTGTAATATAAGAAATATTCCCTGTTAAGCTTAAAAGCCAATTACAATAACTAATAAATAACTAATTCTTAACTAAACCAGACCCTAATGGATTTTTATGAAATTTGCAGCTCTAGTAATTTGAGGAAGCCTATTTTAAACTTCTTTTTCCGTCAATTTGGATAAGAGAAGTTGAAATTGGTTGCACTTTTTGCAAAATAATTCCAAGTCAAATGTCAAAATATTATACAGGAGTCTCTCCTTGGTCTTCTACATATTATGGGTGTTTCTGGCAATTAGTTAACTGTCAATTGGTTTGAAGTATATTCCATATATTTGTCATTACCTTGCTTATTTGTATATTAAAGGCTCTTGTTAGTATAATTTCCCTAGTCCATTTAGTTGACTATGCATCATATACTAATTACTTTTCCTATTATCCTTGAATGTTTTTTTCTTTTATTTCCTATCAAATAGCATATTGTAAGCATTCATTATGCTAGCAAGTTAGATTGCATAGTCTCTGTATCTAGACTAAAGAGTGACAGAGAAATAACATTTGAAAAATAAATTGTTGAAACTTTCTAGCTATTGGTTGTAGATTTTATAGTTGAGGTTTATATCTAAGCCAACACCTCTAAGCGTCTTTATTGTTTTGAGTTTAATCTTTATGACTAACCATAGAATGAATAAGGATTTGGGAAGGTTTTGATGACTATAGCATATTTGATATTAAGAATCTAAATATATTTTGGAATGTTTTATTTATGAATTCCTTTTACGAATTTCTTACCGCATAATTGACTCCTCTCCTTTTAAATTAGGATTAGTTTTTTGGTAGGCTAATGATTGTGTATATTTTAATTATGTTTTAAACTCAAGTGCACGATGTAATTATAGTTATAGCTAGCATTAATAAGTATGGGTCAATTCCATGAGGACTACAAGCAATATTAATAACCTCTCTCCTATTATGTAACCGATGAATAGGATGATGGTATAACTAAAATTAAACTAAACTAAAATTTAATGCAATAATGAATCAAAACATAGATAATATAATGATTAGTTAATATTAAATAGCTAGAGCTTAGGTAATGAATCCCCTTAAGATCTCTTAAGCATTAACCGTTTATCATGCAATTAATTATTAATTACTGGACTATAGAAATTCCTATCTTATGTTAATATCTTTCTTATGACTATTAAAAACTAATCATCGGTTGAGTATAAAATCTCTTTATAGCATTACTCAATTTGTGAACTTTAATATTAGATTTGATCCTAATCCATAGGATTTATATTGACCTATCTCTAGGTTTCCATGAAACTCATAATTATGGTAGATATATTCATACAAAAAGATCTCAATCTTAATCATATGAAACCAAAAATTGAACCAATATCTCTGATATATTAATTCAAGATAGAAAAGCATAAATGAATTGCAATTTATCAATCAATTAAATTACATTAAATAAAAGATTAAATCACAATATCCATCTGAACTTAGGGTTCATCGTACTAGGGCACTAAACAAAATTAGTTCATAAATATAGAAAATAAAAACATAAAAATCCCGAAGAATAATTAAAAAGAATCGATGATATATATCCCCTTTTCTCTAATGTAATCTCTTTAAAACTTTGATAAAAGGTTGCTCTCTATTGAATCTTTTAAAGCAACCTTCATGTTTTCCTTATCTTAGGTTCATAATTATGTCTCCAACTCTAATTCATGTACTTAACTCCAATTATAATTACCTATCCCTCGTCTCCTCTTTATAATTGGCATTTATATTATGGAATTAGGGATCATGTTAGTGACCGTATATCTTAAGAAAACCTCAAAATCGCAACTTTACACATTTGCAAGAGTTTACATAGGCATGAGACATGGCTGTTTATGTTACTTACATAGGTGTGTATCTTCACACAAGCAAAAACAACATTTTTGAAGCTTTTCACATTCACAGTTACTTACATGGTCCTTTATATGACCATGTATGATACCCACAATGTTTTGTACATCTTCAAAATAACTCCAATTATTTTATGCCCTAATTTCACTCAAAATCTTCTCTTTTTGATCTATGAAGGCCATCTAAGCCTAAAAATATTCTAAAACAAAATAAGTACCAAAAACAATGAAAAACTCTTAAATAACAAGCAAAACAAACTAAATATAGGCATAAAACATAGTAAATTAGATGTTTATCAAATATTCTCATACTTAAGCTTTTGCAAGTCCATAAGCAAATTATAAACCGAACCATCAAACTTAAAAACATCCATCCCTTATTAACCCCAACTTGTCCATCCAAACCCTGAATCATCATATCATATCAATCAAATTAACATACAATTAGAATCAAGTTATGCTAGAACCAAATTTCATAAGCCAATATGAATAGCATTCACATTGATAATCTTTTTTAAAGCAAAAGCACAAAATTTCACACTCTCGCAAAGGATTCATTTAATGCACTCAAATATTTAGGGTGGAAAATATAACAAATACTCAAATCATTATATAGGAGGATCCTTAATCATAAGCTTGAAATAAAACCACATATCCATCATTTATAAGTAACCTGCAACTAAAAATCATAACGTCTTTTAAATAGGATGTAATGAGGCTTAGGTAAAGATATGGTAGGGATAATTAAAAAGGGTAATAATATTAAAGGAAATCATATAAAAAAGATTAAATAAAACTTAGTTCTTTATGACATAGTTCCTTAAAACAAAAAGTTCATTGGTACAATGATAATTCTTCTCACTCTCCGACAAATATCACAACTTTTATCTTTTTCTCTTTTTCTCTTTTTTTCTTTTATATGCTCACAACACATAATTTTCAACTTTTGAAATTTTTTGAGCAACTTTGGAGAGAATATAAAATTATATAAAGGAAGAACTCAAGAATAAGCAAGTTAATAATCACTATGTACCAATGATACTAGAAATATCGAGCCTTTTATTTCAAATTCTTTAAGATAACCAGCAATCGAGAAATTACAAATTCCTTCAGGGTTCAAAAATAAATAAAAATTTTTTAAGAAAAATAAAGTAAAGGTTATCAATGCAGTTATAATCGATCAAGAAAAAAGCTAAGTATCAAAAGTGGTTACTCCTAAAGGATAAAAATAGGCTAGATAATAATCAAAGAAAGTAGGCTATAACAAAAGGTTAAATCTAAGTGCCTTTATCATTTTAATACCTCAAGTTTTAAAATGTGGTTTCAACATGAATAATAAAAACAAGTTCTATAATCATACAACTATGCATGATAAGACACAACAAAGAATGAAAGAAAATAAAATTATTATATAGTCCCTTACACAGCCATGTATAATACTTATACAAGCAAGTAAATCTCCAAAATAACTTCAATTATTCCATTTTATGCCTCAATTTCATCGAAATTCTTGTCATTTTGATCTAAGAAGGCAATTTAGACCTGAAAACATACTAGAAACAAAATAAATACCAAAATACAATGTAAAACTCTCAAATAACAAGCCAAATTCACCAAAATTTAGTCATTAAAACATAGTACATTAAGCGCTTTTCAGCTACTGATGATAATGGAGCATCCTTTCAAATTACGAAACCATTCATTCCCTTGAATAATAACTTTGACTTTTGTCTGATTTGCCAACATATGTCTCAGGTTAGAAAGCTTAGGAACTTTGTGGAGAGGACCTATCTCGCTTCACTTATCGTCCCAAAAGTAGGTTGACTTCCTATCCCTAATTTTGTGTTTCATCTTATTATTAATCTTGTGTCTCATTTTCAAGAGCTAGTTCACTATCCAAGATAAACTCATTTTGGCTTAATTTTTTAAAAGCCTTCCCTTTTCAAAAGATGAAAATGAATCCACTTGAACCATGAAGCTTCTTTATATGTAAAATTCTCCAAATTCTCCTTATGATTAGTATTTTTTATTATTGTCGTAAGGATGATGTCTGGCCACTATGTAGCCGTAGGTAGACAGACCTATTGACATTTAACTTTGGCTCTTATCAAATTCTCCTCATGATTTTTTAGCTTTGGTTAGCTTCATTAGGAGTATTAAATATAAAATCCAGTATGCATATAAATTATTGAGAATAGAATTGATAAGTTGTTACTAACCAGTAAAAGAAAATAATTTGTTATTTTAGTGGCTAAAGTTTTTTAATATGGTGTCAAAAAGAGGTTAACTATGCCTAAAAATTAGTCTCTTACTAGTGATTGGAGTGCTTAGATATTTAAAAGGGGAATCCTTAAGACTCAATCCAAAAATATAAGAGAACTACCTAGCTAGATGAACTTCTCCAATAGATAAAAATAGATTGCTTTTGTCTCTATTAATGGTTAATCTTAAGAGCTTTTTAAACACTTATAAGGAGTTTATTAGGATCTTTATAGATTTTGGCATCCACTCTGTATAGAAACAATAGAGCATCTATAAATGATAGGTTAAAAATCTTCAACTGCCATTTGTTTTAGTACGAGAACTTTCTTTCAAGGTTATTGTTATGCTTAGCTAATTTTACTGGAACCTCAATACAAAGAGTAAAGAGATTAAAAAAGGGTCACCTTGCCTTGGTCCTTTTGCTCCCTTTATTAGCCTAGTTAGCTCTTTATTGATGAGAGTGTTATAGTTAGTTATGTTAATGCATTTCTTAATCCATTGATGAATTGTAAAGCTTTAAAGGTATAAAGGGTGAAAATCTAATTAATGGAATCAAAAGTTTTGTGAAATTTATTGCACGGATATTAGAAGAAGTTTTTGGTAATTGGTTTTAAATAGCTTTTGACTTAATAGAATGTTATCTTTAATGTTTTGGGCTTGAATAAAATGCTTTTGACATAGATTGATGATGGAGCTAATTATAACCTTAATTCTAGAATCTAATTGTCAAAAATCAGTTTGTATTTAGTGTTGCAAAATGAGATAAGTTTAATGTTATTGAAAAAATAAGGATTATAGGAATTTGGAACCATGAAAATATAAGTTTTATTCAACTCCTATAGTATCTTGCCATTAGAAAAGAATTCCAAAATAATTTTGTTGACTTGGTTCTGAACTAGGTCATATAATTTTTGGATGAAGAAAGCATTAAATCCATCTAGTATATGGATTTTGATGGGAATCTATGAGAATGTAGTATTTTAATATCAGATATATTAAATGCTCTTAATAGAAATTCAAATTGTTCTATTGATATTGATTTAGGGATTAATGAATTGAGTATCTACATAATAGAGAAATATTAGGGAAGTGTTTAATGTTTTGAAAGTAAGTTTACACCATATTCTTAATCTTCTAATGCTTCTAAACTATGCCTCCATTTAAATTAACCATTAAGGTCCATAGAAAGAAATGCTTAGAAGTAATTCTTTATAACTAGTTTCTTTTCTATTTTATTCAATGCATTAGTTGGACATTGATTCTTCTCATCCTGCACTTGGTTAAGATTTTTTATACATCTTATCTTTAAATATTATAATTAGCATTGATAATACGAATTTGATTCATCTTATTGAGCTCTTCTTTCATGAATTTAATCTTTTCCATACATTTGTAAACTTTAAGCCTTAGACACCCATTCTTATATACTTCTTTTACCTCTTATTCAAAACCTTTTAACTTAGTCAAATAATTATTGAATTTAAGGGGGGTTATTTTCTTAGTCTCTTTAATCAAATTATGTATTTCAATAAAGGAATGATCAGATGCAAGATTGTTGGAATCCAAACTTGGTTAATTTATGCCCTATTTGGCTTCCTCCTAATCAACCATTTCACACATCGCCTATCACTCCATAAAAAGAACTTTCCCTCATGCCTTAAATATATTACACTAACATGGGTTACGCAATTCTTGAAGTCATCATTATGATTTCTCTGACTTATTTTTTCTCCTTTAGATTTTGATGCATAAAGTGAAATATTGAAGTCTCTTAGTATCATCTAAAGGGAGTTTAGATTCTTAACAATATTCCTTATGTCATTCTAGAGTGAAGTTCTCTAAAAGGCCATATTGGGAACATACACAAAATTGAAACAAATAGTTGAAGGATTGGGAAAAGTTGTATTGATAGAAGCAATAGTTGATTTATTAAAAATGCTTAAGTTATTTTCACTTTGTTAGGGTAAAAAGCTACTATAATTCATCCATAGAAGTGGTGTTGATAATTAGTGAATGAAGATTATTCCTTCCTCAAAAACCATAAATCTCTACTACAAGTATCAAATTTCAATTTAATTTCCAAAAATCTATTAAAGTAGGCTTATTTATTAACAAGTAATCATGAATAACTTATTATTTTTCGGACAATTGAGCCTTACAACATTCCATATTATAACAAAAATTTGTTGGGGTGAAAGAGGTTCTTTCTTTTTTTTCACTTTCCTACCTGACTTCTTTCTTATTGCAGGGATAAATTCATCGCCCAAAGTATTATGAGTAGACATAATCATCGATAGGGAATTGTAGATTTCAACTTCCATATGTTTGTTATTGGTCTACTCCTTACTATTTAGCTGCATTTTTTCCATCTTAGAAACTTGAACCAAATCAAATCCCACTATGAGGATCATTAAGTTAAGATCATAAATTTGGATCTTTTCTTCCCCTTATTCTGTTAGGGGGATGGGCAGTTCTCCCTTTTGACTCAACTATTCCAACATCTGTATTTTAAAGGGCCAAGGATCCTTTTGTGTTGGTGTTAGCACTAGATATAATAGATTTTGGTTGAATATAGGATATTTTAATGATGGTACAACAATTTCCTTAAAGCTATTAGTATTGTTAGTAATCAATTCATTCTCCTCAACACCCATTAGCTCATAAAGAATTTCTTAATATGTTTTAAACATTTCATCTAATTTTTAATCTCTATGTATGTCGTAGCATACCCTGTACATTTTTTAAAGGTCATTGCCTCATCTAAGCATATAGCTTGCTAATAAAACTTGTTAGGTATCTTAGTCTCATTGTTGACTAATACTCTAATAGAATATTATAGAATTTAATTCATAAATAAATGTGGATCATCCGTATTCTCTCTATTTAATCTTGGTCTCTAATTTTATAGAAAATATTAGATTGTTTTTATATGTTATGACACTTGTTCGATTATCTTCTCATGCTTTCTATATATGATAATTTAAAGATGAATATATCATGTTTGTTGATAAGTGATAGGTGTAGATTATAGTATGTTTTTCTAGGTGTTTAAGTATGTTTTAAAGTGTTTATTAGATGATTATCATGTTTATAAAATTGTGTTATTGTTAATGTATGTGTTCTAAGTGTTTTTTCTATTTAGAGCAAGAAGTTGACTTCAATTTTATGTTTCAAGAGGTGTTTGTGAGTGTTTGGAAATAGGAAATTGAAGAATTGAGAAGATGTTGGAAGCATGCATGTTGGAATGATTGTGCACCATGCATGATTACGATAGAGGAAGAAAATTCACGTAGGGCTCGATCGTGGTGTGAGATTTTTTAAGTTCTAAGGGTTCGGACCTATTTTTAGAACTAAATAAAGGGAGGAAACCCTAAACACAACCCTAAAACCCTCAAGCAGTATAAAAGAACGTGAAAATCACCAAAAAGAAGTTATAGCCATCAAAGCATATCAAAGAGGAGATTAAAGAAAGTTTCAGAGAATTTCTAGCATTCCAGATCAAGACGTCAATAAGTTTTTTTTACTCTTTTCCCTTTATTTATTTCATAGTCTTGACTGTTTATTTGGAATTTTAAGATATTTTAAGATTATTAACATGATTATAGGTCCCTAAATCCATATTTAGGGATTATTCTCGAATTATTTTGTGAATCTTATTTCTTACTGAATTCAATACATTGATGAATGTTTAAGATAATTATCATGCATGTATTGGGTAACAAATCGAGAAAGTGAAGCAAGTCATTAGTGTTAAGTTGTGCAACAAGAGTTGATATCTTAATAAATTTGCAATTATCATATTAAAGAACAATTGAACAGTGATCTTAATTGTGAAATTAATTATCCATAAAATTGCTTCAAATCTAATTGAATAAGTTAGGAATAGTTTTGTGAATCGAGAGATTACAACTTATGATTATCGAATTCAATTAGGATTATTTGATTAGATCTTGACAGACAGTAATCAAAACTTTAATATATCCATAATCAAACATAAATTGAATCAACAAGATAAAGGGAAACAAAGTAAAGGCAAAATAGTTCCTAAGTCTTCAAACTTGATCAATCTTCATTTTATTGGTAGCTTAATTTATTAATTCCTATTTGTTTCGTTTTATTAATTCTTTTAATTTCAGCTATTTATTTTATTTCAAATCACTTTTTAGTACCTTATACAAAGTTCTTTTCAAGTTATGTAGGTTTTTAATGGTCCTTATGGTAATGATACCTTTGATATTACAAGATACAATCTGTATACCTGTCGTATTGAGCGTTTTATTATCATATAAAACTTGCTCAACAATGAGAACCTCTCCTAATTTAGCCCTGTTCTAGTTATGTTGAGCCTACTTGTTCAATATAACAAAGGTTGTCCTTTCATCGATGAAGAATCCTATTAAAGTAGCTGACTTCTTAAAGGCTCTAACTTTAAGGATTTCTAGTGGGAAATCCACTAAATTACATCTATCAAAGCTAGAAGGAGGAATGCATCTATAAGTTTTTCACCTGGGGAACAGTCTCCTGCCACCTAACACCAAATGTTTTTTATTTTTAAACCTTGGGTAGAGATCTTCACCTTATTGGTGTAAGCATAAATAGGATTAAACATAGGACTATGAAAAGGAATTATAAGGAGGAGGAGGAAGGTAAATTTTAATGGGGCACAAATCATTGATTAAATAACAAGAGAGGAGGTTGCTTCAAAAGTGAGACTTAGACAAAATAGAGGGAAAGTTGTAGGAGACGAGAGTTCTTGGAAATCAATTGCATGATAGAGGGAGTATAGAAGGGTGGTTTTCTTTGAGTTTTGAAATTCCATGTTAAAAGAGATAAAGGAAACTAATCATATACATAGAGTGGGAAAGCACTTGTTAAAGATCTACTAAAAATGGAAAGCAAGAGAAAAGTAAACTAAGACCAATTAGGAGAAGAGACTTTAGGGATACAATGGAAAGGGACTCATGCAAAATAAAGAAAGGAGGGATGTATTGGTGCAAAAAATAGAGAAGAAGAAAATTAGTTAGTCGTTAGGTGGTTGAGGAAATCTAGAGTGAAGGAGGAGTATTTCTCCACAGAAAAGTTGTCTTTAAATAATGTTTACCTTTAAAAGTTTTGAGAATCTTCTTCTTTTAATAAAATTTAATCTAAATAAGATTCAAATTTTTTGAATGGCATCTTGCCCATTATTTATCATTATAGACAATTTTTCTTCTTGTTTAATAAAATCAAAAGTATTAATCATTAAATATAGAGTAATATGAGATTAATAAAGAAAATTTTAACTAATATTCATTAAATTTCTCTTACATATTATAAATTGTTATATTCAAAAATCAAAAAGAGCCTTTTGTGTCTTTTTTTAACACTTTAAATTTTTCATACACTTTTAAAATAAAATTTGTTACTGTATATTTAAAATTAGAAAGATGATTATTAAATCATAAAAGTCTTTCAAAAACGTATAGAAATAATCACTTTATTCCTCATTAGTAAGTGAAAATTTTACGAAAATAAGTAATCAAAACATATTTATAATACTTTATATACTATAAATTGAATTCTAGATATGCTAATCCTTTCTAATAATTATTTAAATCAAAGCTCTTATAATTGTTTTGAAGATTTATTTTAATCTTTCTAATAAAATTATTCAAATGCTTATCAATAGAATAATCAATAATCTTTATGCTAATAATGTTCTCAAAACCCTAAGTCTATTTAAGGCACAAAGTCCTGATGGCATGAACATCTTCTACTTTTGGAAGATTTAGTTCATAACTAGAAGCTTAATGATAGCAGTAATTGACGATTTTTTCTAGGAAAGAAAACTTTTAAGGGAGATAAATAGAAAACTCATTATCTAAATATAAAAAGGCAATCAGCAAAAATCATTGAAGGATTTTTTACCTATAGCCTATTACAACTCCATATACAAGTTAATATAAAAAATGCTAGCGTAAAGGCTGAAAAAGTATTACAGAATCATATTGGATACCAATAGGGTGCCTATATACTAAGAAGACAAGTTAAGGACAAAATTTTTCTTGTATAAGAGATTTTTAGAAATTATACAAGAAAGAGTGGTAGCAGGAATTGCTCACTAAAAGTGGACTTTCAAAAAGCTTATTACTTAATGGATTGGAATTTTATTATCAATTTCCTTAAAGCATATGGTCTTTTAAGAATATTCATTGAGAGGATGGAGCAATGTATTACTAGAGTACTATACAAGATTTTAGTTAATAATGAACCTTTAAACATCATCAAAAGTATGAAAGGCCTAAAACAAGGTGACTGAATCTCACCATAGTTATTCTCTATAGGTAAAAAGATGTTTAGTAGACATTTTACAAGTGTGGTTAAAAAGAATAAGCTTTTCAAACACCAATTATATATGCAAAAAGAACGGGATCTTAAGCTTGACTTTTGTTGATGATTTATTCCTAATCTTAGGGTCTAATCACCACTCAATTTCATCTCTAGTGACTTGTTTAAAAATATTCAGTAAAATATCAAGGTTATAAGTCAATAACAAGAAGAGTGAAATGTATCTCTCTATAAGTTCTTCCCACAATGCTAGATTCAAGTATCATAAATTACCCCTTACCTATTTAGGTGTGCCTATATCATCCAACAGGCTCTCCTATTCAAAATTCAAACCCCTAATGGAGAAAATAATGTCAAGTATAAGCATTTGGAGCTCTAAATCCCTCATTATAGCAGAAAGAGCCTAATTAATATCATATGTTTTGAAGTTGAAAAGTTGTACTGGGCTTCTCATTTAGTATTACCCTGCTCTGTTGGTAAAGCAATTGAAAAACTTCTAAGTTCCTATAGAATGGCGGCAAGGAGAATGGTATAGAAGTAAGAGTAAGATAGAAAGAAATGTGTGTTACTAAAAGCCACAGAAGTCTGATTAATTTCTCTGAAGGTAATGAATTTGATAATACTTGTTAAAACAACTTAGGGGATTATTAATGATAAAAATTCATTATGGGTTAAGTGGGTATATAGGACTCAAATTTCTAGTGTATAAGAAGTTCTAAAGATGCATCTTCAAGTGTACAGTGAGTACTCAAGTTAAGGAGTAGCATTAGACAGTCAATATCCCATGAAATAGGGGACAAAAGATGGGTTTCATTATGGTATAATAGATGGTCCCCTTGCTTATACCTCTATGGAATATCAACTAGCTCTCCTACAACTAAGGGGCATATATCAAGTGAATGTTATAATTAATCAAGTCTTTTCTAAGGAATTACTACTAAGGTTAAATACTTATGCTATCTTGGATCGCGTATGGTCCAAGTATTCACAATACGCTGCGGAAAAGACCATAACACAACATAATCTATAACCGAAAAC